>JARQOD010000003.1:412986016-413046360 GCA_033576555.1 Oophaga sylvatica | reverse complement strand
CGAAGCCGGGAACTATTGATCCTTTAAAATTAAATAGTTACGAACTTTGAGGGGGAAATTTTTTAAATTTGTTTTTATAAAGAGAACTGAGTAAAGCTTTAAACATTAAGTCACCAATTTTGATCCAAACTCTTTCCAAGAGGGGTTGTGGAATTTGATTTTTAAGTGATAGCAAGGTATCCAGGGACATATTTTTAAAATTGGAAATTTTGTCTGAACTATTTTTAGTGTAGGATAGTTTCTTCCAAGCATGTGGTGGCTATAAAAGTAGGATGAGCCATCGAGTCAGGGAGTTGATTGACTTTGTCTTGATGTTGAGGCGCGAAGCGGTTTATTGTTATTTAATGATATTTCGAGGTCTAGCCAGGCTGGAGAATTTTTTGGGGAAAGCCAAAAAGACTATGCTTGACTAGCATGAAATGATGGTGATTTAAGAATATTTGGTTTTACCCAAACCTCCATGGGATTTTTTCGTGAAACCTATTGTTTGTAAAGTTCTAGGTTTTTTATTGTTCCAGATAAAATTTTTTATTGATTGTTGAAGATTTTTAACTTGGATAAAAAATTGGGGGGAGGAAGAGAACCCAAGACGTATAAAATTTTTGGGAGGGTGAATTTTTGATTGAGAAATTTCTACCCCACCATGAAAGTTCTCTTTCCCCAAAATGAGTTTGAATCCAGATTGATAATTTTGAGCAAGTTATTAAGATTTGTGACGACCATTTTTTTAAGGTTTTTTGTAATTGTGATACCCAAGTAAGTGAATTCTCCCTTTGCCCAGTTAATGGAGGAGAAGCTTTTTATTTCTTCAATCACAGGTTTGGTTATGTTGATTGGTAATAGGGTGGATTTTTTATTGTTTATTTTAAAGTTGGATAATGTTGAAAACGTCTCCAGCAATTTTTGTAGCTCTTTTATAGAACCTACTGGATCAGATAAAGAAAGAAGGATATCATCAGCAAATAAGCTGATTTTGTGTTGACGATTTTTAGTATTTATACCCTTGATTTTTTTATTTTCCCTTATTTCCTGTGCAAGGGGTTCTAGAGCCAGAACGAACAGAAGTGGAGAAAGGGGGCATCCTTGTCTTGTCCCATTGGAAATGGGGAAGGTACGGGAAATATGATTGTTACACACCACTCTGGCTTTAGGATTGGAGTAAAGAGCCATAATAGTTGTGAGTGATTTATTGTTGAAGCCAAATTTTTTTAATGTTTGATTCATAAAGGTCCAATCGAGCCTATCAAAGGCTTTTTCTGCGTCAAGTGACGCTAGTAAAGTGGGGATTTTGGTAGAGTTGGCTAATTTAATTAAGTTGATGACCCTTCTGGTTCCATCAGAGGTGTGTCTGCCTTTAACAAAACCAATCTGGTCGTTGTTTATAAGTTTGGGTAAAATCTGGCCCAGTCTATCCGCTAAAATTTTTGCGTAAATTTTCAAATCTGAATTAATGAGAGAGATAGGTCTATAATTCGACAAAGACTCGAGGTCACCTTTAGGCTTCGGTATTAGTATCACTGAGGCTTCTAGCATTTCAGCAGGAAATGAGCCTGTATCCGATGTTGTATTAAATAGTTGCGTGAGATGAGGTGTTAATACGTCGGAAAAGATTTTATAATAGTCGTTACCAAACCCATCGGGACCCGGAGACTTTGCCGATTTCAGTTGGGAGATACAATTTCTGACTTCTTCTATGTTGAACGGGGACGTTAAAAGGGTTAAGTCTTCATTTTGTAATTTTGGAAGGCTAATTGATTTTAAGTAGGCGGAGATGGCTTTTTGTTTTCCCTGAGGAGTAGGGAGGGGGTTTAGGTTATAAATTTTTTCATAAAAATTTGCGAATTCGTTAACCACATCCTGTGGGTGGGACAGATAGGTTCCTTTTTCTGATTTAATTTTGTCAATTCTATTCCGGATTCTTCTCTTTTTGATTCGGTTCATCATGAATTTCAAAGGTTTATTCAGGGAAATGCATACAACAAAAAATGGGAAGAGGAACTCAAAATAAATCCATCTTGTGAAGAGTGGGAAGACGCAATTACAACCTCATACTCATCTACCCTCTCCATGTCTCTTCAAGAAACTCATTATAAAGTTTTCTCGAGATGGTACTTCACTCCAGCTAGAATAGCCCATTTCGGTGAAAACACATCTTCTCTTTGTTGGAGAGATTGCGGTCATAGAGGGGATCTTCTCCATATGTTTTGGAATTGCCCTAAATTGTCTCCACTCTGGTCTGAAATTAATAATCTAATTAATAAAATTATTGGCAGACGAATTAAGCTCACGCCTCAGTTAGCTTTACTCTCGTTGGAGTACCCAACCACAGAAATTGACAAAATCTTTTTGATAATACACATCCTCTTAGTCACCAAAAACATGATAGCCTATAATTGGAAAAACCAATTCCCTCCATCATACTCAGATGTTATAGAAAGAATCAAACTCCATAAAGACTATGAGATAAAATTTGCTATCGCAAACAACCAATCCAAAAAGTTCATAAATAAGTGGTCTCACTGGGAAAATATAAATTAACCCCCCCTACCCCCCCCTTCCTTTCCATTCCTTCCCTTCTTCCTCTCCCTTCCCTTCTTTTTTCCAATCCAGCTATTCCTAAAAAATAAAGTATTGCGCCATAACTTGCTATCTGGTTCTCATTGTGGTACTGGATATAATCCAGTTAAATTCTGACAAATACATGTCATCTGTTTACAAATATTTGTATGTTTATTCGTTTGCTCATCGGTTTATACACCCATCCGACATGGAACTCCTCAACTGTGTTTTAAATCACGGTTTAAAATATATTATTTTGCTATAACTGTAAAGCATGTCTAATAATGCTTTTTACTTCTGTACTATTGTTTCAGTATTAATGTTTTATAAAATGTTCAATAAAAACACTGAAAAACCAATGTCTGCTGCTTGAACTTGTTGTAATGGACTGCCGTCTTAGAAATTTTAAGGATGGAGGCAACATGACTCTCACTGTATCCCTCTGCTAGTAAAGCCAGAATTGAGCCCTTCTTTTCCTCACTCAAGACTTTTCTTTTCAACTCCTTTGGCATGGTTAAAAGTTATTTTTTCATTCCTATTACTTTTGGAATATTACTAGTACTTGTTTTGCCATCCAGCTTGTCCTATTGCAAGAGGATTGTGAACACCACAGCAGTGTTTTTATACTTTCCTTCATTAAATAAGGTTTGGTTCAGGTGATCACCTAATCAGAAGCACATTAAGTAGAATGAGGTGTACTCTGGTTGAAATTCAACTGACACTGGAATAGAATGGCTGTCAGACATGTAGAGAAGCTATTTTTATAAAACTGTGCAGTGGTCTTTTGATTTTTGCCAGAGCTGTATATAATATATATATATATATACATGTCAGTGACAAATACAATTAGTATTTGTGTGTATTAGTGTGTGCAGCTTACTGTACATGTATTTAGCGCATATACTCGAGTATAAGCCGACCTGAGTATAAGCCCAGGCCCCTATTTTTTGCCACGGAAAACTGGGTAAGCTTATTGACTCGAGTATAAGCCGGGTGTACATTGTCCCCTCATCCCTGTCCTGCTCTGTGTGGCTCTCCCCCCTCCCAGTATGCATGGCTCGGCTCCCCGTCCTATCCTTCTATGTATGGCTCAGCTCCTTGTCCTCCTCCATCCTGCTCCGTGCTCCCCCATCCTGCTCCGTGCTCCTCTGTGCTCCCCCATCCTGCTCTGTGCTCCCCACGTCCTGCTCCGTGCTTCCCCCCCATCCTACCCTATCCTGCTCCCTGCTCCCCCGTCCTCCTCCGTGCTCCCCCTGTCATACTCACCCTCCTGTGCAATTTCTGAACGTCCCCTGCATTCTCCGTTGTCTCGGCTTCCTGCAGCTCTCCTGTGCTGAGCGGTCATGTGGTACCGCTCATTAAGGCCATGAATATGTACGCTACGCCTATGGGAGTGGAGTTGCGTCCATATTTCATGACCTTATTGAGCGGTACCATGTGACCGCTCAGCACAGGAGAGCTGCAGGAAGCCGGGACAACGGAGGATTGAAGGGGACGTTCAATGATTGCACAAGAGGGTGAATATGATGTCCCAGCCACCATCTCCTACCGCCGCACCCCCTCCCTCGCTGGTTTCTGCACAATGACTCGTGTATAAGCCGAGGGGGCATTTTCAGCACAAAAAAAGTGCTGAAAATCTCGGCTTATACAGGAGTACAGTCATGGCCAAAAGTTTTGAGAATGACACAAATATTAATTTTTACAAAGTCTACTGCTTCACTTTTTCTAATGGCAATTTGCATATACTCCAGAATGTTATAAAGAGTGATCAGCTTAACAGCAATTACTTGCAAAGTCAATATTAGGCTAGAAAATTAACTTTATCCCCCAAAACACATTTCAACATCGTTGCAGCCCTGCCTTAAAAGGACCAGCTAACCTCTTTTCAGTGATTGCTCCATTAACACAGGTGTGGGTGTTGATGAGGACATGGCTGGAGATCAATCTGTCATGATTAAGTAAGAATGACACCACTGGACACTTTAAAAGGAGGCTGGTGCTTGGCATCATTGTTGCTCTTCTGTTAACCATGGTTATCTCGAAAGAAACACGTGCAGTCATCATTGCAATGCACAAAAATGGCCTAACAAGGAAGAGTATCGCAGCTAGAAAGATTGCACCTCAGTCAACAATCTATCGCATTATCAAGAACTTCAAGGAGAGAGGTTCCATTGTTGCCAAAAAGGCTCCAGGGCGCCCAAGAAAGACCAGCAAGCGCCAGGACCATCTCTTAAAAGTGTTTCAGCTGCGGGATTGGGCTACCAGCAGTGCAGAGCTTGCTCAGGAATGGCAGCAGGCAGGTGTGAGTGCATCTGCACGCACTGTGAGGCGGAGACTCTTGGAGCAAGGCCTGGTCTCAAGGAGGGCATCAAAGAAGCCACTTCTCTCCAGAAAAAACATCCTGGACAGACAGATATTCTGCAAAAGGTACAGGCAGTGGACTGCTGAGGACTGGGGTAAAGTTATTTTCTCTGATGAATCTCCTTTTCGATTGTTTGGGACATCAGGAAAATGCCTCATTCGGAGAAGATAAGGTGAGCGCTACCACCAGTCTTGTCTCATGCCAACTGTTAAGCATCCTGAAACCATTCATGTGTGGGGTTGCTTCTCAGCCAAGGGAATCGGCTCTCTCACAGTCTTGCTTAAAAACACAGCCATGAATAAAGAATGGTACCAGAATGTCCTCCAAGAGAAACTTCTCCCAACCCTCCAAGAGCAGTTTGGCGATCAACAATGCCTTTTCCAGCATGATGGAGCACCTTGCCATAAAGCAAAGGTGATAACTAAATGGCTCAGGGAACAAAACATAGTGATTTTGGGTCCATGGCCTGGAAACTCCCCAGATCTTAATCCCATTGAGAACTTGTGGTCAATCATCAAGAGACGGGTGGACAAACAAAAACCTAAAAATTCTGACAAAATGAAAGCATTGATTGTGCAAGAATGGACTGCTATCAGTCAGGATTTGGTCCAGAAGTTGATTGAGAGCATGCCAGGGAGAATTGCAGAGGTCCTGAAGAAGAAGGGTCAACACTGCAAATATTGACTTGCTGCATTAACTCATTCTGTCAATATAAGCTTTTGTTACTCATATGTTTGCAATTATATTTCTGTCTGTGATAAAAACATCTGTCAAAACACACATAAAAACCAGAGGGCAGCAGATCATGTGAAAATATAATATTTGTGTCATTCTCAAAACTTTTGGCCATGACTGTATATACGGTAATTAATAATTGCTGAATTCTTAAAAAAAATGGCGTGGGCCCAAGTGCAATTTTCTGAGCCATAGAGGGAAAGCCAGCGACTAGGGTCCGATGTGTACAGCTTAGGAAGGGGTTAATACCCATGGATCTTCCCAGGTTATGAATATCAGCCCGCAGCTGTATATTTAGCCTTTACTGGCTATTAAAATAGGGGGACCCCCCTCAAAAAATGACGTGGGGTCCCCCTATAATTTATAGTCAGAAAAGGCTATACCGACAGCTGCGGGCTGATATTCATAGCCTAGGAAGGGACCATGTATATTGGACCCCCCTGGATACAAACACTAGCTCACAGCCGCCCCAGAAACATCACTTAGACTCTCTTCCCACTGCCCTGTAGCGGTGGCATATGGGGTAATAGGGCGTTGATGTGACCTTTGTATTGTAAGGTCACATCAAGCCCAGCTTAGTAATGGACAGGTGTCAATAAGACACGAAAAACCAACAAGAAAAAAGACACATGCATATATTGAAAGGATCACCAAAAGAAAAATTAGGTAAAGTAAGGCAATATAAAGTTTATTCAAAATTAATTCCACAACAAAAAACCAACACACACGACATAAAAACACTTAAAAAAACCATACATGGTATATACAAAGAACACTATTCAGAGTAAAATACTCAAACAGAACCTAATTCCACATGCCTAATAGAGGTATAGCCTATAATCATTATTGCACACAAAAACAACCTTTTCAGCAATGGTTAAATAACCCAAGTCTTATTATCATCATCATCCAGGGAACAATAATATCTATCCTATTTGCTGACCTCCAGGACACATAAAGAGCCTAGCATTCCCTTAGTGGAGTATAATAGCTCCATTAACTAAAGGTAAGAGGGAAAAAAAAGGTGTATTTTAGCTTCATGTTATATTACCCTATAGGAATGAATGCTCCCCAGAGGATGGCATGTGGCATGTGGAACCTAGCCCACGCGTTCCGACACTAGCAGTGTCTTTGTCAAGGCAGGAGTCAATAAGACACCTCTCCATTACAAATTCTATAGTTTTTAAGTGGTTAAAAAATGACACAGCCAGAATAACGTATTTATTGAAATAAAACACTACAGTTTGCCATCTTTATTATTCAGTTAATCCATGTGACTCCCTCGATCTCCAGTAATGAACATAAAATAATAAACAAGCAATATACCATACCTGTCCGCCGTTGTGTCCCACGCAGTAATCCATATCTGGACCATATGCAGTTTACAACCAGTATATGGCCCAGATATGGATTACTACGTGGGACACAATGGCGTACAGGTACAGTATGGTATATTGTTGGTTTATTATTTTATGTTTATTACAGTAGTTCGAGGGCTTCGGGGAATTAGGTGATATAGTATGGTTTAATTTAGAATAATAAAGGAGTCTGTGTGTTTATTTCAATAAAATAACTTTTTTCAGGGTGTCTGTGTTTTTTTTACAATTTGACTATGGGATTATTAATAGGGGCGTCTTATTGACGTCTCCCATTACTAAGCCAAACTAGTACCCCACATGCCACCGCTACAGGGCAGTGGGAAGAGCAAGTCTATGTGCCTTTTCTGGTGCGGCTGAGGGCTCATATTATTAGCCGGGGGGGCAGTATTCATGAGCCCTCAGCTGTCTGCATAGCCATTGTTGGCTATAAATTATAGGGGGACCCCACACCATTTTTTTCCCCTAAATAATCTTTTATTAATTACATACATGTCCCCTAATTTGTACACACACACTACTAATTGTATTGGTCACTGACATCTATATATCTACCTATTCTGCATCTATTTACTGTATGTAAACCATGTCTTCTATACTGTTGGCTCCTGCACTGATTTTACATAAGACGACAAATGAATTACCGGCTACTCTTCTATCTATCTCTCTATACAACATATATATATATATATATATATATATATATATATATATATATATACAGTACAGACCAAAAGTTTGGACACACCTTCTCATTTAAAGATTTTTCTGTATTTTCATGACTATGAAAATTGTAGAATCACACTGAAGGCATCAAAACTATGAATTAACACATGTGGAATTATATACTTAACAAAAAAGTGTGTAACAACTGAAAATATGTCTTATATTCTAGGTTCTTCAAAGTAGCCACCTTTTGCTTTGATGACTGCTTTGTAGCCAAATCAGATCTCTTCTACTTTGCACTGACGAGGACCAACAGTTCGAAACACCGTGTCTGCAAATGGAGATTCTGATTTGGCTTTTATCCTAAGTCATATTACAAGACTCGTTAAAGGGTTGATTGTGACTTGTAGGATTGCTACTTCCAATAGGTGGCGCTATAGAGTACAAGTCCTCTTTGTTTGAAGAGGCAATTTGCATATTGCACACTCTTGGCATTCTCTTGATGAGCTTCAAGAGGTAGTCACCGGAAATGATCTTCCAACAATCTTGAAGGCCAACCGTCCTGATGATACAACTCGCTCCTGTGTATATACTGTACTGTGCAGTATACATCATCCCACACCCCGCACATATACAGTACAGACCAAAAGTTTGGACACACCTCATTTAAAGATTTTTCTGTATTTTCATGACTATGAAAATTGTACATTCACACTGAAGGCATCAAAACTATGAATTAACACATGTGGAATTATATACTTAACAAAAAAGTGTGAAACAACTGAAAATATGTCTTATCTTCTAGGTTCTTCAAAGAGAATGCCAAGAGTGTGCAAAGCAGTCATCAAAGCAAAGCAAAGTCTACTTTGAAGAACCTAGAATATAAGACATACGAGGGGCGCCTGAAAATTTCGAGGCCCGACCCAGAAGTAGTGAACATGGGTCAAAATTTTTACAGTCAGTTCTCGACATAATCTCCCTTGAGGGTCACACAGGTATGCCATCGCTCTTGGAGTTTCATTAGTCCACTGTGGTAGAACGTTCCGTCTTGCTCCTCCAAAAACTCCTTTACGGCGTTCATGACGGCTTCATCAGAAGGAAAACGACTTCCACAAAGGTGCTTTTTCATCTGTGGAAATAGGTGATAGTCTGAGGGAGCCAAATCAGGGGAATAGGGTGGGTGCTGAAGCAGTTGGAAACCACAGAAGTGAATTGCAGCCATTGCAACAGCTGATGTGTGAACTGGTGCATTGTCCTGGTGAAACAACACCCCTTTCCGCAGCATCCCTCAACGTTTTTCCTTAATTGATGACCTCAGAAGATGAATCTGAGCTGCATAATATTCCCCATTGATGGTTTGACCTTTCTGGAGGAACTCCAGAAGAATGACACCCTTGGAATCCCACAACACTGATGCCATCACATTGCCAGTGGATGGAACCACCTTTACCTTTTTGGGGCGTGGGGAGGTGGGATATTTCCACTGTTTTGAGTCTTCTTTTCACTCCGGACAAAAGTGGTGTACCCAAGTTTCATCCATTGTAACAAATCTCTGCAAAAAAAGTTGAAAATCAGCTTCAAACAGTTGCACATTTTCCGCAGAGCGAAGTTCTCTCAGACGTTTGTTCTCTAATGTCAAAAGTCTGGGCACCCATCGTGCAGAAACTTTATGCATGTTCAGCAGCTGTGTTAGGATATGGCCAACCCTCTCCACTGATATGCCCACACATTGTGCAATGTGCCGCTGTTTGACACATCGATCTGCCATTACAATGTCTTGCACTTTTTCGAAAATTTTCTTCTGTGCATTTGGTTGAGGGACGACCACTGCGAGCAGCATCTTCAATTGATGTCTGTCCCCGCTTGAAATCTGCAACCCACTTTTTCACCATTGTATAAGAAGGAGCATTGTCCCCTAATGTCTCCAGCATGTCCTTGTGAATTTCCAATGGTGTCAGTCCTTTTTTCTGAAGGTATTGAATGACTGCTCGCTTTGCCAATTTATCCATCCCATATTTCAGCCTTGCCACCAAACTTTAAAATGCTGTCACGGAAAAAAAATGTAAATAAATCAAGATTGCTCATCATAAGACCATTCAACAAAGTAAATAAGAGATTGCATTGCAAAACAAGACCATGCAAAAAAGATTGGTTAAGTATATAATTCCACATGTGTTACGGTAATTCATAGTTTTGATGCCTTCAGTGTGAATGTACAATTTTCATAGTCATGAAAATACAGAAAAATCTTTAAATGAGAAGGTGTGTCCAAACTTTTGGTCTGTACTGTATACATGTACTCACTCTTCAGCACAAGAAACAGGCTAATTAGGGTCTGAAACCTTGGTCAAAGTTACATGAGCATACAAATCTCCAAGGGTGCACAAACTTTTGCATTGACCCATTTTCCTTTTCATAATTTTTAAAATATAAGAAATGATTTTTCTTTTTTGGCCTAAAACACAAAAGAAAATGTGTCATCTTTAACTTTAGGCCTTTTAGATATGTTCTCATCTTCAACTTGTTTAAGAATAACAATTATTTTGACCAGGGGTGCCCAAACTTTTACATGCCACTGCTCAAAAAAATAAAGGGAACACTTAAACAGCAGAATATAACTCCAAGTGAATCAAACTTCTGTGAAATCAAACTGTCCACTTAGGAAGCAACACTGATTGACAATCAATTTCACATGCTGTTGTACAAATGGAATAGATAACAGATGGAAATTATTGGCAATTATCAAGACACACTCAATAAAGGAGCGGTTCTGCAGGTGGGGACCACAGACCACATCTCAGTACCAATGCTTTCTGGCTGATGTTTTGGTCACTTTTGAATGTTGGTTGTGCCTTCACACTCGTGGTAGCATGAGATGGACTCTACAACCCACACAAGTGGCTCAGGTAGTGCAGCTCATCCAGGATGGTGTCATGGTCCAGTCCGGAGTTTGTGCGCTGCTGTCCTCTCTCAGGACTGGTCATGCGGGGGTTAATTTCCTCGGCCTCGTTCTGGAGCGGGCTGGGCTATTTCAGTCCGTCACAGCCGGCTTACCAGTGTTAGTGATAGCTCAAGCTTCCAGTTTAGAGCCTCTGACCCCTGTTACCTGGTGATCCTCCTGCCTTTGACTTGTTTACTCATGTATGATCCGGACTGACTCTGACCCCGTCTCTTGGTATCCGTCTCTGCTGCTACGTTCTCTGTCTGGCTATTTGACCCTCGGCTTGGTATACTGACTACGTGTATTGCTGCTCCTTCTGGTACTTCTGCCTCTGTACGGTTTTGACTCGGCTTGCCTGACCACGCTCCCACCACTTGGTGGTGCCTGTGCTTCTGATTTGTATAGCTTCTCTGTGTACTCAGTCTCACGTCCCTCCCTAGCTCCCTCTGGGGAAGGTTGCGCTACACAGCAGTAGTCTGACAGCTCCCATCTGGTTTTGACCCATTGGCTTGTTTCTGACCACGGGCTTGCTGAGACCTGTGGTTCTTGTATGACTGATTATTCCTAACACAGCTTTGGATGTTTTTGCTGCCACCTGGTGGTGGTTTTGGCTGCTGCAGTGCAGGCTTGTCCTGAGCACACTGGCCTGCATTTCAGCTGCTTTACATTATCACTAACCCAAACATTTAAACGGGAGTTTGCAATTTTTTTTTCCCTGGTCATGGATCCGCTGCATAACTTGGCGGATCAAGTGTCCAGTTTGACGCAGATGGTGCAGGATTTTTCTGGGAGACATCAGTCCCTTGTTACGTCTCATACCCACTTACAGAAAAAACTTACTGAGAATATTAAGACTGTGCAGGGAAACACTTCTCATATTGTTAGTCTACCTGATGACTCTGTAGATGTTGTTTTGCACTCCCCCGAACCTACAGTTAAACTTCCTGACACGTTTTCTGGCAAGAAAGATCAGTATTGCATATTCAGGGAGAGTTGTAAATTATGGTTTTCTCTTAGACCCCGATCGTCTGGGGATGAGACTCAGCGGGTAGGGATTATTATCTCCTTACTTAGGGAAGGTCCCCAATCCTGAGCTTTCTCGCTGCCCCCTACCGCTCCTGAACGGAGCTCGCTAGATAGGTTCTTTGAGGCCCTAGGACTTATCTATGATGAACCTGACCATGTTAGGGTGGTAGAGGACACCATTATGGGTCTGGTTCAGGGGAAGCACTCAGCTGAATGGTACAGCTCCGAGTTCCGTCGATGGTCCACTGAGGTATCTTGGAATGACTCCGCACTGAGATGTCTATTCGGGAAGGGTCTGTCGGATTGCTTGAAGGACGCTCTGGCTATCCATCCACCTCCCAGCTCTTTGGAGGAGGCTATGACTCAGGCTATCCGTATGGATCGGAGGCTACGTGAGAGAGGTCTTACACAATGGGGGATTCCGTTGTTCCCTGCTAACCCGGATGTTTTGCTTCCGTCTGAATATATGGAGGTGGGAGCCACCGACTTCTAGGAAAAAGAGAGGAAACGGCGGCGTGATGAAAAGCTGTGTTTTTACTGCGGAGATCCCGGACATTGGAAAAGGGACTGCCCCTCTTGTCCATCCACTAACAAGCGGCTGAGTCTGGGTGATCATCGTGGAGGTCACTCAGACTCTCAGGTACCTTTTACTTCATTTACAAAGATACTGTTAAAGGTGGAACTTGGTGTTGAGAACTGCTTTGTCCATACTTCGGCTTTTGTAGACTGTGGGTCATCCCTGAACCTGATTGACTCTAAACTGGTGGCCCGCTGTAGATTAGGGACAGTTAGGTTGGAGACTCCCTTAAAACTTGTGGCTATTGACTCTACACCTCTCACAAAGGATGGTCTCCATTTCATTTCTCAAGAATTCACCCTCAGGGTGGGGGCCCTGCACCAGGAGCACATGTCATGCTTTGTTTTGGATAACCTCCCTGCTGGCCTGGTGTTAGGGTTTCCTTGGTTGCAACGGCATAACCCGGTTATTGACTGGGGGTCCCGGGATATTGTCAAATGGGGACCTAATTGTTCTAAAAATTGTCATCCATCAGTCTGGAGGGTATTCCGGAGTACCTGAAGGACTTTGAGGATGTGTTCTCCGGAAAGGAGGCTGAGGTTCTGCCACCACACTGCCCATTCGATTGTGCCATTGATCTTGTTCCCGGTGCCAAATTGCCCAAAGCACGTCTGTACAATCTCTCCATCCCTGAGCGAGCTGCTATGAAGGAGTATATCTCTGAAAGCCTCCGTAAAGGACATATTCGGCCATCTGTCTCTCCCGTGGCGGCGGGGTTCTTTTTTGTAAAAAAAAAGATGGTGGTTTACACCCGTGCCTCGATTTTCAACAACTGAATAAGATCACCATAAGAAACACTTATCATCTCCCACTGATACCTGATTTATACAACCAATTGTCCGGGGCCAGATGGTTTTCTAAGTTGGATCTCAGGGGAGCATACAATCTCCTCCGTATGCGGGAGGGGGATGAGTGGAAAACTGCGTTTCTCACCTCTGAAGGTCTATTTGAAAATTTGGTCATGCCGTTCGGCTTGACTAATGCACCAGCGGTATTCCAGAATTTCATTAATCATGTTTTTTCAGACTTTATTGGACGCTTTGTGGTAGTTTATCTTGATGATATACTCATATATTCTTCTGATAGACAAAGTCACATGGGTCATCTTCGTGCGGTTCTCCAGAAGCTCAGGGAGAACTCTCTCTTTGCCAAACTGGAGAAGTGTTCATTTTTTACTCAAGAATTGTCCTTTCTAGGGGTCATTTTGTCCTCTGAGGGGATTTGTATGGACCCTAGGAAGGTACAGGCCATTGTGGATTGGGTGCAACCCAGAGATCTCAAGGGTCTTCAGCGATTTCTGGGTTTCGCCAATTACTATAGAAAATTTATCAAGGGGTTTTCTCAAGTGGTCAAACCCCTCACTGATCTCACTCGAAGGGGGGCTGATCTAAAAAACTGGTCAGCTCCAGCTGTGGCGGCATTTTCTTCATTAAAAAACAGTTTCATGACTGCCCCTGTACTGGTACAATCTGATTTGTCTAAACCATTTATCATAGAGGTGGACGCCTCTGAGGTGGGAGTGGGGGCTGTGTTGTCCCAGGGGCCCACCACATTAACTAACTTAAGACCCTGTGCCTTCTTTTCAAAAAAATTTTCCTCTGCTGAGAGGAATTATGATGTGGGTAACCGGGAGTTGTTGGCCATTAAATTGGCATTTGAAGAATGGAGGCATTTTTTGGAGAGGGCAGCTCATCGTATCACTGTCATTAAAGATCGCAAGAACCTGTCTTACATCGAGTCTGCCAAACGTTTAACTCCGAGACAGGCAAGGTGGTCACTTTTTTTTTTCCCGATTTCAGTTTTCCATCACTTTCAGACCAGGGTCCAAGAATGTGAAGGCAGATGCCTTGTCTCGTAGCTTAGATCCAGTATCTCCTCCTGAACCCCCTTCCTCCATTCTTCAGCGGGGGGTGGTGGTGGCTGTGGTGTCCTCGAGATTGGAACAAGAGATTCGTGAGTCCCAATCTCTTGCTCCATCGTCCATACCTGAAAATAAGCTCTTTGTGCCTGTCCAATATCGGTTAAGGGTGCTTCAAGAGTTCCACGACTCTGCTCTGAGTGGGCATCCGGGAATCTCGGCCACTCGTAAAGCCATCACTAGGCTGTTCTGGTGGCCCTCGTTGACGTCAGACATCACTGGGTTTGTGTCCTCCTGTGAAACTTGTGCCCGCGCAAAAGCCTCCCGCAACCGGCCGGCCGGGGAATTGGTGCCACTGCCAATTCCGGATAGACCATGGACTCATCTGTCCATGGATTTTGTCACCGATCTTCCTCCCTCTAATGGCAAAACCGTGATCTGGGTAGTTGTTGATAGGTTCAGTAAACAAGCACATTTTGTACCTTTAAAGGGCCTTCCGAATGCTGAGACTCTATCTAAACTATTCATTGAGCATGTGATCTGGTTGCATGGTGTGCCTGTCAGTGTGGTGTCTGATAGAGGGGTACAATTCGTGGCAAAATTCTGGAGGGCTTTTTGTAAAAGGCTGGGCATCAGTCTGACCTTTTCATCGGCCTACCATCCCGAGACCAATGGTCAGACTGAAAGGACCAATCAGTCTTTGGAGCAGATTTTACGGTGTCTTGTCATGTCTAGACAGGATGATTGGTGCTCTGCGATACCTATAGCAGAATTCGCTTTCAATAATCGTGTCAATCAGTCCACTGGTACTTCTCCATTTTTCTGCAACTATGGGTTTCACCCTCATTTTGGTGAGTTTTCCCGGCTGGATTCGGGATGTCCAGGGGCTGATTCGGCCTTTCTGCGGTTGGGGGAGGTCTGGAGGGAGGTTCAGAGAAACATTGGGGAGGCTCAGGGCAAATATAAATTTTTTGCAGATAAACGACGTTCTGTGGGGCCAGCTTATCAGGTGGAGGATAAGGTATGGTTATCCACCAAAAATATAAGGCTGAGAATTCCCTCGGCTAAGTTGGGTACCAAGTATATTGGTCCGTATGAAATTTTAGAGGTAATTAATCCTGTGGTCTTTCGCCTGCGCTTGCCTCCGTCATTGCGGATCCCCAATGTGTTCCATAAGGCGCTTCTGAAGCCGTCGGTGCCTTCCTCTGGTGAGTCTCCCTCACACCCACCGCCTGTTGTGGTAGATGGACAGACCGAGTACGAGGTGGAACAGGTGGTGGATTCTCGTATGCTCCGCCGTTCACTTCAGTACTTGGTCCATTGGAAAGGGTACGGTCCTGAGGACCGGTCATGGGTGCCGGCGCGTTTGGTCCATGCTGATCGGTTGGTCCGGGCCTTTCACGCTCGTCATCCAGGGAAGCCTGGGGGTCCGGTGGCCCCCCATTGAGAGGGGGGTACTGTCATGGTCCAGTCCGGAGTTTGTGCGCTGCTGTCCTCTCTCAGGACTGGTCATGCGGGGGTTAATTTCCTCGGCCTCGTTCTGGAGCGGGCTGGGCTATTTCAGTCCGTCACAGCCGGCTTACCAGTGTTAGTGATAGCTCAAGCTTCCAGTTTAGAGCCTCTGACCCCTGTTACCTGGTGATCCTCCTGCCTTTGACTTGTTTACTCGTGCATGATCCGGACTGACTCTGACCCCGTCTCTTGGTATCCGTCTCTGCTGCTACATTCTCTGTCTGGCTATTTGACCCTCGGCTTGGTATACTGACTATGTGTGTTGCTGCTCCTTCTGGTACTTCTGCCTCTGTACGGTTTTGACTCGGCTTGCCTGACCACGCTCCCACCACTTGGTGTGCCTGTGCTTCTGATTTGCATAGCTTCTCTGTGTACTCAGTCTCACGTCCCTCCCTAGCTCCCTCTGGGGAAGGTTGCGCTACACAGCAGTAGTCTGACAGCTCCCATCTGGTTTTGACCTATTGGCTTGTTTCTGACCACGGGCTTGCTGAGACCTGTGGTTCTTGTATGACTGATTATTCCTAACACAGCTTTGGATGTTTTTGCTGCCACCTGGTGGTGGTTTTGGCTGCTGCAGTGCAGGCTTGTCCTGAGCACACTGGCCTGCATTTCAGCTGCTTTACAGATGGCACATCGATGCGAGCTGTGGCAAGAAGGTTTGCTGTGTCTGTCAGCGTAGTGTAAAGAGGCTGGAGACCCAACCAGGAGACAGGCCAGCACACCAGGAGACGTGGAGGGGGTCGTAGGAGGGCAACAACCCAGCAGCAGGACCGCTAACTCCACCTTTGTGCAAGGAGGATCATGAGGAGCACTGCCAGAGCCCTGCAAAATGACCTCCAACAGGCCACAAATGTGCATGTGTCTGCACAAATGGTTAGAAACCGACTTCATGAGGATGGTCTGAGTGCCAGATGTTCACAGATGGGGGTTGTGCTCACAGCCCAACACTGTGCAGGACACTTGGCATTTGCCACAGAACACCAGGATTGGCAAATTCGTTACTGGTGCCCTGTGTTCTTCACAGATGAAAGCAGGTTCACACTGAGTACATGTGACAGATGTGACAGAGTCTGGAGACGCCTTGAAGAGCGACATCCTTCAGCATGACCGGTTTGGCAGTGGGTCAGTAATGGTGTGGGGTGGCATTTCTTTGGAGGGCCGCACGGCCCTCCATGTGCTTGCCAGAGGTTGCCTGACTGCCATTAGGTACTGAGATGAGATCCTCAGACCTCTTGTGAGACCATATGCTGGTGTGGTTGGCCCTGGGTTCCTCCTAATGCAGGACAATGCCTGACCTCATGTGGCTGGAGTGTGTCAGTAGTTCCTGAAAGATGAAGGCATTGAAGCTGTGGACTGGCTCGCTTGTTCCCCAGACCTGAATCCGATTGAGCACATCTGGGACATCATGTCTCGCTCCATCCACCAACGTCACGTTGCACCACAGACTGTCCAGGAGTTGATGGATGCTTTAGTCCAGGTCTGGGAGGAGATCCCTCAGGAGAACATCCACCGTCTCATCAGGAGCATGCTCAGGCATTGTAGGGAGATCATACAGGCACAGGGAGGTCATACAGGCACGTGGAGGCCACACACACTACTGAGCATCATTTTGACTTGTTTTAAGGACATTACATTCCACTTTAATTTTGTGGGTGACTCCAAATCCAGGCCTCCATTGGTTAATAAATTTGATTTCCATTGATGATTTGTGTGTGATTTTGTTGTCAGCACATTCAACTTTGTACAGAACAAAGTATTCAATGATAATATTTCATTAATTCAGATCTAGGATGTGTTATTTGGGTGTTCCCTTTATTTTTTTGAGCAGTATATATATATATATATATATATATATATATATATACAGTTAGGTCCATAAATATTTGGACAGAGACAACATTTATCTAATTTTGGTTCTAGACATTACCACAATGAATTTGAAACAAAACAAATCAGATGCAGTTGAAGTTCAGACTTTCAGCTTTCATTTGAGGGTATCCACATTAAAATTGGATGAAGGGTTTAGGAGTTTCAGCTCCTTAACATGTGCCACCCTGTTTTTAAAGGGACCAAAAGTAATTGGACAAATGGCTCCAAGGCTATTTCATGGACAGGTGTGGGCAATCCCTTTGTTATGTCATTCTCAATTAAGCAGATGAAAGGGCCGGAGTTGATTTGAGGTGTGGTGTTTGCATTTGGAAGGTTTTGCTGTGAAGGAAACATGTGGTCACAGGAGCTCTCCATGCAGGTGAAACAAGCCATCCTTAAGCTGCAAGAACAGAAAAAAACCCATCCAAGAAATTGCAACAACATTAGAAGTGGCAAAATCTACAATTTGGTACATCCTGAGAAAGAAAGAAAGCACTGGTGAACTCATCAATCCAAAAAGACCTGGGAGCCCACGGAAGACAACAGTGGTGGATGATCGCCGCATACTTTCTTTGGTGAAGAAGAACCCGTTCACAACATCAACTGAAGTCCAGAACACTCTCAGTGAAGTAGGTGTATCTGTCTCTAAGTCAACAGTAAAGAGAAGACTCCATGAAAGTAAATACAAAGGGTTCACATCTAGATGCAAACCATTCATCAATTCCAAAAATAGACAGGCCAGAGTTAAATTTGCTGAAAAACACCTCCAGAAGCCAGCTCAGTTCTGGAAAAGTATTCTATGGACAGATGAGACAAAGATCAACCTGTACCAGAATGATGGGAAGCCAAAAGTTTGGAGAAGAAAGGGAACGGCACATGATCCAAGGCACACCACATCCTCTGTAAAACATGGTGGAGGCAACGTGATGGCATGGCCATGCATGGCTTTCAATGGCACTGGGTCACTTGTGTTTATTGATGACATAACAGCAGACAAGAGTAGCCAGATGAATTCTGAAGTGTACCGGGATATACTTTCAGCCCAGATTCAGCCAAATGCTGCAAACTTGATTGGACGGCGCTTCATAGTACAGATGGATAATGACCCCAAGCATACAGCCAAAGCTACACAGGAGTTCATGAGTGCAAAAAAGTGGAACATTCTTCAATGGCCAAGTCAATCACCAGATCTTAACCCAATTGAGCATGCATTTCACTTGCTCAAATCCAGACTTAAGAGGGAAAGACCCACAAACAAGCAAGACCTGAAGGCTGCGGCTGTAAAGGCCTGGCAAAGCATTAAGAAGGAGGAAACCCAGCGTTTGGTGATGTCCATGGGTTCCAGACTTAAGGCAGTGATTGCCTCCAAAGGATTCGCCACAAAATTTGGAAAATAAAAATATTTTGTTTGGGTTATGTTTATTTGTCCAATTACTTTTGACCTCCTAAAATGTGGAGTGTTTGTAAAGAAATGTGTACAATTCCTACATTTTCTAACACATATTTTTGTTCAACCCTTCAAATTAAACGTTACAATCTGCACTTGAATTCTGTTGTAGAGGTTTCATTTCAAACCCAATGTGGTGGCATGCAGAGCCCAACTCGCGAAAATTGTGCCACTGTCCAAATATTTCTGGCCCTGACTGTATATATAAATATATATATATATACACACATATATACAAAGATCTATGAAGGGGTATTTCACATTACAGTAAACTTTAGGACATCCCGCTGATCCAGCATGCATTTTGATATACCATGCCAGATTAGTGGAGATACCTGGCAAACAAGCAGTTACCAACATCAGGTTACACGCTGCAGCTAGAAATGCAGTGAAATCACACCACAGCATCCACAGGCACAAGATGAATACTATCCGCCATATCTGCTGACTGTCGTGCTCATCACCAGAGCGAATAATGCCCCAGGATCCGTCTCTACAGAACAACTACAAGTGCTGATGAAGTGACAGCATTTACGCATCAAGTCATTGAGTTTCAGCAATCCTGCGATTCTACCTGGAAGCCTTATTTCAGAGGACGATGCATTTGGGCCGAAGTTGCATGTGGAGGTTTTGGTGCAGTGTACGTGGCACAATTTGAGGCAGTATTTTTAGGCATTAAATCCAAGAAGTGGTATCAAGATGTATGAGAAATGTCCTCCCACCAATTCTCACCTTGTTCCAGTCTCCATTCTGCAGCTCAGTCCTAAGTTTCCTCTTCCTCCTCCACAGGCAGCCTTATCTGGAAGTCTCTCCACTTTAGAGAACCTCCTGTTCTATAGATTCTATGCAGGCAGCTCCCCCACTTGCTCCTCCTGGGCAGGCAGTATCATGCAGGCTGTAGTTCCTACCCTAAGGAGCGCCCCCTATCCAGCTCCTCCCCTTAGGGTATGTTCCCACAGTCCGGAAACATTCAGTATTTGTTGCGGATTGGATGCTGTGTACAGCCGCTGTCAGGAACACCGCACTATATTTGCTCACTGAGCCAGTGCGTGTGTCCTGAGTAAACTGTGCCCAAAGATACATGTGGAGTGGAGCAGCAGCAGGAAAGACGTGTGCTTCAGACAACCTGGACCTGAAGCATGTGACTGCCAAGGGGCGGAGCCGGCCACAGGTCTCTCAGAGGAAGCAGTAACAGCTAGAGAATGCTTCAGGCCAGAGGACCTGAAGCACGTGACTGCTGGGGGGTGAGGCCTAAGCTCCGGAGAGCTAGGAGGTGAAGGAAAACTCCTAGAAGAAAACTATGGGACAAAGTTACCAAGGGGCATAGACAGAACGGATAGTCAGGACGTAGCCAAGGGGTCATACACGGAGAGGGCGACGAAGTACAAGAGGAGCAAGCAGAGCGTCGTCAGAACGTAGCCAAGGGGTCATACACAGAGAGAGCAGGGAAGTACAAGAGGAGCAGGCAGAGCATAGTCAGAACGTAGCCAAGGGGGTCATACACGGAGAGAGAAGCAAAGTACAAAAGGGGCAGGCAAAACTCGAAACAGGGACACAGCCAAATCAGAACCAGACAGACGAAACGTAGCACTGGCAAAAAGCACTGGCACAAGCACAACAGAGTCAAACACACTCGGCCAAGGGTCAGAGTATAAGCGACAGAGAATCGCCCCACAATGAGGCTATTAAAAGCCTCCCAGAATCCCAGAGTGAGGCCATCCTGGTTAACCCTAAAACCACCTAATCCCAGAAACTCAGCATGACAGCCGCAGCGTCCAATCCGCAGCGTCCAGATGTTACAGCATAGAGAAGGTGATTTTATGAAATAACGTCTCCTCTATGCATGCATGGCCGCATCCGGCGGCCCTGCGTATCCGGACATGTGACGCGTCTTTCCAGACCGCAGCATGTCTCCGCAAGATAAATAACCCTGTCTATCGATAGGATGCGCGTACAACGGGGGCAGCACTTTGGGCGGAGCAGGGTTTCCACTGCGTCCAAAGCGCTGTCAGTACACCCCGTGGAGACGTACCCCTATAGGCAGCCTCCTCCAGTAGACCCTCTACTTTAGAGAGCCTCCTCTTCTATAAGTTACATGTAAGCAACTCCCCCATCGCTCCTACTGGGCAGGCAGTATCATGTAGGCTGTAGTTCCTACCCTAAGGAGCGCCTCCTCTGCAGCTCCTCCGCTTATAGGCAGCCTCCTGCCTGCTGGGTACAGGCAGAATATTACTACAGCTTCATTCTCTCTCTGTCTCTGGCTGCCCTTTAGTCTCTTAGTGCACAGTAGGAATAATGTCCTCCTGTGCAGCCTATCCGGTGGCCTCATATCAGCCGTGGGATAGCTGAACCCTGCTTCCCTGTGTATTTAGTCACCAGATAGACTGGGACTTGTAGTGCCTGAATAGTGCATTGGCTATTTGTTTATTCGTATGCTATGCTGGGCCTTTTAGTCACTATCACATTACTTCTTTGGTTAAAAAAAAAAGTGGAAGCCCCAGGCAGGTGAGGTGATGAAACTGAAAAGTTAGCTATGCAACTTTTTGCCTGCTTATACTTCTCTTTCTCGGCAGGCTGGGCGGTGAGCAGGATTCAGTAACCTGGGGGAAGGCTTTGTACTTTTGCATCTATGGATGAAGAGACGTAACAATCCCGGATGCTCTGTGGGGTTGGAGAGGAGGTTTTTTTGTATGCCCTCTCCATTTCTCCGGTGTATGGAGGCAATTGCCCCCTTTAATGTTTCACACTGTACATGCTGCTCTTTGTGGCTTTCTGTCTTTTCGTGTTGGGGTTATTCATGATGTTGGGTCACATAATGTACATCTCTGGGATGCAGAGGAACTTGTAGACGAGTCCTGGAAATCCTTGTGTCAGACGAATGCTGGAAAAAGCAACAAAGGTGAGTGATCTCTGTGTCTTGTCTGAGAGTCTCCAATATCTCCAGTTACCAGGCACAGCCTCCTGAATAAAACACGAGGTGAGCCTCATTGTCAATGCTGAGCACAGTGCTCCGCAACCCAGACGTGGGATACTGAGAAGGATGGAAAAGCGTTCTAGCAAGGCATCTACTCTTCCTCTATGAGAAGCCGGCTGTCCCATCACCATATGATGCCAGCTGCTCCCCTTCTATCTGAAGCTGTCTAGAGCCGCCCTCCATGAGAAGCCGTCTTCCTCATCACCATATGATACCATCCGCTCCCCTTCTATCTGAAGTTGTCTAGTGCCACCCCTCCATGAGCAGCCATCTGCCCCATCACCATATGATGCCATCCGCTCCCCTGCTATCTGAAGTTGTCTAGTGACGCCCCTCCATGAGTAGCCATCTGCCCCATCAAGATATGATGCCATCCGCTCCCCTTCTATCTAAAGAAATCAAGAGCCTCCCCTCCATGAGAAGTGGTCTGCCCCATCACCATATGATGCCATCGGCTCCTCTTCTATCTGAAGTTGTCTAGAGCCGCCCCTCCATGAGAAGCCGTCTGCCCCATCATCATATGATGCCATCAGCTCCTCTTCTATCTGAAGTTGTCTAGTGCCGCCCCTCCATGAGTAGCCATCTGCCCCATCACCACATGACGCCATCTGCTCCCCTTATATCCAAAGTTATCTAGTGTCACCCCTCCATTAGAAGCCATCTGCTCCATCAAGACATGATGCCATCCGATCCCCTTCTATCTGAAGAAGTCAAGAGCCGCCCCTCCATGAGAAGCCGTCTGCCCCATCACCATATGATGCCATCCTCTCTCCTTCTATCTGAAGAAATCAAGAGCCGCCCCTTCATAAGACGCCGTCTGCTCCATCACCATATGATGCCATCCGCTCCCCTTCTATCTGAAGTTGTCTAGAGCCACCCCTCCATGAGAAGCCGTCTGCCTCATCACCATATGATGCCATCAGCTCCCCTTCTATCTGAAGTTGTCTAGAGCTACCCCTCCATGAGAAGCAGTCTGACCCATCACCATATGATGCCATCCGCTCCCTTTCTATCCGAAGTTTTCTAGTGCCGCCCCTCCATGAGAAGCCGTCTGCCCCATCACCATATGATGCCATCAGCTCCCCTTCTATCCGAAGTTGTCTAGAGCCGCCCCTCCATGAGATGCCATCTGCCCCATCACCATATGATGCTATCAGCTCCCCTTCTATCTGAAGTTGTCTAGAGCCACCCCTCCATGAGAAGCAGTCTGCCCCATTGCCATATGATGCCATCCACTCCCTTTATATCCGAAGTTGTCTAGTGCTGCCACTCCATGAGAAGCCATCTGCTCCCCCAATATGTGAAGGCATTTGCTCCTCAATGTGTAGGTGTCCACTCTTTTACCATGTGATGGAATAAGCTTATCTTCCATGCGATCTTGACAGCTTATCCTCCATATGATGGCAACTGATTCTCCTCCATCTGTTATCTGAAGGTGTCCACTACCTCAACATGAAATTGAGCTCTCGAAGGGCTCCCTATAGATTTACTGGTGATCGATCATGTGCATTGCCGCTCCATTCATTCTTAATGGTAGTGCTGCAGACCGCTGTCCTTGACCATCTCCGGTGGTCCCGTAGAGAATGAAAGGAGAGGAGATGCACACTCTGATATTGCAATGTGAAGAAGGGTCTTTATGGAAAACAATTAATAGGGGCAATTAGAGATCAAGTGATACACAGGCGCATGGCGACAATAAGTATAGGCTACATGCCAAGGCGTCCGCCCCATCTCCATGGAAAGGCATCTGCGTCCCCCACCATGTGATGGTATCTGCTCCCCTTACATTTGAAGATTTCTGCCACCCCTACATGAGAAGCCGTCTTCTCCCACAATATGTGAAGACATTTGTTGCCCCTTTATATAAAGATGTTCACCAGCCCTCCAAGTGAAGGAATAAGCTCCAATTCCATGTTATGGCTACTGATCCTCCCAAACTGAAGGCATGTGCACCCCTCCATTGTAAGGTGCCTCTTCCACCAACAAATGAAAGAACCTGCCCCATCTCAATGCGATGGTGACTGACCCATCTGTGGCAGCATTTGCTCCATGTACCTAGGTGACTGTGTAGTCAGATCTTAGGCAGCCACCAAGGGCGAGAAAGCTGACAGTTTTCGTTGGTTCTTTCAAATTGGGCGCACTCTTCACAGGCAGGGGGTTGTAAAGAAGCAATAAAACTAAACATCTATTCAGGGGTCCGATGATGATTTTGCTATGGGCACAATCCACGATGTGAGCACATTACCATCTCCTTTACAGTAAAGGTCTGAAGCATCATAATAAAACCAAGCACATCCATAGGCTTGTCCAGCAAGGTTCATCCACTCCAGTCCTACTCATATCAGACATATCCATAATATTTCACCAGTGATGCAATTATCATCATCGCAAATCCTCATCTGTATGGGGGCTTCAACGACTGGTGTCCCGAGTCCATAAATATATATGGTAACTTAGATACCCTAGGAGGTGGTGGGCTGTTTGGACCCTCGAATATGACCCAAATGGTTTCTGTTCTTGTGTGCCCCCAACATCCACATACATTACATACACAGTTGGATTTCTACATCTTTTTAGCCATTGTTATGCAAATCCTCCAGTGATTTCATTCTGCAAATATCAGAAACATTGGGTAGGAGCCCTGTGACTTTCCTCCGGTGACCTTCATAATTACACAAGATGAGTGACTTCCCCACATTCTTATCGATGTGCAGAGGTTAAATGAGGTTAATGAAGGTTCACTATCTTCTTATCCCCAGAAAGACGCTTATTTATCAGTAGCAGATCGGAGAGCAGAATGATCAGTAATCACGGTGTGTAAATACGCTCTGCCAAATTCTGATTTCTGACCATCCGGAAGAAAAAGACAATGAATATGATATTCAGCAGGTTACAATCAGCTCGGCAGGTAGTGACACATTCACCCGGGAGCATATATACCTTAAAAAAGGGCCCTATACAATGTGGCCCCATCTTGGACTCACCTCTGGCCCAGGGTTCACCGTTTTCACAGCTCCCACAATGCCTGCGATGGTGGAAGATCTTCATGGCTGTATGTGAGGCCAAGTGCCCATCGCCACTTCAGGAACAATTCATTGTTCTGCTAAATCATCCCTGGTGCCAGTGGTGTACATTAGTCTGTGCAGGTAACGGGGGCTAGGGATCCACAAAGACAAAGGCAAATGTAAAAAATTATCTGCCAGCTGCACAATGGAAAGTAATGGCAGGCTGCCCACAGATATACTCAAGGTTGTACCACTGCCAAATAGGCAAGCAGTAATCTTCACTAGCAAAATAATACCTTGCTATACAACTACTGCTCCACCTGCTCAGAAAGACTTGTGTATGGGGAGCGCATACTGAAGCCAATGTCCAACTCCTGCTTACACATAGATTTATCCCACTTGCATACTCCAGAGCTACACTCACTATTCTGCTGGTGCAGTCACTGTGTATATACATTGCATTACTGATCCTGAGTTACCTCCTGTATTATACCCCAGAGCTGCACTCACTATTCTGCTGGTGGAGTCACTGTGTACATACATTACATCATGGGTCCTCAAATTACGGCCCGCGGGCCACATGCAGCCCGCCGAGGACATTTATCCGGCCCGTCACTACAGTTTAATGCCGGCGGGCCCTTTAATCGCGGGCGGAAATGCAATGCGGCGAGTAAGGACTTGCGGCCTTCCGTATGCAGCACAGACGACGTGATTGTCATCACGCTGCTGCCTGCGCGGCATGATGTCATGCAGCCTGTGCCAGAAGAAGAAGGAGTCGAGTGGGCACCTCTTCAGAGCACCAGGGGACATAGGTGACTACTGGTATTTTTTTTTTTTTTTATAACGCCGGGCCCGGCCTATTGGGAATTATGCAGCCTATTGGGGATTATTCTGCCTGTTGGGGATTATGCTGCTTATTGGGGACTATGCTGCCTATTGGGGATTATGTTGCCTATTGGAGACTATGCTGCCTATTGGGGACTATGCTGCCTATTGGGGACATTTACCTGCCTATTGGGGAAATTTACCTGCCTATTGGGGACCTAATGATGCCTATTGGGACATTTACTTTCCTTAATGGGGACCTATGCTGCCTATTGTGGACTATGCTTCCTATTGGGAATTATGCTGCCTATTGGGGACTATGCTGCCTATTGGGGATTATGCTAACTATTGGTAGAAGACCAGGATACGATCCCTACCCAGGAAGGCAGAAGAATGATGGAATGTGGGCAACTGTACCACCTGAGCGCTTAAGTTTTACCATAAACGTCCAGGCCCCTGACCAGATACTAAACTCGCTGTGGTTTTTCTTCGGCATCTCCACCACCTCTCCATACCAGCTAAGCCATGTCATGATGTCATAACAAGAAAGCGACTAGCTACAAGTCATCACGGTCACTTTCTTGACTGGGTTTTGGCGAGACACCGCCTGAATGGCAAAGTCTCGCCAGCCGGGTTCATTTTTTGCCAACTCATAATTCGACCAAAAGAGCTCAAGCCCCTCTGGCCGAACAAAGCTGACATCAAACTCAGGCGTGGAATAGGGATGTATCAAGGCGTAGATGTCAATCGCCTTGAGGCACAGCTTCTTCAGCAGGAGCTCCACAACCTTAGACCTTGGAGGACACACATCACTGCCCCTCCATCGAAGACGGACCACATTCCTACGCACACTACCCGGCCGGCTGTTGGGAGAGACCACACGGCATTCCCGCCTTTTTGCTATCAGGAAGGCCCTGAGGCTATGCCTCTCTATCCAGAAGGATAGATCAACCTCTCGACCCTCTACCATTAGTGATCTCTCCCACTTCTTTAGAGCTTCCAGGAGACGCTGCTGCAACATGCTGTCCCCAGAGCCCGGAGACAAGGAGGACTCCCTATTTCCTCCAGAGGTGACAGCGGCATAACTACTGATGGGTGCTGCCACCAACACCAACAGTATTACTATTACCCACCTCCATAACCCCCTCGCCAGCCACCAAACCACTAGAGAAAGAATTTTCCTCATTCATACCCACCACCACATTCACTCCTGCTGGACCAGTGACAACAGGGGATGACATTTTGACCTCCACATCATCAGGCACAAGAGGCTCAGTCTCCTCCACAAAACTGGAGGCAACCTCACCTCTGGTCTTACGTGTGCCCTCTGCATCATCGGTTGGTAATTTCCATTGTTTCACAGTTGATACCAGACACCGCTGATCTTTTGCTGCTGTGAGGAGCCATTGATCCTTTATATCAGTATCTTGGTGCCGCTGGTCAACAACACAGAATAAGACTTTGGGAGGACCAGAACTCCCAGCCCCGGCAACCCCCTCACACTACCACCGCTTCTCAACTAAGTGATCAGCGGCAACAGCATTCAGGGGCACCGAGGCTACCGTAACTGCCCCCTGACACTAGGCCTCCCACTGAGGAGTGCAGCACAGTGTCGTGTCCTGACCGTTCACCCACCACCGGGCCGCCCTCACTGTCCAGCCTCTCGGCTGATGCACCTCCTGCTATGTCCACGCTACTACAAGCAGAGACGGAGCTCTGCGCCTCACTACCATGCTCTGTAATATCCCCATGCTTTTGCACTAGATCCACAGCAGAACCCATATTGGGCTGGGCAACGTGGCTTATACAGCGACCCTGCAGCTGACTCAGGGGGTATAGCATACCTCCCAACTTTTGAAGATGAGAAAGAGGGACAAAGGTTGCGGCGTGCGCAGCGCGCCGTGGCAAATTTTAGGCCACGCCCCAACCACACCCATTTCACAACTAGTCACACCCATGTCCACGCCCCGACCACACCCATTTAGCACTGGTGATCACACTGACTGGTACTGAGGGCACACTGGTACTGAGTAAAAGAAAGAACAGAGAGAGAAAAAAAACAGAAAGAAAGGAGATGGAGAAAGAAAGAGGGGAAAGCAACAAAGAACAGAGAGAAAGTAGAGAGAGAAAGAAATAAACAAAGAAAGGGAAGAGAAAGAACAGAGAGAAAAAAAACAAAGAGGGGAATGAAAGAACAGGGACGGAGAAAGAAAGAGGGGAAAGGAAGAACAGAGAGGGAGGGAGAAAGAAAGAGGGGAAAGAAAGAACAGAGAGAGAAAGAAAGACGGGAAAGAAAGAACAGAGAGAGAAAGAAAGAAAGATGGGAAAGAAAGAAAGAACAGAGAGAAAGAAAGAACAGAGAAAGAAAGAGGGGACAGAAAAAAAGAACAGAGAGAAAAAAAGAAAGAGGGGAAAGAAAGAACAGAGGAGAGAGAAGAAAGAGGGGAAAGGAGAGAGAAAGAAAGAACAGAGGGAAAGAAAGAACAGAGAAAGAAAGAAAGAAAGAAAGGAAAGAAAGAAAGAGAAGAAAGAAAGAAAGAAAGAAAGAAAGAAAAGAAGAAAGAAAGAAAGAAAAAGAAAGAGAGGAAAGAAAGAACAGAGAGAGAGAGAAAGAACAGAGAGGGAGAGAGAAAGAAAGAACAGAGAGGGAGAGAGAAAGAGGGGAAAGAAAGAACAGAGAAAGAAATAAAGACAGAGGGGGAAAGAAAGAACAGATAGAAAAAGAAAGAAAGAATAGAGAGAGAAAGAAAGAAGGGACAGAAAGAACATAGAGAGAAAGAAAGAAAGGGGAAAGAAAGAACAGAGAGAGAGAAAGAAAGAAAGAAAGAAAGAGGGGAAAGAACAGAGAGAGAGAAAAAGAAAGAGGGGAAAGAAAGAACAGAGAGAGAAAGAAAGAACAGAGAGGGAGAGAGAAAGAAAGAGGGGAAATAAAGAACAGAAAAAGACAGAGGGGGAAATAAAGAAAAGAAAGAAAGAATAGAGAGAGAAAGAAAGAGGGGAAAGAAAGAAAGAAAGAAAGAAAGAAAGAAAGACAGAAAGAAAGAAAGAGGGAAAGAAAGAACAGAGAGAGAGAAAGAAAAAAGAACAGAGAGAAAGAAAGAAAGAGGGGAAAGAACAGAGAGAGAGAGAAAGAAAGAGGGGAATGAAAGAACAGAGAGATAGAGAAAAAGAAAGAAACAGAGAGAAAGAAAGAGGGGACAGAAAAAAAGAACAGAGAGAAAAAAAAGAAAGAGGGTAAAGAGAGAAACAACAGAGGGAGAGAGAGAAAGAAGGGAAAGAAAGAACAAAGAGAGAAAGAAAGAACAGAGAGATAGAGAGAAAGAAAAATGGGAAAGAAGAACAGAGAGAGAGAGAAAGAAAGAAAGAAAGAAAGAAAGAAAGAAAGAGAAAGAAAGAAAGAGGGAAAAGAAAGAGAAAGAAAGAACAGAGAGAAAGAAAGAACAGAGAGAGAAAGAACAGAGAGAAAAAAAGAACAGAGAGAAAGAAAGAGAAAGAAAGAACAGAGAGATAGAAAGAAAATGAACAGAGAGAAAGGAAGAAAGAAAGATGGGAAAGAAAGAACAGAGAAAAAGAAAGAAAGAAAGAACAGAGAGAGAGAAAGAAACAGAGAGAGAAAGAAAGAAAGATTCTATAAAGATACTATAGCAGCCCGGCTCCCATTGTAGTGCCCACCTGAGCCTCCCGGTGCAGGACATATCATGATCAGCTCACATGGCCGACATCCCCGATTCCAAGGCGAGGACACGGTGATGGATCTGAAGCATTCCCTGAAGTGCCTCCATGGTTCCGTCACAATCTCCTCCCGAAATTACCTCATTTCCGGTCATCTTCCAGCACGTCACTTCTGGTGGAACATCACGTGCGAGTTTAAAAGTGCTCCTCGGGGCTCCGGCATGTACTCCTGTGTCCACGGGAAAAGCTCCCGGCCGGGACAGCGGGGCAGACTCCCAGAATAGGGAGTGTCCCACTGAATTCAGGACGGTTGGGAGGTATGAATGCTCCCCACCATACACCTTGTACACGCACGGCTCTGCACACCTCATACACACACGGTTCCGCTTTGTATGCCTCTTACACACACGGCTCCGCTCTGTCCACCTCGCACACACAAGGCTCCACTCAGTATACACAAGGCTCCACTCCGTACACCTTGTACACACGCAGCCATGCTTTGTACACCTTGTACACACACGACTCCACTCCGTAAACCTTGTACACATGCGGCTTTGCAGCATACACCTCGTACACATGCGGTTCTGCTCCGTAAACCTCGTACACGCGCGGCTCGCCTCTGTGCACCTCGTACAGACACACAGCTCCGCTCCATTCAACTCGTACAGACACGGTTCTGCTACATCCAACTCGTACACACAAGGCCCCGCTCCGTAACCTCATACACACTACAGCACTGCTACATCCACCTCGTACACGGGCGGCTCCGCTCCGTGCACCTCATACATGAGCGGCTCCGCACCGTGCACCTCGTACACGCGCGGCTCCGCTCCGTGCACCTCGTACAGACACACGGCTCCGCTCCATCCAACTCGTACAGACACGGCTCTGCTACATTCAACTCATTCACACAAGGCTCCGCACACCTCGTACACACTACAGCCTTACCACATCCACCTCGTACACGTGCAGCTCCTCTCCATGCACCTCGTACACGCGCGGCTCCACTCCGTGCACCTCGTACACACGCAGCTCCGCTACGTGCACCTTGTACACACGCGGCTCCGCTTTCTGCACCTCGTACATGTGCGGCTTAGCTCCGTGCATCTCGTACACGCGCGGCTCCGTTCCATCCAACTCGTACACACACGGCTCTGCTACATCCACCTTGTACACACACGGCTCTGCTCTGTACACACTACATCACTGCTACATCCACCTCGTACACACACGGCTCCGCTCCGTACACCTCGTACACACACGGCTCCGCTCCGTACACCTCGTACACACACGGCTCCGCTCCGTACACTTTGTACACACACGGCTCCGCTCCGTACACCTCGTACACACACGGCTCCGCTCCGTGCACCTCATACACGAGCGGCTCCGCACCGTGCACCTCGTACACGCGCGGCTCCACTCCGTGCACCTCGTACAGACACACGGCTCCGCTCCATCCAACTCGTACAGACACGGCTCTGCTACATTCAACTCATTCACACAAGGCTCCGCACACCTCATACACACTACAGCCCTACCACATCCACCTCGTACACGTGCAGCTCCGCTCCATGCACCTCGTACACGCGCGGCTCCACTCCGTGCACCTCGTACACACGCAGCTCCGCTACGTGCACCTCGTACACATGCGGCTCCGCTTTCTGCACCTCGTACATGTGCGGCTTAGCTCCGTGCACCTCGTACACGCGCGGCTCCGCTCCATCCAACTCGTACACACACGGCTCTGCTACATCCACCTTGTACACACACGGCTCTGCTCTGTACACACTACATCACTGCTACATCCACCTCGTACACACACGGCTCCACTCCATACACCTCGTACACACACGGCTCCGCTCCGTACACCTCGTACACACACGGCTCCGCTCCGTACACTTTGTACACACATGGCTCCGCTCCGTACACCTCGTACATACACGGCTCCGCTCCGTACACCTCGTACACACACAGCTCCGCTCCGTACACCTCGTACACACACGACTCCGCTTCGTACACACGTCTCCCCACCATACACCTTGTACACGCACGGCTCTGCACACCTCATACACACACGGTTCCGCTTTGTATGTCTCTTACACACACGGCTCCGCTCTGTCCACCTCGCACACACAAGGCTCCACTCAGTATACACAAGGCTCCACTCCGTACACCTTGTACACACGCAGCCACGCTTTGTACACCTTGTACACACACGACTCCGCTCCGTAAACCTTGTACACATGCGGCTTTGCAGCATACACCTCGTACACATGCGGTTCTGCTCCGTACACCTCGTACACTCGTGGCTCCGCTACATACACACAAGGCTCCACTCCATACACACACGGCTCTGCTCCGCTCTGTACACACACGGCTCAAGCACGGAGCCCTGTGTGTACGAGAGCTGAGCGGCTCAGCTCCGTACACTTCACACACACTGGGCTCCGTTTCGTACAAACACAGCACTGCTACATCCACCTCGTACATACGGCTCCGCTCCGTAAACCTCGTACACGCGCGGCTCCGTAAACCTCGTACACGCTTGGCTCGGCTCCATGCACCTCGTACAGACACACGGCTCCGCTCCATTCAAATCGTACAGACACGGTTCTGCTACATCCAACTCGTACACACAAGGCCCCGCTCCATAACCTCATACACACTACAGCACTGCTACATCCACCTCGTACACGGGCGGCTCCGCTCCGTGCACCTCGTACACGAGCGGCTCCGCACCGTGCACCTCGTACACGCTCGGCTCCGCTCCGTGCACCTCGTACAGACACACGGCTCCACTCCATCCAACTCGTACAGACACGGCTCTGCTACATTCAACTCGTTCACACAAGGCTCCGCACACCTCGTACACACTACAGCCCTACCACATCCACCTCGCACACGTGCAGCTCCTCTCCATGCACCTCGTACACACTACTGCCCTACCACATCCACCTCGTACACGTGCAGCTCCGCTCCATGCACCTCGTACACGCGCGGCTCCACTCCGTGCACCTCGTACACGCGCAGCTCCGCTACGTGCACCTCTTACACACGCGGCTCCGCTTCCTGCACCTCGTACATGTGCGGCTTAGCTCCGTGCACCTCGTACATGCGCGGCTCCGCTCCATCCAACTCGTACACACACGGCTCTGCTACATCCACCTTGTACACACACGGCTCTGCTCTGTACACACTACATCACTGCTACATCCACCTCGTACACACACAGCTCCGCACACCTCGTACACACACGGCTCCGCTCTGTACACTTCGTACACACACGGCTCCGCTCCGTACACCTCGTACATACACGGCTTCGCTCCGTACACCTCGTACAAACACGGCTCCGCTCCTTACACCTCGTACATACACGGCTCCGCTCCGTACACCTCGTACACACACGGCTCCGCTCCGTACACCTCGTACACACACGGCTCCGCTCCATACACCTCGTACACACGGCTCCGCTCCGTACACCTCGTACACACACGGCTCCGCTCCGTACACACACGTCTCTGCTCCGTACACCTCGTACACACACGACTCTGCTACATCCAACTAGTACACACTACAGTACTGCTACATCCACACTGTAAACCCGAGTCCTGACCCCACACACACACAAACTTACCCTCATCCAGCACCATGACAACCATCACAGCGCAGAGTCCTGCACACAAGAGGACACTGATCATGTGACCCCTGACTCCTCCCCTCCTGTGACCTCATCACAGGTCCTGTGGGCACAGAAGACTACAGCAATAGCAGCGTCATTGCTAGCTGCTGTGAAAAATATTTAGACTTGAGAGTCCTCAGTGGTTGATACCTTTTAATGGCTAACTGAAAAGATGGTAACAAATTGCAAGCTTTCGAGACTACTCAGGTCTCTTCATCAGGCAAACACTGAAACAAAAGCTGAAGAATCACATATTTATACACAACACAGCACAGAAATAATGCAATAAGATAAGACAAGTGACGTGGAGCAGAACTGTCATTATGGCAGAGGGATGAACACAAATTTTGGAACAGTTCATAGATAAGGAGTGTGAAAGTTTTATTGCCTTCTGATTGGAGTCTGCTATTGTGTTTTGATGCCCCTAGAAGGTTAGAGAAGCAGATTCCTTAATTGATGTAGAAGGACATGAATCCTTGGGATATATTCATTCCAGCACTAAGAGTGTCAAAGGTCATCATGAGCTTATATTCCCAAACCTTTCTATCTCTTTCAGATTTAAAGTTATATTTAAAGACCATACGGTGTCTGAAAACCAACAAAGAAACGGTCTCTGAAAACCAACAAAGAAATCATCATTAAACCTGCTGACAAGGGTGGTGCAATAGTCATGATGAACACATCAGACTACATGAAGGAAGCAAACAGACAACTGATGGACACACGCTACTACAGAAAATTGTAGTGTCGGATCCTACACTGGACTATTACAAGGAACTAAGCAAGTTGGTATCTTGTCTGTCTGACAAATCCATAAGAGCTGATGACCTGATACCAGAAAGTCCAAGAACAGGGACATTTTACATGCTTCCCAAATTCCACAAAGCTGGGAATCCAGGGAGGCCGATTATTTCATGTGTGGACACCCTTACTGAGCAGGTATCTGGATGGGTAGAGGGTATTCTTTAACCCCTGGCAAAGGATACACCCAGCTACATTCAGGACACAACTGACCTACTGAATAAACTAGCAGCAATAGGTCCTCTACCAGAAGGAACCATCCTGGCCACCATGGATGTGGAATCTTTGTACTCTAATATCCCACACCAGGATGGATTAAATGCCTGCAAAGTCTTCATGGGAAACACTGGGAATGATGCTGATTCTGTGGTGAAACTCACAAAATTCATCCTCACCCACAATTACTTTGAATTTGACGACAAGATCTATCTTCAGGAGACTGGCACAGCTATGGGAAGTAAAATGGCTCCACAGTATGCAAATCTTTTTATGGCCAAGCTTGAAAGCGACTTTTTGTCTTCATGTCCCATCAGGCCTTGGGCCTACTACCGCTACATTGATGACATTTTAATCATCTGGATGGAGTCTGAGCAACAGCTAAAGACGTTCCATGAACAGTTCAACCAATTTCATCCCACCATCAACTTAACACTTAACTACTCCAGCACTGAAATTAACTTTTTAGACACCACCATTAAGCTAAAGAACAATGAAATAGAGACATCCCTGTATCAGAAGCCAATCGACCGTCCGACATACCTTAAATGGGACAATTTCCTTCCAAAACACATAAAAAACTCTATTGTCTACAGCCAAGCCATCAGATACAATCGTATATGTTCCAACCCCATGGATAGAGATGAACACCTTATTCGCCTCAGAAAGACCTTTTTGAACTACGGCTACCATCCAAGAACAATTGAAAACCAAATTACAAGAGCCACCAGAATATCAAGGAATCACCTGCTACATTACAAAGCTAAAGAAGAAAATAACCGGGTGCCTCTAGTGGTCACCTACAATCCAAATCTGGAGGTGCTAAGGGGAGCTGCACGGAAACTACAACCTTTACTACAAAAAGATGCCCGATTACAATCCATATTTCCAGACCCCCACTACTGTGTTTTAGGCAGCCCCCAAATCTAAGAAGCATCATTGTCAGAAGCTCCCTGTCCTCCCCAACAGCTGCAGGAACCTTTACTTGCAACCAGAAGAAATGCAAAACCTGCCCATTTATAATGACCATGGACAAGATAAAGATCCCCAACTCCCATCAGGACTGCAAGTTTTCAGGTACTTTCAGCTGCATCACATCTAATGTGGTGTACCTAATTATATGTACTAAATGTCCAACTGGGGGTCTGTATGTAGGGGAAACAGGGCAAAAACTGAGAACAAGGATGAATTCCCATTGCCACACAATAAGAGAAAAAAGAATGGATCTACCTGTGGCAAAACACTTTTGTATGCCCGGTCATAGCATGATGGACATGAAATTACTTGTATTAAAATCTAACTTTAAATCTGAGAGAGATAGAAAGGTTTGGGAATATAAGCTCATGATGACCTTTGACACTCTTAGTGCTGGAATGAATATATCCCAAGGATTCATGTCCTTCTACATCAATTAAGGAATCTGCTTCTCTGACCTTCTAGGGGCATCAAAACACAATAGCAGACTCCAATCAGAGGGCAATAAAACTTTCACACTCCTTATCTATGAACTGTTCCAATATTTATGTTCATCCCTCTGCCATAATGACAGTTCTGCTTCACGTCACTTGTCTTATCTTATTGCATTATTTCTGTGCTGTGTTGTGTATAAATATGTGATTCTTCAGCTTTTGTTTTAGTCTTTGCCTGATGAAGAGACCTGAGTAGTCTCGAAAGCTTGCAATTTGTTACCATCTTTTCAGTTAGCCATTAAAAGGTATCAACCACTGAGGACTCTCAAGTCTAAATATTTTTCTATCTACTGGCTAACACGGTACGAAGATACACATCTTTGCTAGCTGCTGTGAGAGGGTAAGCTGTAGAGACAGGGAGGGCGAGGAACGGGTGCATGGGGGGCGTGGCGGCTCATCTCACTGCGGGACACATAGTGTCCTCAGCAGGACGGGGGGGGTCATAATCTGGACTGTCCCGCTCAATCCGGGACGGTTTGGAGGTATGGGTATAGGGAGGGGGGCATACACATAGCTTACCGATTCCTGCAGCTTTGGCTTTGATCTTCTTTGCCTTTTTCTTCTAGCCCACAGGTGCCTTCTCCGGTAAATCATTACCAAGATGGAAGTTCTGAAGGCACACTCATTAGCGCCCCTCCCTGGCCGCTGTGTTACTGTGATCCCCAGAGCCGGCAGAACTGCGCCCAGATGTTAATGTCACCTGTCCTGCAAGTAGTTCACTGAACGCGGCCTGCGGTGACTTTTCAAGCTGCCAGGTGGGGCTTTCTGCTTGTCATCCTCCTCATCATCATCATCCACCTGGCTCTAAGCCTGTAGCCCTATCTGCCTTTGCTCTCTGTTATCAGCCATTTCTCTAAATCTGTCCTCATTCAGTAGTTTTGCCTTGAAAGGACCACTCTTCTCTCTTATGAAGGCTTTCCTTACCTCCAGCTCATTTATTTCAGTCTCTTTACCTCCGCCTGGAGTTGGGTCTTCCTCGGTTTGGAGAAACCTGCAGCTTTATTGCTTGTGCAGGGCAGCTCCTCCCGAAGCCTCCTCAGGGTTTCACTCGCGTCTTCATACTCACAGAGGTGGCTCATGACCCGGGAGCCATAGGTGGACACAGACTCCTGGGGGGGTCTCTGCAGCCCCAACCTTCCTCAGTGACGTCGGCCTCACCTCCGTGACCACTCAGCTTTCCTTCGGAAGGGCCGCCATCTTGCACGCTAGCAGGCTTCTCCTCCATGTTGGAAGCCTTTCGGCTTCTCTGGGTCTTTGCAGACCTGGGCGGAGTAGGAGCCACATTGCTGTGACTCCTGGTGAAGCGTGTCACCCCCGAGTACTCTGATGTGCAGGCTGGTTGCTGGTTTCTTCTGGCCCCCGCCAGCCTAGTCTTGGAAACAGAAGCCTGGGACTTGGCTCCTTCATTCATCCCAGGAAACCCACTGCCTCCCTGGGTAGGTGAGAGCAGGTCCCTGGGTGGAGAGGTGGTGGTTCTCTGGAGCTCAGGAGCACACAGCAGGATCAGTGGCGACCGCACCCACAATTATCACAAGGAGCAACAGCTGAACAGAGATGCACAAACTATTCTGCTGGTGCAGTCACTGTGTACATGCATTACATTACTGATCCTGCACTGATCCTGATGTAATGTATGTAGTACAGTTCATATAGCGTCTTGTGCTTGGGTGCGATGAAAATACATGAGACACAGGTTTGATATAGAAAGTCTTGTATTACTTCATACAAGTTAGCAAAAATAGTCACACAGTTTGCAGACACAGAAGCAGGAGACACTGCAGGCCAGAGTAATCTAAGCTCAGCAATCACTCTCCACAACAGGTTCAGGATCTTCTTCTCTGTTACCGTAAGTCCATGCAAACGTGGGTCTTTCAAAGAGCAGGGTTCAGAGTCCACAAGTGCTTCAGAGTTCCTCAGTAGGAATAGCTGGAGTACAAGGTCCAAGGCTTTAGGAGTCAGGTCACAGGTTCACTGCAGGCTAGATTCTGAAGCACTGATTGCTCAGCTGTGGCTGCTTAAGAAGCAAAGGAGAGAATCAGGGCGGGAACATGCAAGCTGGAAACTCCATTTTGACTGAGGGCAAGATAGCTGCAGCAAGACAGAAAGCAAAATGGCTGACGAACAAACTGAGTTTCAGGAACATGTACACAGAACCTTACATTACTCCCCCCTTAGGGACAGCCTCCGGATGACCTCAGGCCAGGCTTGTGTGGGTACCTCTGATGAAACTGACGGAGCAAGCGAGGAGCATTAACGTTATTGACTGGTTCCCATGAGTTGTCCTCCACTGGGTAGCCCTGCCATTTAATCAGATATTGTAACTGATTTCTATACAACCTGGAATCTAAAATCCTTTCCACCACAAATTCTTCCTGACCATCGACTAGCACTGGGTCAGGGCAAGGAGAAGAACGTCCAGGAAACGTATTGGGTGTCGCAGCCTTTAGTAGGGATACATGAAAGACAGGGTGAATTCTCATAGTTCTGGGCAGTTGAAGACGACAAGCAACGGCACTTATAATTTTACTGATTTTATAGGGTCCAATGTACTTATGTCCCAACTTAGACGATGGAATCCTTAACTTAAGATTTCTGGTTGACAGCCAGACCAAGTCTCCTACCTTGAAAGCTGGTGCAGGTTTACGAAATTTATCTGCTGCTTTCTTTTACCTTTCCTGAGCCGATTCCAGATTCTCCTTTAGAAGATCCATATTCTTCTGTAAAGACGTGATTCTTTCAGCCACTGCTGGTAAAGGCGTTTCTATGGGAAATCGTGGTAGAATGTTAGGATGATAACCTAGATTAGAGTAAAAAGGAGACTGCTTAGTGGAGGCACTCTGAGAGTTGTTATACGAGAACTCAGCTAATGGAAGTAGATCCACCCAATCATCCTGTAGGTGGCAGATAAAGCAGCGGAGATACTGCTCCAGGGTTTGATTGGTTCGTTCGGTCTGTCCATTAGTCTGGGGATGAAAAGCAGAAGAAAGGTTTACTTTAATGTCCAATGCTGCACAGAAATTTTGCCAAAACCTAGAAGTGAATTGCACCCCTCGATCCGAAATAACCTCATCCGGTACTCCATGTAAGCGAAACACATCTTTAATCATCAAATCTGATGTCTGTTTTGCAGTGGGTAAGCCGACACAAGGGATAAAATGAGCTGCCTTTGTTAGACGGTCAACCACCACTAGAATGGTGTTCTTCCCTTGAGAGGTTGGTAACTCCACAATGAAGTCCATAGAAATGGATCCCCACGGGCGGGACGGGGTGAGAAGAGGCTGTAACAGACCAGTTGGTGAGGAGCGAGGTGTTTTGCATCTTGCACAGACTTCATATGAAGTGACATAGTTTAAAACATCCTTCCTGCAAGTGGGCCACCAAAAGAAACGAGAGAGAAATTCCTGTGTCTTTAGAATTCCTCTATGCCCAGCTATCTTGGAATCGTGAATGAGTTGCAATACTCTCAATCTGACTGTTTCAGGAATATACAGGCATTGTCCCTGAATCCACACACCATTCTTAAAGACAAGACTTACGTCCCTTGGGGGTTGTGCCAAAAAGGAATCCGCATGGTATGCTTCCTTGATGTCCTTAAGTAGGTCTTGATTATGAATTACTCCTAGGAATCTAGAGTCAGGAAGAATAGTCTTAGGAGGAGTAATTGGACGTGTCTCTGCTGAGTAAATCCTAGAGAGTGCATCAGCCTTTCCATTGCGCGATCCTGGTCTATAAGAAATGATAAAATTAAATTGGTTTAAGAAAAGATTCCAGCGAGCCTGGCGAGGAGTCAGGCACTTAGCCGACCTGATAAACTCAAGGTTACGATGGTCTGTCAGGACGACTATTTGCTGTGCAGCTCCCTGAAGAAGGTGTCTCCATTCTTTGAAGGCGGCAATAATGGCCAACAACTCTCTATTGCCCACATCGTAGTTCCTCTCAGCCGAAGACAACTGCTGGGAAAAGAAGGCACAGGGATGCAAGACATTCTTCTCACCTGTTCTCTGAGAGAGTATAGCTCCAACGGCACAGTCTGAAGCATCCACCTCTATTATGAAGGCAAGCTCGGGGTTGGGATGTACTAGGATGGGTGCAGTGGTAAATTTATCTTTTAGACGGGAAAATGCTTCCTGGGCTTGGGGAGTCCAGGAGAACCTAGACTCTTTCCGGGTAAGTTGGGTGATAGGTGACACTACCTCAGAGAAATTTCTAATGAAACGTCTATAGAAGTTGGCAAACCCGATGAAGCGCTGTACCTCCTTCACATTTCTAGGACTTGGCCAATCCTTGATGGCTTGGGTTTTGCTTCCATCCATACTAATTCCTTGTGTAGACAGTACATACCCCAGAAATTGAATTTCGGTCCTATGGAATTCACACTTTTCAAGTTTGATGTAAAGATGATTTTGTCTTAGACGTTCCAAGACCATTCTCACATGTCCATGATGTTCCTCTGTGGAGTTAGAAAAAATTAGAATATCATCCAAATAAATTACCACGAATGTATCTAGGAGATCCCTGAAGATGTCATTCACCAAGTGTTGGAAAGTGGCTGGGGCGGTACTCAGACCAAAAGGCATAACTAGATATTCAAAGTGTCCATAGCGTGACCTGAATGCAGTCTTCCATTCATCCCCAGGTCTAATACGGACTAAGTTATAGGCCCCACGAAGATCTAGTTTAGAGAAAATTTTGGCATGTCGCACTCTCTCCAATAACTCAGGGATTAAAGGCAATGGATAACGGTTTCTAATAGTAACCTTATTGAGTTCCCTATAGTCTACGCATGGTCTCAGAGATCCATCTTTCTTCTTTACAAAGAAGATGGGTGCACCTGCAGGAGATGAAGAGGGGCGTATGAAGCCCTTGGCTAGATTTTCGTCTATGTAATCCTTTAAAGCCTTTAGCTCGGGCCCCGCCAGGGGGTAGATCTTACCAAAAGGTATCTCTGCTCCAGGCAATAATTCAATTGGACAATCATATGGATGGTGAGGAGGAAGCTGGTCAGCGTTCTTCTTGTCACATAAATCCACATAGTCCTGGTATACAGCTGGTAGTTCAGGGACTGACATGGTTCCTTTAGGAACAGAGCAAGCTGAAACTTTTGGACTCATCTGTTTCTCTGGAAAGTGTAATTCCTTGGTCTCCCAGTTAATGGTAGGATTCTGAGCCTGCAGCCATGGTAGCCCTAGAATAATGGGAAAGTGGGGAGAAGAGATAAGCATAAAGGACAGTTTCTCTTGATGATCTTTACCCATAAGAACCCTCAAAGGCTCTGTTTCCTGATCCACTGGTCCAGAGGTCAGCAGGGAGCCATCCACAGTTTCCATCTGTACTGGAGTAGCCTTCTTCACTGAACGTATCCCCTGTTTCAGAGCAAAGGAGACATCCATAAAATTTCCACTTGCCCCTGAGTCGATCATAGCAGAGCTAGACACCCAAGCTGAGTCAACCCAGAGTTTGATGGAAAGAAAGCAATGAGAATTGTTTTTCTTACAACTCAGCTGGGACACCGCTGAGGAAACTTGAAAAATGGCAGCGTTTACACAGTCAACGTCCTCAGAGGTAACGGAGTTTAAGTCCGAGAAATCAAGATCTGTTGCTGCAGATCTCTCTGGAGCCTGAGGCTCGGACCTGACAGATCCCCTCTCGCAACACTCACAATGAATGAGTGCTGCAGTAGTCTTACGAGAACGGCTGGGGCAGTTTATAATGAAGTGCCCTGACTTACCACAATAGAAATATAGATTCTCCTTAAAACGATGTTCCTTGCGTGCATCACTAACCCATCGTTGTAAAGAGTCTACCTGCATGGGTTCAGGTTCAGGTTCCCGTGTAATCCTACTCAAAGGTTCCTTAGCTGGAGAGGAAGGTAGGAAAAGGTTAGTGCGATTGCTTTCGAACCATCTCTCTTGCCTGCGTTCAGTCAGACGAGTATCAATACGGATGCAGTAGTTAATAAAGTCACCTAACGCAGTGGGAGGATCGGCATGAGCAAGTTCATCCTTAATCAGTGGAGATAACCCCTTTCGAAAAATAGATTTTTTGGCGGAACTGTCCCAGGTGGTATCAAGGGCCCATCTCCTGAAATCCAAGGCATATTCAGCTACCGAGTGCTTACCTTGGCGCAAAGCTAACATGGCTGCTTCAGCTGTTGCACCTCGATTGGGGTCATCAAACACCTGCCCCATGGCTGAAATAAAAGCATCAAGGTGATTCAAACAATCATCCTCAGTCTCAATCAGAGGGTTTGCCCACATTAAAGCCTTGTTGGTAAGCAACATAATTATAGTAAGCACCTTAGATCGTTCAGTGGGAAATTGTGAAGCATGTGCAGAAAAAAAAAGATTGCATTGATTAATAAATCCCCTGAATTTCTCACGTTCACCGCCAAAACGAAAAGGGGGCAACTTGGGAATCCCAGAACTCGGGGCTACGGCAGGAGCCTGGACTCGCTCTTCTAGAACCTCAATCCTGGCTCGCAAATCCTGGGCAGTCTGTCCAAACACTTGCAAATTGTGATTAGTGAGGTCCTGTAGGCTTGAAAAACGGGTCTTTATATTCTGCAAATCTGCAAGGATATTATCAGTCACTCCGCAAAGTTCCTTTATGCGGGCCTCCATTTTCCAGATCTTTTAAGACAGGAGTACTGGAAGAAGAGGAGAGGAGAAAAAAAAAACAATAGTGTTTACCTGTGGTAACACTGCAGAGAGAAAAAAAATTAAGGGAACTGCTCACCTGGAATGGTTGTGAGAAGTCACAACCACTATCATCACAGAAAGTTCACCCGGACATCTGATATCCACAGTTACAGCAGACAAAAAAAGAGAAAAGAAAAAAAAAACAATAGTGTTTACCTGTGGTAACACTGCAGAAAAAAAAACACTTAAGGGAATTGCTCACCTGGAATGGTTGTGAGAAGTCACAACCACTGTCATCACAGAAAGTACAACCGGACATCCGATATCCACAGTTACAGCAGACACAGCCTTTCCAGACCCAGCAGACACTAACGTTTTGGCTTCAGAATCTTGTAATGTATGTAGTACAGTTCATATAGCGTCTTGTGCTTGGGTGCGATGAAAATACATGAGACACAGGTTTGATATAGAAAGTCTTGTATTACTTCATACAAGTTGGCAAAAATAGTCACACAGTTTGCAGACACAGAAGCAGGAGACACAGCAGGCCAGAGTAATCTAAGCTCAGCAATCACTCTCCACAACAGGTTCAGGATCTTCTTCTCTGTTACCGTAAGTCCATGCAAACGTGGGTCTTTCAAAGAGCAGGGTTCAGAGTCCACAAGTGCTTCAGAGTTCCTCAGTAGGAATAGCTGGAGTACAAGATCCAAGGCTTTAGGAGTCAGGTCACAGGTTCACTGCAGGCTAGATTCTGAAGCACTGATTGCTCAGCTGTGGCTGCTTAAGAAGCAAAAGGAGAGAATCAGGGCGGGAACATGCAAGCTGGAAACTCCATTTTGACTGAGGGCAAGATAGCTGCAGCAAGACAGAAAGCAAAATGGCTGACGAACAAACTGAGTTTCAGGAACATGTACACAGAACCTTACACCTGAGTTACATCCTGTAGCTCTTTTTTTATTATAAAAGTACAAAACAAAACTTACAGGCAAACTTACAGACAAAACTTACAAACTCAATAAAAAAAAAACATTATTCATAAACCCTAAAAGTCCAAAGTCCAGCAGATTTATGCAAACAAAATGTTCCTCCATTTCATTAATACCCCCAGCAAGGGAAGAGACCACAACCTATATCCTTTTTTTTCCCTTCCTATGTACTTTTCTTTCCCCTCATACACTCATACCCACGCATTCACCCTTAAATAATCTTTTATTAATTACATACATGTCCCCTAATGTGTACACACACACTACTAATTGTACAGTCATGGCTAAAAGTTTTGAGAATGACACAAATATTAATTTTTACAAAGTCTACTGCTTCACTTTTTCTAATGGCAATTTGCATATACTCCAGAATGTTATAAAGAGTGATCAGCTTAACAGCAATTACTTGCAAAGTCAATATTTGGCTAGAAAATGAACTTTATCCCCCAAAACACATTTCAACATCATTGCAGCCCTGCCTTAAAAGGACCAGCTAACCTCTTTTCAGTGATTGCTCCATTAACACAGGTGTGGGTGTTGATGAGGACATGGCTGGAGATCAATCTGTCATGATTAAGTAAGAATGACACCACTGGACACTTTAAAAGGAGGCTGGTGCTTGGCATCATTGTTTCTCTTCTGTTAACCATGGTTATCTCTAAAGAAACACGTGCAGTCATCATTGCAATGCACATAAATGGCCTAACAGGGAAGAATATCGCAGCTAGAAAGATTGCACCTCAGTCAACAATCTATCGCATCATCAAGAACTTTAAGGAGAGAGGTTCCATTGTTGCCAAAAAGGCTTCAGGGCGCCCAAGAAAGACCAGCAAGCGCCAGGACCGTCTCTTAAAAGTGTTTCAGCTGCGGGATTGGGCTACCAGCAGTGCAGAGCTTGCTCAGGAATGGCAGCAGGCAGGTGTGAGTTCATCTGCACGCACTGTGAGGCGGAGACTCTTGGAGCAAGGCCTGGTCTCAAGGAGGGCAGCAAAGAAGCCACTTCTCTCCAGAAAAAACATCATGGACAGACTGATATTCTGCAAAAGGTACAGGCAGTGGACTGCTGAGGACTGGGGTAAAGTTATTTTCTCTGATGAATCCCCTTTTCGATTGTTTGGGACATCAGGAAAACGCCTCATTCGGAGAAGACAAGGTGAGCGCTACCACCAGTCTTGTCTCATGCCAACTGTTAAGCATCCTGAAAACATTCATGTGTGGGGTTGCTTCTCAGCCAAGGGAATCGGCTCTCTCACAGTCTTGCCTAAAAACACTGCCATGAATAAAGAATGGTATCAGAATGTCCTCCATGAGCAACTTCTCCCAACCCTCCTAGAGCAGTTTGGCGATCAACAATGCCTTTTCCAGCATGATGGAGCACCTTGCCATAAAGCAAAGGTGATAACTAAATGGCTCAGGGAACAAAACATAGAGATTTTGGGTCCATGGCCTGGAAACTCCCCAGATCTTAATCCCATTGAGAACTTGTGGTCAATCATCAAGAGACAGGTGGACAAACAAAAACCTAAAAACAATTTCTGACAAAATGAAAGCATTGATTGTGCAAGAATGGACTGCTATCAGTCAGGATTTGGTCCAGAAGTTGATTGACAGCATGCCAGGGAGAATTGCAGAAGTCCTGAAGATGAAGGGTCAACACTGCAAATATTGACTTGCTGCATTAACTCATTCTAAAGGTACTGCCACACTAAACAATCCCGCTAGCGATCTCGTTAGCGTTGCATACTAATGAGATCGCTAGCGGGATTGTTTCTATATCGCTAAATGCTGCCGCATTTAGCGATATAGTTAACGACGCTATCGCCGTTAGCGATCTTCTTAACGACTTTAGCGGTACAAAAGTACCGCTAAATCGCTAAGAAAAGGTGCCACACAGCGATTAGATACTTACCCAGCGGGAGCGCCAGCGATGAAATAGGGTCCGGAACGATTCCAGCGACGAGCGAGATCACAGCAGGAAGCTCGTCGCTGGAAGCTGCCGCACTGAACAACATCGCTAACAGGATCGCTAAATAGTGACGTTTTTTAGCGATCCCGTTAGCGATATTGTTTAGTGTGGCATACCCTTAACTGTCAATATAAGCTTTTGTTACTCATATGTTTGCAATTATTATATTTCTGTCTGTGATAAAAACATCTGTCAAACACACATAAAAACCAGAGGGCAGCAGATCATGTGAAAATATAATATTTGTGTCATTCTCAAACTTTTGGCCATGACTGTATTGGTCACTGACATCTATATATCTACCTATTCTGCATCTATTTACTGTATGTAAACCATGTCTTCTATACTGTTGGCTCCTGCACTGATTTTACATAAGCTGACAAATGAATTACCTGCTACTCTTCTATCTATCTCTCTATACAATATAAATATATATATATATATATACTGTATATATATACACTCCCTGACAGAAGTTATGTCGCTTATTCATGTCATGTAAATAGAAGCTTATAACCTGACGTTAAATTCATCCATTGGTTGTATATCTGACCATTTTGTGTCCATTAAATGATCAATATTTCTGCACTGATGCCAATTTATTTTCTTAACCTAAACCACATTTCGGAGGGTTTCAGCTTTCAAAACAATAATTTATACAACCAATGGATGAATTTAACGTCAGGTTATAAGCTTTTATTTACATAACATGGATAAGTGACATATCAGGGAGTGTATATACAAACATACATACAGTACAGACCAAAAGTTTGGACACACTTTCTCATTCAAAGATTTTTCTGTATTTTCATGACTATGAAAATTGTAGAATCACACTGAAGGCATCAAAATTATGAATTAACACATGTGGAATTATATATTACACTTTACAAAAAAGTGTGAAACAACTGAAAATATGTCTTATATTCTAGGTTCTTCAAAGTAGCCACCTTTTGCTTTGATTACTGCTTTGCACGCAGAAAAGGTGAACGGCTGGACTCTACATGCCTAGTTCCCACCGTGAAGCATGGAGGAGGTGGTGTGATGGTGTGGGGGTGCTTTGCTGGTGACACTGCTGGGGATTTATTCAAAATTGAAGCGGTGAGCGGTCCAGCTCACCCCAAACCATCTCGATTGGGTTCAGGTCTGGTGACTGTGGATTCCAGGTCATCTGGCGTAGCACCCCAACACTCTCCTTCTTGGTCAAATAGCCTTTACACAGTCTGGAGGTGTGTTTGGGGTCATTGTCCTGTTGAAAAATAAATGATGGTCCAACTAAACGCAAACCGGATGGAATAGCATGCCGCTGCAAAATGCTGTGGTAGCCATGCTGGTTCAGTATGCCTTCAATTTTGAATAAGTCCCCAACAGTGTCACCAGCAAAGCACCCCCACACCATCACACCACCTCCTCCATGCTTAACAATGGAATCAGGCATGTAGAAATGTAGAATACATCCGTTCACCTTTTCTGCGTGCAAAGCAGTAATCAAAGCAAAAGGTGGCTACTTTGAAGAACTTAGAATATAAGACATATTTTCAGTTGTTTCACACTTTTTTGTAAAGTGTAATGTATAATTCCACATGTGTTAATTCATAGTTTTGATGCCTTCAGTGTGATTCTACAATTTTCATAGCCATGAAAATACAGAAAAATCTTTGAATGAGGTGTGTCCAAACTTTTGGTCTGTACTGTACATATACACACACTTTTTTTTTTTTTCCCAAACTAAACCACCACCATTCCCCCAAAGGTCCCACGAAAGTTTGTGGCCTATCGCACCAGGTCCCATAAAGTTTGTGGCCTAACCCACACAGCAAGGTCCATACAAGTTTATGGCATTTTTTTTTTCTCTATCTTCTTGGCATCCCGCCGGACGTCCATTCTTCAAAACCCATCCCCCTCACCCATAAGAAACCCCCCACAACACCTAAACTAAATCCCCCCTACAAGCATCATAGTACACATACAACATACATATACAACCACAACCTTATAAAAACATATATCAATGACATATATCAATAATAACACATCAATAATAACACATATCAATAATAACCACTACACACCTTAACCATGACCAAAGAACAGGCCCAAGTTCAATGCTTGCAAGCCCTGTACCCGGGTTACCAATTACAAAACAAAAATCTATTAGTGAGGGTTACAGCCCACCACCAGGAACTGGAGACCATAGAGGCCCTCACCCTTATCTACCGCACAACACCCTGACCCTCCCTAACAACACAAAAGAGAAAATCCTGTCCCTATAGTCCTACCAACCTCTCCCTACCTGCCCCTACTTGTCCCTCACTGACCCTCACTACCAACCTAATACTAACTACCTGTTCCTAAAGACTGTCCCTATCTGTCCCTCCCTGTCCCTACACATCTATCTGACCCTACAAAATAAAGATAAAAGGATAAAAAAGACTAACTCAACCCTATCACAGGCACACAGAACCTAACTCACCTAGGGCACATTAAAGGAGAAACCCCTCTATAGAAGAGAGGCCCTCCCTGCACCCAGCCTCTCAAACTCCAGGGAGCTCACTTTTGCCAGGTCATCCAGGATGTTCCTAATCACCTCTCCCCTGACTCTCCGCTGAGTAGATAATAGACACCGTGCATTCCACGTGCAGAACGTAGTTACTTAACTAACTAAGAAAACAGTGCCCTGATCTCGGCCACCAAGGGACCTGAATGCCCCATAGGCCCACTCCGCATAGGAAAGGCCTGCCAGTCTGGGCCAGCCAATGGAAGCACTCACCCTGCTGTAGACCTCTGTATTAAAGGGACACCGAAGCAGGAAGTGCTCCATGCTTTCAAGCATACCGCCACACTCCTCGCGGGGACAATCCCGGTCATCAGAGCTCCTGCACTTCAGGTTGTCCCTCACATACAGCTTTCCATTGAAGCAGCGCCAAGCCAAGTCCCAAAACTTCAAGGGGATCTGCTTAGAGTTCAATAACCCGAGCCCCACCTCCAGATCCCAGCTTGGGCAATTCCTGAGCGCCAGGGGCATCTGAAAGTGGGTCAACAGGACCTTATTGTCAAGAAACCTTCTCGACATGATCCTGATCTCCCACACTCCCAGACCCCACCGACGGATCACCTTCAGAACCGGGGTAACATAAGCCGGAAGATGCCCATGAGGTGTACAAAGGTCCTTCACGTTCCCTCCTGTCTTCCATTCCTGGAAGAATGGCCGAAATCACCTCCTACAGGAGAACACCAACGGAGGAGCCCTCTCTGACCAGAGGTTGGCGATGTTTGCCTTGAGAGAGGTGTTTACTAGAAACACCACTGGGTTGACCATACCCAACCCTCCTTGTCTCCTCGTGCGGTACGTGACCTCCCTCTTGATTGGGTTCAGCCTATTTCCCCATAATAATTGGAAAAACAGGCTGTAGACCCATGTCCAAAGACGCTCTGGCAAGATGCAGACGCTGCTCAGATATATTAGCAAAGAAAGCAAATAGCCCTTGGCAAGACTAACCCTTTCCCCTAGGGTCAAAGACCAACCCTTCCACTGATCCACCTTCTGGGCGGCAATCTTAAGTCTGCCCTCCCAGTTTTGCTGGGGATAGTCCCCTGGGCCGAATCTGATGCCTAATATTTTTGCTGTGGCCTGAGGCCCTGGAAGGGTGTCCGGAAGATCAAAACTTGGATCTCCCCCTCCCAGCCAGAGACTCTCATACTTGTCCGGTTGATCTTGGACCCGGATGCCACCGAGTAGTGTTCAACCTCAGACTTCACCCAATCTGCCTCCTCTCTCGAGGATACAAAAAAGGAAACGTCGTCAGCGTACACCACTACTCTCAAGGCGGCCTCTCGCTCCGCCTGGTCCATCCCGACTCCCACCAACGGTCCGTGCTCCACCGTCCTTAAAAGGGGGTCGTTCGCGAACACGTATAACAGTGGGCTCAGAGGACAGCCCTGGCGGACACCAGACCTCTAATCAAAAGGGTGTCCGACCCAACCCTTCACGAGCGGAAAAGTCTCTGCTCCATTGTATAAAACTCTCAACCAATCAAAAAACCTCCCAGGCAGACCATACCTCAGAAGGACGGACCAGAGGTACTCATGGTTAACCTGATAAAAAGGCCTTCGCCTAGTCTAAGGACAGCAAGTACCCCTTCCAGTGACCTGCCCTGCCCTGCTCCACTGCCTCTCGGACACCGAGCACAGAAGTAAATGTACTGCAGCCTGGAACAGAGCAGTGCTGGGCCCCCGAAAGGAGCAGGGGCACAAACTTCACCTACCGATTAGCAAGCACCTTTGCCAGAACCTTTTGATCCGTATTGAGAAGCACTATGGGACGCCAATTCTCAATACGAAACGAGTCTTTACCCTTTGACAGGATAATCAGGGCTGACTTCCTCATTAAACTGGGCAGAATGTCAGAGGAGAGGCACTCATTAAACACCTCAGTCAAGAGGGGGACCAAAGAGTCCCTAAAAGTCTTATAGAACTCGGATGTTAAGCCATCCGGACCGGGTGACTTTTTGGGCCGTAGCCCATCAATCGCCCGTATCACTTCCTCTTCCCTGATTGCTTCTGCCAAAACATGAAGAGAGGGGTCATCCCCGGGCTCAGGGATGGTTTCAGCCAGGAAAGCCGACATCTCATCCCGATCAGGATCTCTCCTCCCCAAGAGGTGCGAGTAGAAGGATCTGACCACCTCCAGGATCCCTGATTTGGATCTGTTCAGGGACCCCGTACTGTCGATTAGTCCTGTCACCATCTTACAATTTACTAACAACCTGCAGTTTCTGTAAGGGTCGGGCGAGCGGTACCTCCCGAAATCCCTCTCAAAAACCAAGGATGTGTGCTGATCGTACTGGCACCCCTTGAGCAAGGTCTTCACACTGGAGATTTCCTCTCGGTCCCCTCCAGTCGAGATGAGCTGCTCGAGTTTCCTCCCCAGCTGCCGATACAGGCGGTACCTGTTCGGCCCCTGAGGCTCGAGAGCTGATGGAAGAACCTTGCGACCCTTCTTTTGAAGATCTCCCACCACTCAGACTTACTGCTACAAAGACCCAAGAGAGGTACCTGGCTCTGAAGAAATTCCTCAATGGACTGTCTTACTTCCGCTTCTTCCAGAAGGGACGAATTCAGCTTCCATAGGCCTATCCCCATCCGGGGAGTCTCTGTAACATTCAAGGTAAAGAAAATTAAACAGTTATCGGAGAACTCCACCTCAATAGCGGACACTGCAGAGGAATCGGCTTCCTCCTTTAAAAAAACACCTATCTATCCTAGATTTACTGCGTCCCCTATAAAAGGTGAAACCCTCGTGACCTGGGGTGTGCCGGATGTGGATATCCACCAGGCGAGCTTCGTTTACTATGCTATTCAAGGCTACACTATCATAAGTCAGCCGGTCTCCGGGGCCTCCCCTATCACGGAGTCTGGTTATAGTATTAAAATCCCCACCAAAGACCACCTGCCGGCTCATAAAAAGATAGGGCTTAATCTTCAGGAAGAGACATTTACAGTCCCACTTAGATTGCGAGCCATAGATATTGAAGAGCCGAAGATCCTGTCCCCTCATGAAGACGTCAAGGACCAAACATCTCCCCATTTCTACCTCGATCACCCATCTGCATTCCACCTCCGCTGTCTTAAAAAGGACCGCTACCCCGCTATACGGCTCAGCCGCAAGAGACCAGTATGAGGGCCCACTCCTCCATTCCCTCTTTGCTTTGTGGATGGACCCCAGGTCCGTTAGTCTGGTTTCCTGCAAAAATAAAATATCAGCCTCAACCCGGGTGAAAAAATCAAAGGCCGTAAATCTAGCCGTATCCGACTTTATGCTGGTGACATTAATCGACGCCAGAGTCAACGGGGTAGGTTCCGCCATAATTGGTGATTGAGTTAGACGGCCTGTTTTGTAACCGTACCCCCAGATTTCCTCTCCCCAACTGAGGAAGAGCCCGACTCACCCTACCTCTTTAAAGACACGAGGTGTCCATATCCTCCTTTACCGCACTGTACACCTCCTTCCCAGCACTAGATTCCTTGCCCCTGGACCCCAAGGTAGTCCCCCCAGAGGAGTGTGAATCCCCCGGAGGACGGACCTCGCCACTCCCTGAAGGCACCCCAGATGTTGCGTCCGTCCCCTCACCCCCGACCTCCGACACAGCAGTCATCGAGGGCTTGGAACCGATCAGAGAGGGGGATAAGAGGGGAGCCGGTGAGCCCTTCCGTAGGCACGGTAGCGGTCAGGGGGCATTAGATTTTTTAGCCTTGTTCTTCCTCTTCTTCTGTCTCTTACCAGCACGATTGTCACCCTTTTTTTTAGGCTGCTCCACCACCTCTTCATCCACACTTTCATACTGGGAAGAGTTATCAGAAGCAGCCAACTCCTCCCTCTCGATCCTCCGGATCTCCTCGCTCACCGCCTTCTTCCCCAGGGCCTCAGAGTCTTCGGCTGCCGCCTCCAGGGTAGGGGCAGTTGTCACCAGAGTTGCCTGAAGCTTATCCTGTCATGGAAATATATATGTATTCCATATATTCAAAGTATATTCACATATATGTATTCACAGTTCACAGTTAGATAGATCTCACTTGCTAAAAAACCCTGTGCTCACATATTTCTAGGCCAGCTATAATCAGTCGTTTTAAAGAAATCTGGCCTTCATAAGGCCTTCATAAGGCCTTCATAAGGAACGTACAAAAAGTCTTATTAGATATCTGTTGTTTACATTATAGTTATGCAAGACAACTAGGTCAAGAGAATATAAAACAATAATTCTGCAACTTCAGCTCTTTTGCCATGATTATCATAATTATCATATTTAAACTAGAACAGCCAATAATCTAGCAGCTTTTAATTGTATGTTAATTGACTAACCAGCCCCTTTTTGTAAACGTATAAAACCTTGAATGAATAATAAATGTATGTCTTTGACGAACTATTATACTGACACTTGCGTTGTGGACAGTTTTCATTTCGTTCTGAGCGCTCAAAGAAGACATAATATAGAGATTTGGACATGGCAAGCAGCAAACACTGAAGGATATTGTTATCCTAATTAAATTTCCATATCAGTTGGCGCCTGCACGCGGGGCATTGGACGAAACGCACGAGGACCCGGCCGACCAGAGAGACGGGGGTGTTGGCCCTGGCCTTGGCACACGGGACGGAGACTGCAGCTCCATCAGTAAGGTAAGAAAACTTTGTCATCTTACCTGAATGTTCCCTGTGCCTAGTCCTAGCCTACACTTCCAGCCGGTCGGACGTGGTCATCACCGCATTCCCAGGTTGTGTAAAAAGTCCATACCCTTATCCAAAAGCCCTGGGATATAAGCCGAGTTGTTTGCTGCTGTGCTGTATATGTTTCATGTTTTATGTGAACCGGGAGAAAGTTGGAAAGGTGACTGTGTTTTTGCTTGCTGATTTCTGGGGGCTGTATAGCAAAAGACAAATTGCTGCATAAGTTCCCGCAGTAAACTTTTACGCACCGGAAGGCCATCCCAGTCAAATCAGACGTGGAGGGCGGGAGCTTTGTTTTGGATAAGTCCACGCAGATATTCTTCACACATTGGAGGGAAGTTATCCCAAAAAATCCAGTTGTGGAAGCGAGGGCTTTGTTCGGTTAAGTTTCTGCAGTAAACTTTCACGCACCGGGAGGCCATCCCAGTCAAATCAGACGTGAAGGGCAGAAGCTTTGTTTGGATAAGTTCTCACAATAATCGTCCACGCACCGGGAGGCCATCCCAGTCAAATCAGACGTGGATTCGTCCACGCACCGGGAGGCCATCCCAGTCAAATCAGACGTGGATAGTGAGAATTTTGATGAAGGCTATTGCAGATTATTGTGACCGGCGCACCGGCCAGGCGTACGGTACAGAGAGCGATAGAACCTTGAGCCTCACCGCGCTCAGTGCAATTGGTGAGTTATCAGTTACCAGAGCAGCTTGTATGTGTCACAGATCATCAAAAGAGGGATTCGTATTCTCCCGGGTGTCTGTCTCATTTGTATGTGTCAACTGTCTGTATCAGGTACTGTCGCTTTAAATCACATCTCCGTGCGCTCTGTCAGTATCTCATTCAGAGCAGTGTGCTGGCTGCAGCAGCGAGAAAACCCTTTTGACCCTCCCTCCTCTGCTAATCACGTTGTCACATCTGTTTCTTGGCTTTGATTTTTATTTTTTTAAGCTAGTTTTTTGACTACAGGTTTTAATGTGAAAATTCTTAGGCATTCAGTCTGAACTATATTCATTTTTTTTTTTGCTATTCTGAGGAATAATAATAATAATTTTTTTTTTGTTACGTGATTTCAGTGTCTGGAGAGACAGCAAGCAGAGATAGAAGGGAGGAGGGAAGTGCTGGCAGCAGCCAGCTGACATTCCAGAGAGCGGTAAAAAAAAAAAAACCTACGCTACCAGACAGAAGTTTTACAGTACTTTTCTTTTTGTTTTTATCATTTTACAATCAATTTTCCACCTCTTTTCTGTTTTGTTTTGTTTTTTAATTAGCTGTTTTAGCAACAAGGGTTGTTTTTCAGTTTTATGATTAATACGGTTTTTCTTTTCTCCCCTTTTTGGTGAATTTATTTTTTTCTTTTTCTAGAGTTTTTTACTAAATCTAACTTTTGTTTTTAAAAACATTTTCTTTTAAGTACATTTTTAAATGATTTTGGAGAGATTTTTTCTCTAAGCAATTTATTTTAGAGTTTTATTTCTCCAGCCATTTTTTTTTCTACAAGCTTGCTTTAGAACAAGGTCACTCAACAGATAAGGAAAATTACAGGCTGAGGGAGAGAGCAGACACAAACTACGCAGCGGTTTGAGTAGCCCCTCCCGTCGGGCATTCGGCGTTGACAAACAGAACCAGAGTGCAGCAGTTTTCAGATTTTTAAATCACCTTTGTTGAATAGGTTTTTGGAATAGACACAGTACGTGAGAAGCAAATAGACAGGCAGCCTTTACGCTGCATAATGAAATGTTTTTTTCTTGTTTTTTTGTTATTTGAAAGGTAACGGGAAAATTTGTTAATAGATTACCATCTGCTATAAAAGAGCAGCGGTGCATCGTGTAAAAGATACAGCAAGTTAATTTGAACGGACCAGGAAGTGATTTTTTTTTATGTGAATAAGTTTGAAAAGGTGTTAAATCATCTGTGAGAAAAAGATCACTGACATGTCACAAGAGCAGGATTCAGAGTCACACACATCACATGTCCATCATGTGGAGACACGGGACAGGTGTAGGCTGCTCTCATTGAGTAAGGAGCCTCGTACAGGGAAAAACGCTCCCCGCCTCTCTCCACAGGGAGAAGGCATTTTTGTTTCAACCATCCCCTCTCAAGAGTCACAGGGGGGACACCCTCTCCTTTCTCTTCCCCCAGTCCCTTTCTCCTTCTTCAGACTTTTCTCTCTCTTCCTCTTTTTTCTACTTCATTATCAACTGGGTCAACGCCCAATCCAAGCAATGTGGTGTCCCTGTATTCAGTGTCTCCAGCACAGGGCACCTTGTCTATCCCAAGCACAGTACAAACGTTGCCAGTCATTATATCAGGAGAAGAAAGTGCAGATCTCCCTACACAAAACGCTACATGTAGCCCCCAGACACAACAGTCCACAGCTAGGGCTTCACAGGGGGTGGTATAGCTACAGAGACAAATGAGGAACCTCAGTGCCGAGCAGGGCTGCCAGCATGGAACCATGACACTGATCCACCGCAGCCTCAGCAAGGAAGTGGGAAATCCCCATGCAGCAAGACAACTTTAAAGCCCAAATCTCACCCAGTGTATGCACCAAGTACACCATGTCACTTCTTATCTGATGAAGATGAAGATGCAACGTCACACATGCTGCCCAATACTAGGGAAGAAAACACACAAGCACCAATAGAGCAGGGACAGGTAGAGGCACCATCCTATGAGCCCTTCATCCCAAGCCAGGTGATCAGTATGCTGCCAGACCCAGGGATACACCCCATGCTATTTTGCCAAAAAATGCAGCAGATCCAGCGAACGTATACAGCAGCCTGGATTGATCTCTGGACCGAAATGGAAATAAAAGCAGGTGATGCATTCTGGTCAATTATGAGAGAACACTTCAAGCTTCCAGCAGAGTTAGATGCGTATGCCTGGGAGACAGGACAAAAGCTAATTGAGCAACCCAGAGAATGGGCCAAAAGCAGACTGACAAGACAAACTCTCAGCCTACATGTCACGAGTCAAGACAAGACAGAGTCTGTGGAGAAGTTCCATGACAGAGTGATGCAAGTGTTTCAAGATTTGGGCTTCACTATTCATGATCAGATACACAGACAGATGTTGGCACAGGCCTTTGTGCATGGACTGAGAGAACCAATCAGAAAGCCACTGATAGTAGCTAGGCCTGAGTACAGGTCAATAGCAATGGACACCCTGCTCACAGTCGCAAAAGGGATAGAATCCCAGCCAGGAGTGCGCAAAACAGCTCCCCTGATGGTGGACTCAGACCCAGATGGCCAACCACGTTTTAAAGACAGAAGAAATGTCAAGTGTTACAACTGTGGCAAGCTTGGCCATTACCGGAACCGCTGCAGAGAACCCCTACGACCCACCACTTTGTCTAGAGAAGCAAGCCAAGGAGAAAACAAAGAAAGCAGTGAAGAACCCCGTCCATAGGACAAGAGCACACCAAGTCCACAGGGAACTCCACCAGTGGGACCAATATCCTGAGAGAGAATGGTGTAGTCATATATTTTCTTGTGGAACTCCGCAACCTCACCTACCTATCAGAATCTTCTGCTTCCTGCATGGGAATTGATGGTCAAGTCAGATATTTCCAGATTATGAAGCCCCTGAGCGTGTGGACTCAGCCAGAACACTCCATCATGTCCCAGTTTGTTGTGTCAAAAACCTGCACCCTCAACCTATTGGGAGTGGACCTACTGCAGAAGCTGAAAGCGACCAGAGTGTTCCAGGAAGATGGGACCATGACACTTTCTTCACCCCTGACCCAAGAAGAAACAGGAACCTCAAACAACCACACTGCAGACCTATCACAGGAGGTGCTGGACATAGTACCAGAAAAGCCACTCCATCACCCAGAGTCAAGATGTCTCTGACCAACTGAAGGTCTAAGTGAACTCGCCTAAGAAGACGGCCTGAGAACCTTGACATTGGCCAGGATATTTCAACTCAAGAAGGATCCTACTCGCTTCATGGAATGGCAACACCTCATCCAGCTCTAACGCCAGAGGTTCATCTTTTGCAAGCACCAGGAGGTGCCCCCTGCAATCAACCAGTTCACCCAGGCCCTAGACCGGAAAAAGGCCACTCAGCTCTTCAAACTTGTGCACAAATACTGACCTGAGACCGAGCTGGAGAAAAAGAAACTACTAATGGCCCGTGCTGAGAAAAAAGCAGCCGTTTAAGGAGACGTCCCAACAAGAAGACCCCCTGTGACCAGAGCAGGTGCTAACACAGTGACTGTCTTGGTGGAGAACAAGAAAGCCAGCTGGTCGTCATCTCTCATGATGTGGATCCTAGTAGACGGCTTGTTTTCCCGCCAGCTCTGCACCAGCAGATGGGAGTCCCCTGCCGCATACTGAAGGACAAGGCCAAACTGGGCTGCCTCGCCCATCGGAATCAATCCCAGCTTTCCACAGTGAAGAAAAAGACTGTAAACCCCACTGAGTTCAGAATGGTGCAAGGCCTGGAGGCCGCGAAAGAGGCTACGGTATTTGAAACCCCAACAGTGCTGAACCATCACACTCTGCTCTCAAGAGTCCCAGTCACCGCAACGTTATTCACGGTGATCAACCTGGCTAGTACCTTCTTCAGTGTTTCCCCTCCACCTGGAGACCTGCTTTCACGCACCAGTGCAGTGCATATGGACAGTGTTGTCTCAAGGTGCTCAAAACAAGCCCTTCAAGTTTCACCATTACAATGTCCTCCATCCTCGTCAACTGGATTGCAGAATATGCAAGAGTCACTCTTCTACAACACGTGGATGACTTTCTCTTTTGTGTGGTTGACATCGACACCTGCACAGCCTATTCCTTATCTCTCCTACTCTACCTGGAAGAACAGCAACGCAAGGTCTGGAAGAACAAAGTCCAGTGATGCCAGAAGCAAGTTACATCCCTGGGACACTGTATTGCCCACCAGACAAAACACATGTCAAAAGACTGGAAGACCACTGTGGAGAAGATGGCTCCCCCAACAACTCCAAGAATGCTGCAGGCTTTCCCTGGTCTAGTGTCATATTGCAGAACCTGGATCCCTGATGCCTCAGTCCTAATGCAGCCTCTGTGCGCTTGCATCAACACAACCCCGCTCCTTCTATCAGACGCAGCCTTCAACCCATTCAGGAGATTGGAAGAACTCCACAGTCTCAGCGCCAATACCAGGCCTACCTGACTATGAAAAGTCTTTCCGTCTACCTGATGGAAGAAAGAAGGTCATGCTACTGGAGTCCTGGCACGGATTCACGGTGGAAAACAGAGACTTTTAGGCTGCCTCTCAGCCCGCTTGGATCCAGCTGCAAGAAGAGCACCCTCCTGCCTGATGGCAGTATCCGCAGCACACACCCTCCTGGACAAGGTTGCTGACATCACTCTTGGACAGCCACTGGAAACTCTCACTCCACATGACATCTTGGCAATCTTCAATCAAGCTCAACCAACAGTAATCTCCCTGCCGCCAGGCATCTTTGTGGCGCCTCTATTGCCTTTGTCTCATAATGTCACCGTCTCCAGACCTACAGTCCTCAGCCCGGCCACTCTACTCCCACTCCCAAGGGGGGATACTTGGATGGCTCCAGATTTGCAGATGATGAAGAAGTTTCAACACAGGAAGTGCAGTTACCAGCAATCAAGAAATCCTGTTGTCCAGAAGTCTGTCACCTAGCCTGTCAGCCCAGGAAGCAGAACTGATAGCGCTGACGAAGGCCTGCCAGATGGCAGAAGGCAAGACTGCAAACATCTACACGGACTACAGTTACTCGCATGGCATAGCACACGACTTTAGACCCATCTGGGCTACAAGGGACTTCATCACAGCAAACGGGACAACCGTGAAGCATCATGGAGCCTTCAGGGACCTACTGGGTATACTCCAACTTCCAAAATGGTGGCAATTTGAAAAATCAAAAGTGCATGGAAAACTGAAAACAGAAGAGGCGTGAGGCAATAACATGGCGGACATGGCAGCCAAAGAAGCAGCCAAAGGAAGACAACATGGAGAAGTGGGAGAGGTCGTAGAGCCGGACGGCTACTACATGACGACTGAAGACAAGAAACCTGACAAAAAAAAGACGTCCTGGAATCTGCTCAAGAAGTTTCAAGACCAAGCTCCAAAAGGAGAAAAAGAGCTGAATGGGAAAAAAGCAACACGTGAAGAAGGAAGGCTATCAATAATAGACTTCAAACTCTGCCTACCACAAAGTATGCACCCTATGGTGGTCCAATGGGTACATGGACCCACATCCACATATCAAAGACACAGATGAATGATCTGATTGGTGCTTACTGGTTCGCTTCAGGATCTCCACCCTAACAGCCAAATTCACCAGCAGCTGTCTGACCTGCGGCAAATGCAAGCCTGGACGTATGGAAGAAAGTCCCCCTCACCTCATCTGGAAAGACCACTCTACCAGCTTCAAAGGATCCAGATAGACCACATCCAGATATCGCCAAGTGAAGGATTCAAATACGCCATTGTGGTCAAAAGAAGTATTTTCAAGTTGAACAGAAGCCTTCCAAGTCAGCAAAGACTACTGCAACGAAGCTACTTTCGGAAAATAGTGTGCAGATACGGGGTTCCAGAAATGATAGAAAGTGATCAGGGACCCGCATTCACAGCAAATCTGACACACAAGACCCGATTAGCAGTAGGGTCAGATCTAGGCCTACACACTCTTTACCACCCCCTGAGCAGCAGGAAGGTAGAAAAAAACTGAACGAAACACTTAAGAATAGAATGCTGAAAAATTGCCCAAGAGACACGTAAACCATGGCATGACACACTCCTAATTGCACTGTTTAGTGTAAGGCACACTCCCAGAGTCCCAGAAAAGCTGTTTCGTGCCTGCATCTTCTGCTAACAGATAAGACATTTTCTTCTTTAGTTTTTTGGTGCTTGCAGTTTAGTTCAGCCACTATTGTTTGTTCATTTGCCTTTTCCAGTTTTTTCAGTGGTTGCTGTTTAGTTTTTGTTACACCAGAGAACTAATTTAGGTGGTAGAGGTCGTGTGATCTCAGGTGTTTTTGTAATTAGTAGAGTTGGTACTTTTCAGGGTTTTTTGGGGTTGCAGTAAGTGCCTTTCCTATCCTTTTCTATCTAGGAAGTTTGGGCCCCAACGATTGCTCATACTATTTTCTGTCTGTGTCTGTATTTCCTCTTGTCTAACCGCCATTACATGTTTGGGGGCTTCCTATGTTCTTTGGGGATCTGCTCCGGGGCAGATAGCTTTCCTTTTTCTATCTTTAGGTGTAGTTAGCTTCTCAGGCTGTGACGAGGCGTCTAGGACCAACGTAGGAACGCTCCACGGCTGCCTTTAGTTGTGGTGGTTAGTCAGGGTACTGCAATCCCATAGATTCCAACCTCTCTGGTGTATTGCCTTTTTTGCCTGCTCTCCTCAGCTACCAAATCATAACACTTATGTAATTGAATTGGTCAAAAAACTAATGTCCATTCTCGAGTTTTTCTCTTCACTGCCAGATTTGATGATCCTGTCCAAGAGCCCCAGATGACATCAACCTCTGTGTAACTAGAGGGAAAACCTGTTTGGATCCACGTATCGCATTGCAAGGAAGCTCCCGTACCAGGAGAGACACCTAAGCCATGAAGGATGTCGTGGATGCTCTGACTGACCAGACAGATGACCTACTTGATGAGTTCAAGGCCAGAGACCAAGTTAAAGCAGGATTTGAGTCACTATTGCCACTAGTAACTATAAACAAAAATGTTGATTGGATAAATTACATCTATTATAACCAGCAGAGATTTGTTAACTTCACCATAGATGCTGAAAAAGGTTTGGCAGCACAGTTAGGCCCCACTTCCATTATGGCATTCCAGAATAGAATGGCTTTGGATATGATTCTAGCTGAGAAAGGAGGTGTTTGCAAAATGATCAAAGACACCTGTTGCACCTACATCCCAGACAACACTGGCCCAAATGGTAAAGTCACAATGGCAATACAGAAACTTACTGAGTTATCAGAGGAACTGAAAC
>JARQOD010000003.1:412828399-412985916 GCA_033576555.1 Oophaga sylvatica | reverse complement strand
ACGGCGGGCCCCAAATAGTAAACGGAGGGCCCAAAAATTTCGGCGGGCCCCAATTATAGGGCCGGGGCCCAAAAAGTAAAGCGGGCCCCCAAATTTATACGCGGGCCCACTTTAAACAGCGGGGCCCACAAAGTATACGGCGGGGCCCCAAAAAAGCCGCGGGGCCCAAAAAGAACGGGGGGGCCCCCAAAATTTTAAACGGCAGGGCCCACATTGTCCACCCGGGCCCCCATAGAAAAACAGAAAGGCCCCAAAAATTTGTCCACAGGGCCCACATAGTATCAGCAGGGCCCACATTGTCCAGCGGGGCCCCACATAGAAACGGCAGGGCCCACATAGAATACAGCGGGGCCCCAAAACATTGTCCACAGGGCCCACATATTGAAACAGCCAGGGCCCACATTTTTAAGGCAGGGCCCACAAGTATCCGGCGGGGCCCCACATTGTACAGCAGGGCCCCCCTTGTCCACCTTTCCCCTTTTTCCCCCCCCCAACCCACAGTTCAGTAAAGCACTGACATTTTTAAGAAAAAAAAAAAAAAAAAAACCCCTAAACCTCACCCTCTCCCCAGGGGGGGGCCCCCACCCCGCCCCTCCTGTTTCTCCCCGGGCCCACAGTGAGCGCGCGTGTAGAGGCAACGGGGAATGATGGGAAGAGGGACGTCAGCTGACCTCTCTCCTCCATCATCGCTTTTGAACTGTACTGGCAGACCCGGTATAGTTCAATGAAACCCGGCGGGGGGGGGAGTCGGCGCTGGGGGCAGGCGGGCCCCCCTGCCACACAGGGGCCCCCATAGGGGCTGCGTGATGTGCCGCTAGCTGGGGGCCCCTTGGGGAGCAGGGGGAGCCTCAAAATATTGGGGGCCCCCGGGCCCGAGCGCGGACCTGCATGCTCGGGCGGCGGGCCCCCCCTAATCACCGGGCCCCATACATCAGTGAGGGTTCTCATGCCCTGATGGCGGCCCTGGTCTGCAGTGTGAGACTCAATTAGCTCAAGTCAGCGTGCTAGGAGCGTGCCGACGCTCTAGAGAGCGGCAGAAGAGGCAGCCCACCAACTGCCAGTGTGCATAGCCTTGTGAGGGCCCGAGTAGGCCGAAGGCTAGAGGAGAGAGTAGCAAGCGGGCAGAGGAGCCATACCAGCTCACCCCAGAAAGCACATACCGGACACCAGGTCCGAGCTTACAGGGATCTCTACGACCCAGTAGGAGACAACCGGAATTCCTGGGGGACTACAGGTCCCAGGAGCACCAAAGAGCTGATACGTAACAGAGCCAGGGGACACGGAGACCCTACAAGCAGGGAGTGTGTAATCCAGGAGAAGGCCCTACCACAAAGTCAGCCGGTGCAGGACAGAGACAAAGTTAGGCCTAGCTACAGGCAGGTCAGAAACTTACTACAGAGAGGCAAGAAACAGGAGGCCCTACACCTGCTCACTGGGGAGAATCCGGACGTGCACCCTTCACCCTACAGTGCTACGGGATGTTACTGCACTAACTCCAGTAAAGGTACAGAAGTGACTTGTGTGTGCTCCCATTCTTGTTCTTACCCGGCTGGGTTCCCTCCGTCCTGCATCCCTACATTTACGCTGCCCTGAAGGCCTGCTCCACCTGTGGGGAGCGATACCACCTAAACTGCCACAACACCGGCCTCAGTGGACTGCTGCAGTGCTGGTGATCCTCACCAGACATCACAGGTGGCGTCACGATTCACTGACATTATCCCCTGTAAATATATGCCCTTTTTTTGGGTGAGCGCCCAGGGCCATGGGCCGAGCCGTGGACACCGTGACATCCCCCATAGAAATCAACGAGCTCGGGCTCGAGTACCCCACAGCCCTGGCGGGCGGCTCACTTGTGTCACATAAAATCTAATAAAACACATTTTAGTCTGTGGGTTTAATGCGAAAAATGTGGAAAAGTTCACAGGGTATGAAGACTCTTTCAAGGCACCGTATTCATGCTGGATACACTGGAGGGTGTAGATGGATGTAGGACTGGCGCTTGATAACACTGTGTCTACACGGACGCAGAGCTTGTTGCACCTCCTGCACGAGGCTGGCTCTTGAATCGCTCTTCGGCGGCGCGGTTCTGGGTGCATTGCATAAACCCAACTTAATCGCAATATGTCCAGCGCACGACTAAGGTGTGGTCCTGTCTATATAAAGAAATGCACGTAAATTGATTATTTCTTGCTAATAGCTGTGGCTTTGTGCAAATAACACAATCTCACCTTATCCTCAGGGTACATTCACACATGCAGAATTTCTCAGTCTTTCTTCCACTACATCACTTACCAAGTAGCAAAGCCATGTGTTTTCATGCAAATTGACACAGTTTTTCAAAGAGAACTTTGGCTGCTAAACTTTACCAGTCAAAGCTGCCAAATAACAGCAATGTGCAGTAAAACGCGTGTGTACAGCAGAGAGGATAAAATAGCAATTGTGTCAATATGTTACAGATGGTTCTCATTTAGGGTGGTAATACTGGTAAACCAGCACCAGGTGGCGGTATAGGAACGTGGGTGTAAAACACTCTAGGGACTTGATGATCTGCTATTGACACAAGGTCTGCGGAAATATCATAAGTGGGAATGAAGTTCCCGGAAGCCCAGAGCCATAAAGTGCAGTCAGTGGTTAAATCTCCAACATCCACGGAGTAAATATTGGCATTTTTACATGTCACCGGCCTGTGTAGTCACCGCGACCCATTGACTGTGTCTTTCTATTACAGGATCTGTGTAAGAGGAAAGATATTTCATGTCACTGAACATATTTGTTCTTTCTCTCTTCTCTCTTTTCTCTCTCATTATTCTGGCATTTGGCAAATATTAATAATTATGGTAATCCTAATTGACCTAAAACGGAAAGGTTTATTCTGATTTCATGTCAGATATTGAGAAAAACATGCAGATGTGTCTTTTCATATAGTGGATTTTCACCTGTAATAGTACTATATGGTGCTCATATAGCAACACATTGCTCATATAATAGTATACAATGATCATATAATAGCAACACAGTGCTGATATAATAGTATACAATGCTAATATAATAGCGACACAGTGCTCATATAATAATATACAATGCTCATATAATAGCGACACAGTGCTCATACAATAATATACAATGCTCATATAATAGTATACAGGAAAGATGTGTATCTTTGTACCGTGTTAGCCAGTAGATAGAGAAATACAGTATTTAGAATTGAGAGTCCTCAGTGGTTGATACCTTTTAATGGCTAACTGAAAAGATGGTAACAAATTGCAAGCTTTCCAGACTACTCAAGTCTCTTCATCAGGCATTGACTAATACAAAATCTGAAGAATCACATATTTATACACAAAACAGCACAGAAATAACACAATAGATAAGATAAGTGACATGAAGCAGAACTGTCATTATGGGAGAGGGATAAACATAAATATTGGAACAGTTCATAGATAAGGAGTGTGAAAGTTTTATAGTCCTCTGATTGGGGTCTGGTTACGTGCTGTGATGACCCCAGAAGGTCTGAAGAGCAAATTCCTTAATTGATGTAAAAAGACATAAATCCATGTGACACATTCATTCCTGCACTGAATGTGTCAAAGGTTGCCATAAGTTTATACTCCCAGATCCTTCTGTCTCTTTGAGATGTGAAGTTACCTTTTAAAATAGGTGGCGCTATAGAGTACAAGTCCTCTTTGTTTGAAGAGGCAATTTGCCTTTTAAAAGAAGTAATTTCATGTCCATTATACTATGACCGGGGATACAAAAATGTTTTGCCACAGGTAGATCCATTCTTTTTTCTCTTATTGTGTGGTGATGAGAATTCATCCTTGTTCTCAGTTTATGCCCGGTCTCCCCCACATACAGACCCCCAGTTGGACATTTAGTACAAATAATTAGGTACACCACCTTAGATGTGATGCCGATGAAAGTACATGGGATCTTGTAGTCCTGATGTGAGTTGGGGATCTTTATCTTGTCCGTGGTCATTATAAATGGACAGTGTGAAGGACAACCCCCATCCTTCCCGTGACACAGCTCTCCAGCGCCCCCTTTGTCTCTCAGGTCAGTAAGGGAACTGCACCTAGAGCAAATGGCCGCCGGGGAGGGTGTCCGGTTACCCACTGGGTATTCTGAGATTCGTGATCAGAGTAAAAGCATCAGCCCAAGATTAATTTTATGGTTTAATTGCCTAAAGGGCGCACTAGATAATTACAGAAATATACAGTAAGCTATACAACGGAATTACAATGGATTTGCAGTCAGAGTAAAATACAACAATAATGGTACAAGGCTTAGAGGTATTAGATAGAGGTCAATATTACCAGGTTGTAGGGGCATGTGGAGGCAGGGAGCTCTGCGATCCACAGGTGAAAGTCTTAGTTGCTGGACAGTACCCCAAAACATGTACCGCTTCTCCCTTGGCAGATCTGTCTGTTATGATTTGGTAGCTGAGGAGAGCAGGCAAAAACGGCAATACACCAGAGAGGTTGGAATCTACTGGATTGCAGTACCCTGACTAACCACCACAACTAATGGCAGCCGTGGAGCGTTCCTACGTTGGTCCTAGACGCCTCGTCACAGCCTGAGAGGTTAACTACACCTAAAAGTAAGAAAGAGGAAAGCTATCTGCCCCGGAGCAGATCCCCAAAGAACATAGGAAGCCACAGACACAGACAGAAAATAGTATGAGCAAACGTTGGGGCCCAATCTACCTGGACAGAAAAGGATAGGAAGGACACTTACTGCAATCCAAAAAAAACCCTAAAAAATACCAACTCTACTAATTGCAAAAACACCTGAGATCACACGACCTCTACCACCTAAATTAGTTCTCTGGTGTAACAAAACTAAGCCGCAGCCACTGAAAAAACTGGAAAAGGCAAATGAACAAATAACAGTGGCTCAGATAAACTGAGAGGAGCACAAGCCCCAGAGGGGACCTGGCTGACCTCCACAGAAGTGCAGGGAACTATGCAAAAAGCAAGCACAAAAATAAAAGCAGAAAATATCTTATCTGATAGCAGAAGATGCAGGCAAGACTCAGCAAGCTTCCAAGTGAACCAGGAACCACAGTTGAGACAAAAACAATTGATCACCGGCAACCATGATGGGAGGGAACCTCCCTTATATAAGACCAGTCTGTAACTCCTGATTGCCAATCCTCATTAAATGGTTCAGTACTGTTTGTAACCACCAGAGGGAGCTTTTGCTCAGAATTCATTTCTAACACATTCACAACATCTGTCCCTTTGGTCCTTAGATCTTCATTGTCTTGCTGCTGTGAGAATGGATCCAGTCTGCCCATAGCTCACAGTTCTTAAACCTGCTAGGTCCCTCCCCTCGGTGTCCGAGGGTGGGATGATAATCTCCACCCTTAGCCCCCTGCAGAATTTATTCCAAATACCTAATAAAGGGGTTAACTTTCTCCAGGACGATCGGATCAGGACACGAGAGGTACCAGCGGATGCAGTATGTTTTGCCTGTCGCATGGAGATCAAACCTGGCCCGATTGGGACTCTGTGGAGAGCCAATCTCTATATCTCAGACCCCCGAGCCATCACCGACTCGGGAGTTGCACCATCAGATGCCTGAGGTCCGCAGGATCACGCAGATATTTTTTATGAGTTTGTACCTAGAAAGATGTGCTCATAATTCATGATCCTAGAATGGAGCTGTCATGGCTGGGAGACACAATAGATGTGTTTTCTGTGTCTAGCTGGCAGGTATAATCTAAGCCCCCAGCTTTGAAGTACTGTTTGGCCTTATCTCATTATCATACTAACAGACCTTGCTATTCAACATTGGGCCTGAATTACTTAGCATACTAAACGACCTTTTTATTGACAGTGGACACAAAACCCTGTCGTATTGAATATGCCCACAGGCCCTGGGGCCACGTGCAGTTAGCAGCCTGTGGCTCTGTGAACAGACAAAATGGAGGCTGGTATAGGCCCTATCCAAGATGGTGGCTGCTCCTTCCTCACAGACAGGTTTTACATTTTTTCATGTTGCAAGGAAAGGTTCCTGCAGCTGATAGAGAGGACAGGGAGCTTCTGACAATGATGCTTCTTAGATTTGGGGGCTTCCTAAAACACAGTAGTGGGGGGTCTGGAAATATGGATTGTAATCGGGCATCTTTTTGTAGTAAAGGTTGTAATTTCCGTGCAGCTCCCTTAGCACCTCCAGATTTGGATTGTAGGAAACGACTAGAGGCAACCGGTTATTTTTTTTTCTTTAGCTTTGCAATGTAGCAGTTGATTCCTTGATATTCTGGTGGCTCTTGTAATTTGGTTTTCAATTGTTCTTGGATGGTTCTTTCACTCCTTATCTATGAACTTTTCCAATATTTATGTTCATCCTTCTCCCATAATGAGAATTCTGCTTCACGTCACTTGTCTTATCTATTGCGTTATTTCTGTGCTGTGTTGTGTATAAATATGTGATTCTTCAGATGTTGTATTAGTCTGTGACTGATGAAGTGACCTGAGTAGTCTCAAAAGCTTGCAATTTGTTACCATCTTTTCAGTTAGCCATTAAAATGTATCATCAACCACTGAGGACTCTCAATTCTAAATATTTTTCATATAATAGTATACAATGCTCGTATAATAGCAACACAGTGCTCATATACTAGCGCTGTATGGTGCTCAAATAAAGGCATATAATGCTCATATAATCAGGACACAGTGGTCATATAATAATGCTATATGGTGCTCACATAATGGCATACAATGCTCAGAATAGTGACACTGGTCATATAATGGCAAACAATGCTCATATAATAGCGCTATATGGTGCTCACATAATGGCATATAATGTTCATATTATAGCAACACAATGCTCATATGATAGCAACACAGTGCTCATGTAATAGCATTACACATTGCTCATACTATATGGTGCTCATATAATGGCATACAGTGCTCATATAATAACGACACTGTGGTCACATTAAGGCACTGCACAGTGGTCGCATGATGGGGCTGCACAGCGGTCACATGATGGCGCTGCACTGTGGTCGCATGAAGGCGCTGCACTGTGGTCGCATGATGGCGCTGCACAGTGGTCCCATGATGGCGCTGTACAGCAGTCACATGATGGCGCTGCACAGTGGACGCATGATGGCGCTCCACAGCAGTCACATGATGGCGCTGCACATTGGTCGCATAATGGCGCTGCACTGTGGACACAAGATGGCATTGCACTGTGGTCACATGATGGTGCGGCACAGTGGTCACATGGTGCTATATCACATAATGGCCCTGCATTGTGATCACAGTGGGGCCACACGGTGCCCATATAATAGTGTCACATAGTGTTCAGAGTTTGGGTTTTTTAGCCTCTGAAATGTAAAATAATCTGTTTCTGTTCACTAACATGAAGCAGAGCTCCTGAAAATGGTTACAATTAAAAATACAATATAAATCAGGAAGTTTCAGAACTTTGTAGACTTTGATCCCACATCTCACTTCTTATGTCTTCCGGTTCTGGTTATTGTACCCTGTGGAGAAACGGGGTCTGTGGGTGCTCTTGTCCGCTGGCCTGGCTGCCTTTAGAAAGACTGCATGGACCATGGCTCATACCACTGAACGCCCGCTCTATCTCCCCGTGGGCAATATACTACACAGACAATGCAGGGTTAGGGTAAAAACAGTGTGGCAATACTTTATTAAACCAAAACACCCAATAGCAACCAGAACAATCCCAGCAATTACCTTTCAACATGGTGCACATTACAGGGCCCAACCCTTCCGCTGACTCGCCGGGATAATGGTAGATGTTACGTTAGAGCTCCCACCTGTGATATACACACAGAGAAGAGATATTGACAAGCGCAGGAAGATGACCGAGAACAGTCCGTACAGTCATGGCCAAAAGTTTTGAGAATGACACAAATATTATATTTTCACATGATCTGCTGCCCTCTGGTTTTTATGTGTGTTTGACAGATGTTTTTATCACAGACAGAAATATAATTGCAAACATATGAGTAACAAAAGCTTATATTGACAGTTAGAATGAGTTAATGCAGCAAGTCAATATTTGCAGTGTTGACCCTTCTTCTTCAGGACCTCTGCAATTCTCCCTGACATGCTCTCAATCAACTTCTGGACCAAATCCTGACTGATAGCAGTCCATTCTTGCACAATCAATGCTTTCATTTTGTCAGAATTTTTAGGTTTTTGTTTGTCCACCCGTCTCTTGATGATTGACCACAAGTTCTCAATGGGATTAAGATCTGTGGAGTTTCCAGGCCATGGACCCAAAATCTCTATGTTTTGTTCCCTGAGCCATTTAGTTATCACCTTTGCTTTATGGCAAGGTGCTCCTTCATGCTGGAAAAGGCATTGTTGATCGCCAAACTGCTCTTGGAGGGTTGGGAGAAGTTGCTCTTGGAGGACATTCTGGTACCATTCTTTATTCATGGCTGTGTTTTTAGGCAAGACTGTGAGAGAGCCGATTCCCTTGGCTGAGAAGCAACCCCACACATGAATGGTTTCAGGATGCTTAACAGTTGGCATGAGACAAGACTGGTGGTAGCGCTCACCTTGTCTTCTCTGAATGAGGCGTTTTCCTGATGTCCCAAACAATCGAAAAGGGGATTCAGCAGAGAAAATAACTTTACCCCAGTCCTCAGCAGTCCACTGCCTGTACCTTTTGCAGAATATCAGTCTGTCCATGATGTTTTTTCTGGAGAGAAGTGGCTTCTTTGCTGTCCTCCTTGAGATCAGGCCTTTCTCCAAGAGTCTCCGCCTCACAGTGCGTGCAGATGCACTCACACCTGCCTGCTGCCATTCCTGAGCAAGCTCTGCACTGCTGGTAGCCCGATCCCACAGCTGAAACACTTTTAAGAGACGGTCCTGGTGCTTGCTGGTCTTTCTTGGGCGCTCTGGAGCCTTTTTGGCAACAATGGAACCTCTCTCCTTGAAGTTCTTGATGATGCGATAGATTGTTGACTGAGGTGCAATCTTTCTAGCTGCGATACTCTTCCCTATTAGGCCATTTTTGTGCATTGCAATGATGACTGCACGTGTTTCTTTAGAGATAACCATGGTTAACAGAAGAGAAACAATGATGCCAAGCACCAGCCTCCTTTTAAAGTGTCCAGTGGTGTCATTCTTACTTATTCATGACAGATTGATCTCCAGCCATGTCCTCATCAACACCCACACCTGTGTTAATGGAGCAATCACTGAAAAGAGGTTAGCTGGTCCTTTTAAGGCAGGACTGCAATGATGTTGAAATGTGTTTTGGGGGATAAAGTTCATTTTCTAGCCAAATATTGACTTTGCAAGTAATTGCTGTTAAGCTGATCACTCTTTATAACATTCTGGAGTATATGCAAATTGCCATTAGAAAAAGTGAAGCAGTAGACTTTGTAAAAATTAATATTTGTGTCATTCTCAAAACTTTTGTCCATGACTGTAGAAGGTCCAAAGCCAGTTGACACTACGTCACAGCTCCCAGGGTCGCTATTCCATCTGTGATATACACACAGAGAAGAGATAACGACAAGCGTAGCGAGATGACAGTCCATACTGTCCATACAAGGTCCAAAGCCAGTTGACACGAGAGTCACCACCTGGCTTATCTGACCATCTCCATGGAACCAGGCGACCAGCGGGTCCCAAACCCTGACTTTCTCCAAACATATCCATGGTTCAAAGATGGTCACTGGATCAGATCTGTGTCCTTCCAACCAAAGCCGAAAACTCCTAAGTTGTTTCCCTTAGAATCATAGATTTGTGTCCCTTGTGATGGTGCCATGATGAATTAGCTGCAGTCCTGTCTCTCGTCCATTGAGTGTTGTGCAGAATGGCCGACTGGTAGCTCTGTGTGATGAGATGACGTTTGAACTGAACAGCTCTCTCTGTCTCTGGAGTCTTTTTATACCCCAGGCAGGTGATCTATTTTCAGAATTACCCAGTGTCCTTCAGTTCAGCCTCACAGCTCAAACTGGTTTAGAAGTCAACAAACTAGTTTATAATACAATGCACAATTAGCATATCAGCTCACAATAAACACCCACTATGTACAATTCACTATTACAGACTTAGGGTACCGTCACACTCAGCGACGCAGCAGCGATCCCGACAACGATACGACCTGGCAGGGATCGTTGCTGCGTCGCTACGTGGTCGCTGGTGAGATGCCAGTCAGATTTTCCCAAATACCACGCAGCAACGATCGGCGACCCGTAGCGACCTGTGTAACGATGTGTCTCCTATGTGTCTCAGTGCTGAGTCGCTAGCGAGATCGTTGGTAAAAGGTGTCAAACACACCGATGCATGCTACCCAGCGGGATCTCAACGACCAAAGAAAGGTCCAGGCATTTCTGACACGACCAGCGATCTCAAAGCAGGGGCCTGATCGCTGGTACGTGTCAAACATAGCGGGATCACTGCTGAGGTCGCTGTTGCGTCACAAAACTTGTGACTCAGCAGCGATCTCACTAGCGATCTCGCTTAGTGTGACGGGGGCTTTACACAGTATGTTAAATAGTATATCAGCTTGCAAGATTGTCTTCTTGAGCTACCAGACATAAACACTTAAATCCACAAGCCAATATACAGATAAAAAGTCAATTCTTGTGGGTTTACAAAAGCATGGTTGTCTGGGAAATTAAGATTCAATCTGGTTTCTTCACATACCCGTTCTGTCACAGATCTCTCGGCACTGACCTCTCCAGTGCTTTGAATATGCCGATTGGATCGTCTGTTCTTGGAGACTTTCAGCTCCTGTTACATCGGCACAATCCTCCCCATTGGGCGACATGCGCTGCACATAAAGGGAAGGAGGAGACCACCTGTAGGTCACAGATGGATGCACGGCTAATATCGGTTCTTTGTGCAGAAGGCAGTAATTACAATATGCTTCTTTACCCTCTGAGTCATTTCACATTAACACAAAATACCCTAAAACATCCTGAGACCATCTGTGATATCAGCCCCCTAAATATCAATCCTTGAGGCGTCATTTTCTACTACGGAGTTCACTTTCTCCCCAGCTGCTTCTTATTCTTCCATGTTCTATAGCATGTTGGCTGACAACCAGTGTCACCATCATTACAGCTCCCTCAAGTTGTCAGTGCACTTTCCCACAGTCGTGAATGGGACCTCTTATCTGTCAGTTATTGGGGTCTCTGCAGGAAGAGTTGGCGATTACTTCCAGGTACTCTCACGGCAGCGCAATGCAATGCAGAGTACTGGTACAGACGGCGTACAATCTGGGTGCCATTAGCCAAGCGATGCATGCGATGAAACCGATTCCAGCAAAAAGTATTGCGGCAATGTCTTTGCTGACGAGAGAGAGATAATGAGTGCGCGGCCCCCGATCTATCTGCATTCCTCACTGAACTCCCAAAGACAAGTGTTCCCGCAGAATTGCTGATGTAACTGATATAAACATTAAAAGAAAAACGACAGCGCGTTATCACCAGCCCAGCACGCCGCGGAGTTAATGTGGAAGCGTAGCTGGGCAACGCAGATACAGACCAAATATCATCTGGACAAAGCGCTCATGCAAATGACGCTTTTCTTCTTTAAATATGAGAGAGTCACATTTGTCTGACACTTCATTTATGTGGAGAGCAGCGGGGTGTGGGCGACGCTTCACAAAATCATCATTAATATACATTGCACAGACTTCAGTGCAAGCAGCAGATACAAAGTCTGCCGCGCTGCTCAAGTTTTTCTTCTTTTGTTTCTTTTTAGTTTTTGCCTTTACTTTTCTCTGCAGTTTTCATTATTATGTAGTACGGTTTTTTGCATCTGGATGCATCGACACTGCAGGACTTCTAGCTCTTAAAGTGAACCCTTCCTTGTACTCCGGCCTCTTATATACATCCTCTGCGAGGCTCCGCCGTCTCCAATCTCCAGGACGGAGCCGTATGATCTCTGTTGCCATCAGCTATATGAAATCTGATGGCACTGATTTCTCAGTCACACGGTCAGAGGCTCGTCCCCATACCTCTCTGTTCTTCCTGGAAGTAAATGACATCATACAATCCCTCTTATTATCTCATGTCACTTTTAGTTTAAAGGGGCAGACTGGATCTCTGCAAAGTGATCTAGAATCACAGTAATCCAAGGATCTTATCAATGGGGGATGTATCAGACCGAGCACACCCTTCATCCTCACTATTTGTGTTTAACTCCAAGAAGTTTGTTTTGACTTGACACAATTGTCAGATGTGAGAACATCCACTGACAGCAAGCCGAGATTTTGATAATGGTCCATCTCTTATGGGTATGCCACACTGAACAATATCGCTAACGGGATCGCTAAAAAACGTCACTATTTAGCGATCCCGTTAGCGATATTGTTCAGTGCGGCATCTGCCAGCGACGAGCTTCCTGCTGTGATCTCGCTCGTCGCTGGAATCGTTCCGGACCCTATTTTCTCGTCGGCGCTCCCGCTGGGTAAGTATATATCGCTAGTGTGGCACCTTTTCTTAGCGATTTAGCGGTACTTTTGTACCGCTAAAGTCGTTAAGAAGATCGCTAACGGCGATAGCGTCGTTAACTATATCGCTAAAAGTGGCCGCACTTAGCGATATAGAAACAATCCCGCTAGCGATCGCATTAGTATGCGTCGTTATCGTGATCGCTAGCGGGATTGTTTAGTGTGGCAGTACCTTTAGGGCCCCGTCACACATAGCGACCACCAGCGATCCCGACAACGATATGCACTTGTCAGGATCGCTGGTGTGTCGCTACATGATCGCCGCTGAGCTGCCAAACAGGCAGCGATCAGGACAGCGACACTGCTGGTAACGTCGCTTAGTTACCCGCAGTGTACGTTGGATTCCAGCCCGCTGGTGCAGGGAGCTGGTAACCAAGGTACACATCGGGTTTCCAGGCGCTGTGCGGCACCTGATGTGTACCTTGGTTACCAGCTGATCACTGGTCTCCTGCCTGCCACAAACAGCGATGCGTGCTGGCCAGCAGGAGACCAACGATCAAAAAAATGTCCAGGACATTCAGCGACGATCAGCGATACCCAGCAGGGGGGCTGATCGTCGCTGAATGTCACACACAGCGATATCGCTGGGGAGATCGCTGTTGCGTCACAAAACTAGTGACTCAGCACCGATCTCGCTAGCGATATCGCTATGTGTGACGGGGGCTTTACACTCATCTATGAGGGGAGTTAGTTGGAGTGATGCGAACACCTTTTAATAAATTTGGGGCATGACCATCTAAAAGTCAAATGGAGATTCTGATTTGGCTTTTATCCTAAGTCATATTACAAGACTCGTTAAAGGGTTGATTGTGACTTGTAGGGTCGCTACTTCCAATAGGTGGCGCTATAGAGTACAAGTCCTCTTTGTTTGAAGAGGCAATTTGCACATCTAAAAGTCAGATACTCTTACCCCTGTCCGCCATGAGATGTCAATTTACTCCAAATTTTGCGCCATTTGGGGTTTTGTTAATAACTTGGAGACCGCTCTCCTGCTTTCTAGATCTATTTTCCATCTCTTTAAATTTGGTTTGTGATAATAAAAGTCTCAAATTTTATTTTGTCCATTTGGGACAGGTTTTAATTTGTAACTTTGTTTTTTAAGTTTATGGATAACAGCGGTGCATGGCTTAGTAAATGCACCATAGGTTTATTAGAAAGTTGCAGAATATTTCAGTAAACTCTGATGAAACTTTCTTTCCAGCAGACTGGATGCTGGCCCTTCTAATTCTGTGTAGTAAAGTCTCCTCTGAGAAATGTCTATGTTTATTCTGTGCCCTCGCTGTCTCCTCTGAGGAGCGCCGCTGTCATTACCTCACCTGCTCGCATTCGCATTTTCTTCGTAGAATACTGCACATTGGAATTCTCAGTGGGATGATGGGGAATATAATCCGACCACGGACTGTGACCAATACAATCCGCTGTCAGTCTCTATTTGTCCAGGCGCAATGCTCTGTGGTCTGGGAAGGAGCAAAAATTGATCGTTATGAAGGGAAACCAGATGACAATTGGATAAATCAGGAGATCCCATATTATTTAGTTATCTTTAATTGGAAAGGTACTAAAACATCTTTACGTTCTTAAAGGGAATGTATTCATATCACAGTTTACAAAATAAAATTTAAAAATTTTGCAATTTTCACATTGACCTCTAGGACTTCTGTTGTTTTAGGAAATCCATACAGTTAGGTCCATATATGTTTGGACAGAGACAAAATGTATTTAATTTTGGTTCTAGACATTACCACAATGAATTTTAAACAAAACAATTCAGATGCTGTTGAAGTTCAGACTTTCAGCTTTCATTTGAGGGTATCCACATTAAAATTGGATGAAGGGTTTAGGAGTTTCAGCTCCTTAACCTGTGCCACCCTGTTTTTAAAGGGACCAAAAGTAATTGGACAATTGACTCCAAGGCTATTTCATGGACAGGTGTGGGCAATCCCTTCGTTATGTCATTCTCAATTAAGCAGATAAAAGGGCTGGAGTTGATTTGAGGTGTGGTGTTTGCATTTGGAAGGTTTTGCTGTGAAGGAAACATGCGGTCAAAGGAGCTCTCCATGCAGGTGAAGCAAGCCATCCTTAAGCTGCAAAAACAGAAAAAAACCCATCCGAGAAATTGCTACAACATTAGGAGTGGCAAAATCTACAGTTTGGTACATCTTGAGAAAGAAAGAAAGCAATGATGAACTCATCAATGCAAAAGACCTGGGCGCCCACGGAAGACAACAGTGGTGGATGATCACAGAATACTCTCCATGGTGAAGAGAAACCCCTTCACAACAGCCAACCAAGTGAACAACACTCTCCAGGAGGTAGGCGTATCAATATCCAAATCTACCATAAAGAGAAGACTGCATGAAAGTACAGTCATGGACAAAAGTTTTGAGAATGACACAAATATTAATTTTTACAAAGTCTACTGCTTCACTTTTTCTAATGGCAATTTGCATATACTCCAGAATGTTATAAAGAGTGATCAGCTTAACAGCAATTACTTGCAAAGTCAATATTTGGCTAGAAAATGAACTTTATCCCCAAAACACATTTCAACATCATTGCAGCCCTGCCTTAAAAGGACCAGCTAACCTCTTTTCAGTGATTGCTCCATTAACACAGGTGTGGTGTTGATGAGGACATGGCTGGAGATCAATCTGTCATGATTAAGTAAGAATGACACCACTGGACACTTTAAAAGGAGGCTGGTGCTTGGCATCATTGTTTCTCTTTTGTTAACCATGGTTATCTCTAAAGAAAACACGTGCAGTCATCATTGCAATGCACAAAAATGGCCTAACAGGGAAGAGTATCGCAGCTAGAAAGATTGCACCTCAGTCAACAATCTATAACATCATCAAGAACTTCAAGGAGAGAGGTTCCATTGTTGCCAAAAAGACTCCAGGGCGCCCAAGAAAGACCAGCAAGCGCCAGGACCGTTTCTTAAAAGTGTTTCAGCTGCGGGATCGGGCTACCAGCAGTGCAGAGCTTGCTCAGGAATGGCAGCAGGCAGGTGTGAGAGCATCTGCACGCACTGTGAGGCGGAGAATCTTGGAGCAAGGCCTGGTCTCAAGGAGGGCAGCAAAGAAGCCACTTCTCTCCAGAAGAAACATCATGGACAGACTGATATTCTGCAAAAGGTACAGGCAGTGGACTGCTGAGGACTGGGTTAAAGTTATTTTCTCTGATGAATCCCCTTTTCGATTGTTTGGGACATCAGGAAAACGCCTCATTCAGAGAAGACAAGGTGAGAGCTACCACCAGGGCCGGCGTCAGCACCCGGCACACCCGGGCAAGTGCCAGGGCCCTGAGCAGGCGGGGGGGCCCACTCGCAGTCTGGCACCCTCGCGCCCGTTAGCGGAGGAGAGCAGTGTCAGCGCCGCCACTGGGCCCCCCCCGCTTGCTCAGGGCCCCGGCATCAGCTGGCACAATACTTACCTCTCCCGTGCCTCCGCTGCCGCAGCTCCGGGCTCCAGGGGGCGCCGGCGCTTCCTCTCACAGCAGCGCCGCTGAATGACGTCATCATTCAGCGGCCGGCTGTGGCAGAGAGCGCGCGGACGCCAGACAGGTAAGACGTGTGTGTGTGTGTCTCTGTGTGTGTCTGTGTGTATGTAGTGCGGTGCTTTGTGTGTGTATGTATGTGTGTATGTGTGTGTGTATGTATGTGATAGAGTGCTTGTGTGTTGTCTGTGTGTGATGATGGGCAGGCATTGCTGATAATGGGGAGGCATTGATGATGATGATGGGGAGAAGATGATGATAATGGGCAGGCATTGATGATAATGGGCAGGCATTGATGATGGGGAGAAGATGATGATGGGCAGGCATTGATGATGATGGGGAGGAGATGATGATGGGCAGGCATTGCTGATAATGGGGAGGCATTGATGATGATGGGGAGAAGATGATGATAATAATGGGCAGGCATTGATGATAATGGGCAGGCATTGATGATGGGGAGAAGATGATGATGGGGAGGAGATGATGATGATGGGCAGGCATTGATGATAATGGGGAGGCCATGATGATGATGGGGAGGCAATGATGATGATAAGGAGGTAATGATGATGATGATAAGGAGGCAATGATGATGATGGGGAGACAATCATGATGATAATGGGGAGTCTTTCCACAGCGCCCTTTCCTGAGCCGTAACAGTGCAGAACGCAGTACAGCGCAGAGAAGAGCTCCATATTTTGTATGGAGCATTATATGGGGACCAGTATCCTGTATGGAGCATTATATTGGGTCCAGTATTCTGTATGGAGCATTATTTTGGGTCCAGTATTCTGTATGGAGCATTATATGGGGGGTGACATCCTGCATGGGGTATTATATGGGTGATGAGGGGGAGACTGTGGTGCCCATAATACTGTATGGAGGACTGTACTGTCCAGTCTGTTCTGTGCGCTGTGAGGATTTGGCGGTTTTTGAGCTATTGTACAATTTACAATAGATATCACTCATGTAATGGAAGAAGTGAAGTATTTGGCATTGTACTGTACCTATATTTCTCTGCTGTATCTGTGCATCATGAATCGTGGTCTGTGTTAAAGGGGCCCACTGAGGCTCTTTCGCCCGGGCCCATAAAAACCTGGAGCCGGCCCTGGCTACCACCAGTCTTGTCTCATGCCAACTGTTAAGCATCCTGAAACCATTCATGTGTGGGGTTGCTTCTCAGCCAAGGGAATCGGCTCTCTCACAGTCTTGCCTAAAAACACAGCCATGAATAAAGAATGGTACCAGAATGTCCTCCAAGAGCAACTTCTCCCAACCCTCCAAGAGCAGTTTGGCGATCAACAATGCCTTTTCCAGCATGATGGAGCACCTTGCCATAAAGCAAAGGTGATAACTTAATGGCTCAGGGAACAAAACATAGAGATTTTGGGTCCATGGCCTGGAAACTCCCCAGATCTTAATCCCATTGAGAACTTGTGGTCAATCATCAAGAGACGGGTGGACAAACAAAAACCTAAAAATTCTGACAAAATGAAAGCATTGATTGTGCAAGAATGGACTGCTATCAGTCAGGATTTGCTCCAGAAGTTGATTGAGAGCATGCCAGGGAGAATTTCAGAGGTCCTGAAGAAGAAGGGTCAACACTGCAAATATTGACTTGCTGCATTAACTCATTCTAACTGTCAATATAAGCTTTTGTTACTCATATGTTTGCAATTATATTTCTGTCTGTGATAAAAACATCTGTCAAACACACATAAAAACCAGAGGGCAGCAGATCATGTGAAAATATAATATTTGTGTCATTCTCAAAACTTTTGGCCATGACTGTAAATACAGAGGGTTCACTGCATGGTGCAAGCCACTCATAAGCATCAAGAATAAAAAGGCTAGGATGGACTTTGCTAAAAACATCTAAAAAAGCCAGCACAGTTCTGGAAGAACATTCTTTGGACAGATGAAACCAAGATCAACCTCTACCAGAATGATGGAAAGAGAAAAGTATGGCGAAGGCGTGGTACAGCTCATGATCCAAAGAATACCACATCATCTGTAAAACTCTGCGGAGGCAGTGTGATGGCTTGGGCATGCATGGCTGCCAGTGGCACTGGGTCACTAATGTTTATTGATGATGTGACACAGGACAGAAGCAGCCGAATGAATTCTGAGTTATTCAGAGCCATACTGTGTGCTCAGATCCAGCCAAATGCAACCAAACTGATTGGTCGTCGTTTCATACTACAGATGGACAATGACCCAAAACATAAAGCCAAAGCAACCCAGGAGTTTATTAAAGTAAAGAAGTGGAATATTCTTGAATGGCCAAGTCAGTCACCTGATCTCAACCCAATTGAGCATGCATTTCACTTGTTAAAGACTAAACTTCAGACAGAAAGGCCCACAAACAAACAGCAACTGAAAACCACCGCAGTGAAGGCCTGGCAGAGCATCAAAAAGAAGGAAACACAGTGTCTGGTGATGTCCATGAGTTCAAGACTTCAGGCAGTCATTGCTAACAAAGGGTTTTCAACCAAGTACTAGAAATGAATATTTTATTTACAATTATTTAATCTGTCCAATTACTTTTGGTCCCTTTAAAAACAGGGTTTGAAATACAAGGAAATTTGAGGGCACCACGAAAATTCAGAACGGGGATCTGTGACTACACACTGTGATGAACATGTGAAACAAGAAGAAAAAGCAGCATGTATAGAAGTCACGATCACCCTCAAAATCAATAAAAATGAAGAAATATATAATAAAGTTTTTATTGATACAAAAACACACTAACAAAACAGACAAAAAATCTAAAACCATTAACCCCTTAGTGACAGAGCCATTTTGCAGCTTAATGACCGGGCCAATTTTTACAATTCTGACCACTGTCACTTTATGAGGTTATAACTCTGGAACGCTTTAACGAATCCCGCTGATTCTGAGAATGTTTTTTCGTGCCATATTGTACTTCACGTTAGTGGTAAAATTTATTTGATATGACTTGTGTTTATTTATGAAAAAAACGGAAATATGGCGAAAATTTTGAAAATTTAGCAATTTTCAAATTTTAAATTGTTATGCCCTTAAATCAGAGAGATATGTCACACAAATTTCTTAATAAATAACATTTCCCACATGTCTACTTTACATCAGCACAATTTTGGGAACAAAATTTTCTTTTGTTACGAAGTTATAAGGGTTAAAAGTTGACCAGCGATTTCTCATTTTTACAACACCATTTTTTTTAGGGACCACATCACATTTGAAGTCACTTTGAGGGGTCTATATGATAGAAAATACCCAAAAGTGACACCATTCTAAAAACTGCACCCCTCAAGGTGCTCAAAACCACATTCAAGAAGTTTATTAACCCTTCAGGTGCTTCACAGGAGCTGAAGCAATGTGGAAGGAAAAAATTGACATTTAACTTTTTTTGCAAAAGTTTTACTTCGGAACCAATTTTTTTTATTTTCACAAGTGTTAAGAGAGAAAATGAACCACAAAATTTGTTGTGCAATTTCTTCTGAATACGCCGATACCCCATATGTGGGGGTAAACCACTTTTTGGGCGCATGGCAGAGGTCGCAAGAGAAGGAGCGCCGTTTGACTTTTTCAACGCAGATTTGGCTGAATGCCATGTCGCGTTTAGATAGCCCCTGATGTGCCTAAACAGTGGAAACACCCCACAAGTGACCCCATTTTGGAAACAAGACCCTTAAGGAACTTATCTAGATCTGTGGTGAGCACTTTGAACCTCCAAGTGCTTCACACAAGTTTATAATGCAGAGCCGTGAAAAAAAAATCATTTTTTTTTCCACAAAAATGATCTTTTCACCCCAATTTTTAATTTCCCAAGGGTAACAAGACTGCACAAGTTTTTGTGCAATTTGTCCTGAGTACGCTGATACCCCATATGTGGGGGTAAACCACTTTTTGGGCGCACGGCAGAGGTCGCAAGGGAAGGAGCGCTGTTTGACTTTTTCAACGCAGAAATGGCTGGATGCCATGTCGCGTTTAGAGAGCCCCTGATGTGCCTAAACAGTGGAAACCCCCAACAAGTGACCCCATTTTGGAAACTAGACCCCTTAAGGAACTTATCTAGATGTGTGGTGATCACTTTGAACCTCCAAGTGATTCACACAAGTTTATAACGTAGAGCCGTGAAAATAAAAAATCATATTTTTTCCACAAAAATGATATTTTCACCCCAATTTTATTTTCCCAAGGGTAACAAGACCCCAAAAGTTTTTGTGCAATTTGTCCTGAGCATGCCGATACCCCATATGTTGGGGTAAACCACTTTTTGGGCGCACGGCAGAGGTCGCAAGGGAAGGAGCTCCGTTTGACTTTTCCAACGCGGAATTGGCTGGACGCCATGTCGCATTTGTAGAGGCCCTGATGGGTCTAAACAGTGGAAACCCCCCACAAGTGACCCCATTTTGGAAACTAGACCCCCTAAGGAACTTATCTAGATGTGTGGTGAGCACTTTGAACCCCAAAGTGCTTCACAGAAGTTTATAACGCCCGGGCGTGAAAATAAAAAATCATATTTTTTCCACAAACCTGATCGTTTAGTCCCCAATTTTTTATTTTCCCAAGGGTAACAGGAGAAATTAGACCACAAAAGTTGTTGTCAAATTTGTCCTGAGTATGCTGATACCCCATATATGGGGGGGGGGACCACTGTTTGGGCGCACGGCAGGGCTTGGAATGGAAGCAGCGCTGTTTGACTTTTTCAAACCAAAATTGGCTGGAATTGAGATTGGACACCATGTCGCGTTTGGTGAGCCCCTGATGCGCCTAAACAGTGGAAACCCCCACAAGTAACACCATTTTGGAAACTAGACCCCCTATGGAACTTATCTAGATCTGTTGTGAGCACTTTGAACCCCCAAGTGTTTCACAAAAGTTTATAATGCCTGGGTGTGAAAAAAAAAAAAACAATTTTCCACAAAAATGATTTTTTAGTCCCAAATTTTTTATTTTTCACAAGGAAATTGGACCCTAAAAGTTGTTGTCCAATTTGTCCTGAGTACGCTGATACCAAATATGTGGGGGGGGGAAACTGTTTGGGCGCACGGCAGGGCTTGGAAAGGAAGTAATAAAGTTTTGGAATACAGACGTTGATGGCGTCATGTTCCGTTTGCAGTGCCCAGATGAACCTAAACAGTGGAAAACCCCCACAAGTGACCCCATTTTGGAAACTAGACCCCCTAAGTAACTTATCTAGATCTGTGGTGAGCACTTTGAACCCCCAAGTGTTTCACAAAAGTTTATAATGCCTGGGTGTGAAAAAAAAAATCAATTTTCCACAAAAATGATTTTTTAGTCCTAAATTTTTGATTTTTCACAAGGAAATTGGACCCCAAAAGTTGTTGTCCAATTTGTCCTGAGTACGCTGATACCAAATATGTGGGGGGGGGAAACTGTTTTGGCACACAGCAGGGCATGGAAAGGAAGTAATAACGTTTTGGAATGCAGACGTTGATGGGGGTCATGTTCAGTTTGCAGTGCCCCAGATTTGCCTAAACAGTGGAAAACCCCCACAAGTGACCCCATTTTGGAAACTAGACCCCCTAAGGAACTTATCTAGATCTGTGGTGAGCACTTTGAACCCCCAAGTGTTTCACAAAGGTTTATAATGCCTGGGTGTGAAAAAAAAAAAAAAAACAATTTTCCAAAAATGATTTTTTAGTCCTAAATTTTTGATTTTTCACAAGAAAATTGGACCCCAAAAGTTGTTGTCCAATTTGTCCTGAGTACGCTGATACCAAATATGTGGGGGGGGAACTGTTTGGGCGCACAGCAGGGCTTGGAAAGGAAGTAATAACGTTTTGGAATGCAGACGTTGATGGGTGTCATGTTCCGTTTGCAGTGCCCCAGATGTGCCTAAACAGTGGAAAACCCCCACAAGTGACCCCATTTTGGAAACTAGACCCCCTAAGGAACTTATCTAGATGTGTGGTGAGCACTTTGAACCCCAAAGTGCTTCACAGAAATTTATAAACGCAGAGCCGTGAAAATAAAAAAAATTTTTTTCCTCAAAAATTATTTTTTTAGCCAGCTATTTTTTATTTTCCCAAGGGTAACAAGAGAAATTAGAACCCCAAAATTGGTGGGCAATTTGTCCTGAGTGCGCTGATACCCCATATGTTGGGGTAAACCACTGTTTGGGCGCACGGCAGGGCTCGGAAGGGAGGGAGCGCAATCTGACTTTTGAACGCCACGTCATGTTTGGAGACCCCCTGATGTGCCTAAATAGTGGAAACCCCTCAATTCTAGCTCCAACCCTAACCCCAACACACCCCTAATCCCAACCCTAACCCTAATCCTAACCCTAATCCCAACCCTAATTCCAACCCTAATTGTAACCCTAACCCTAATTGTAACCCTAACCCTAATTGTAACCCTAAACCTAATTGTAACCCTAACCCTAATTATAACCCTAATTATAACCCTAACCCTAAGGCTGGGTTCATTTTGCGTTTTACCAGCCCGTTCAACACGTAGCATTGACGGGCTGGTAACGGTATAGCATAACGCGATCGCGTTATGCTATACCCGCTAGCGCAGAGGAATCAGCAGATGATTCATCTGCGCTAGCGGTGACAGAGCCCAGACGCTGCAGCCCGGTCCGAGGCTCCGTCACTGAATGATAGCACGTCGCGAACGCATACCGCTTTACGGCATTCGTCGCGATGCGCCCTCAAATGGGGGTGAATGGCAGCGTTAACGGACTGCGTTACACCGCGTTATACCGCGGTGTAATGCAGTCCATCTAACGGACTGCCATAACGCAGTATGAACCCAGCCTAACCCTAACCCTAATTATAACCCTAACCCTAATTATAACCCTAACCCTAATTATAACCCTAACCCTAGCCTTAACCCTAACCCTAACAGAAAAATGAAAAAAAATATAATTTCTATATTTTATTATATGTCCCTAACTATTTTTTGCGGTCGCCATTATACTTAGTATAATGGCGATCGCGACACCGGGGTCGGTAAATACGACCCCGATCATGTTCTCTGGGGTCTCGGCTACCCTCGGCAGCCGAGACCCCAAAGAAAATTGCCCACCCCCCCAGCAGAACGCGGCGGGCGCACTGAGCATGCGCCCGCCATTCAAGATGGCGGCGCCCACCGTAGGAAGCAGGTGGGCCCGCGGGCCACAAGGGGCACATTGGGGGACACAAGGGGGTCCCGGGGACCCTTTTTCTCTGTCCTCTGATGTCCGATGACATCAGAGGACAGAGAAATTAAATGAAACATTTTTTTTTTGTTGTTGCGGTCGCCGTTATAGGGTTAATAACGGCGATCGCAACATCGGTGTCGGTAAAAACCGACCCGATTCATGTTCTCTGGGGTCTCGGCTACCCCCGGTAGCCGAGACCCCGGAGAAAATGCGCCTCTGGGGGGCGCTATTCACTTTTTCCACAGCGCCGTTAATTAACGGCGCTGTGGTTTAAGTACCCTTAATGACCGCCGTTAAAAGGCGTATCGGCGGTCGTTAAGGGGTTAAAAAGGACCCTATAAAAAAGGCCCATATGAAACCACTAGGGATCCGTGTAGGGACCCACAAACAAACTCCCAAGAAAAGCTAGCAAAAACAGGTGCACATGTATGACGGACAAATCTTATATGTAATGCAAAAATGTACGACACATTAAACAATAACATGTATCAAAATATCAAAACATAAAAAGTTATCCACCAACAAGAACTATACAGATTGATCCACTGAAATGAATAGTGTGGACAGAAATATCTCCTAGTAACAATATTGGCAAAAATAGAAATATACACATTTATCTTATAATGAATACACCTATAAGATCCATTGTAATCATAGTGTCAAATAAACCACTGCGTAAGGAAAAACTCCTTCCTACCTATACCTGCTCAAAAAACCTTTGAATGTACTAAGGCCTCTTTCACACATCCGTCTTTTTGTATCAGGCATGATCCGGCGTGTTGGTAAAAAAACGGATCCGGTACCGGATGCGTTTTTTTACCATTGACTTTCATTAGCGCCGGATCGTGCCTGATGTCATTGCGTTGTCTCCGTTTTTGTCCGGATCCGGCGGAAATGTACATTCCGGGGCCGGACAAAACGGAGCATGTAACGTTTTTTTGCCGGAGCCGCCTGATGTGCCTGAAGCGGCGCATCAGGCGGCCGGAAACAATAGAAGTCAATGGAACCGGATCAGACTTTTGTGCAATCCGGCAGAAGTCTGATCCGGATTCTGGAAATCAAGGTCTACTACTACTACTACTACTACTACTACTACTAAATTTTTCCAGTGTCTCGGGCATCAGAAACCCTCTTTTTCTGGGTTCAAAAGTTCAGGTCGGATCCAGCAAAAAAACGGATCCGTTGCATCAGTTTTTTTGTTTCAGCGCCGGATCCGTCCCTTCAGGTGTTCGACGGATCATGCCTGATACAAAAAGACGGATGTGTGAAAGAGGCCTAAAGGACAAATACCTTAGTGAGGCTAAGTTCACACGTTCAGGAATATTTGCGGTTTTTTTCGCGTTTTTTCCGCGATTTTCCACGGTAAAAACGTGAAAAAAACGCAAGCATTAAGCATCCTATACATGTTAATGGATTCCACGTTTTGGCCACATGTTGCGTTTTTTTCCCCGAAAATAACGCTTCGCGGAAAAAATAGCAACATGTTTATTAATTTTGCGTAATCTCGGAGGAATCGCCGCCATAGTAATGAATTGAACCGCTTACTTTCCGCATGTGGCTATGCGGAATGTAAGCGGTTCATGTGCGATGGTACCCAAGGTCTGGAGGAGAGGAGACTCTCCTCCAGGCCCTGGGTACCATATCCCTGGTAAAACAATAATTAAAATAAAAAAATAATGATATTCTCACCTTCCGGCGGCCCCCGCAGCCTTCCCGCCATTCAGCGACGCTCCCGTTCCCAGGAGTCCTTTGCGAGAATCACCCAGATGACGTAGCGGAAATTTCCGCGGCAATTCCGCAACGTGTGAACTTAGCCTAAAGGGAGAAGAGAGCTAGGGAACAATATCCCATGAATGCACATAAGTGCACATAGAAAAGAGGTTAAGGAGGACTTGAATGAAAAAAACGCAATGGAAAAGAGTAATGTCTCATGAAGTAATCAAACCAGGAGATGAACCTGCAGCCAGCATGGAATCAAATGGGAGAATGCGACCCCACGCGTATCGCCACTTGGGGGCGTGGCTTCCTCAGGGGAAAGTGAGTCACCTGTAGAGCAGCGTGTCTTTTTATATCAAAAATAATTAGCCGTAAATGACTTACACTCCTGCCTGGCACTCGGTGAGACGGCGTCCGGATGTAGCAGCTGCGCATGCGCGGCTACCTGGCAACAGGACGCCGAAACCACGAGCGCCTCCATGGAAACGCTCTTTTTGTCTTGAAGCCTGATATGCTTGGGAAATAACACGTTTAGGATAGCCCCTCTCTTTGAAACGTGATGTAAGTGATCTTGCTTCCATATGAAAAGTCGGTATTAATTCAGATCATTTCATTTTTATATTTTTTTTCACCCTTATATTTTTATTTTTTCAAGTTTGTTATTTCTTTCTTTTTTTGTCTCTTATAGAAGTTCTCTCAGTACGGCTCTTGTTTTTTGTGCTGGTTCACTTAACACCACATTTGTTTTACAATGCATGCGCTGTTTTTCCATTGTCTCTATGGAGACGTCTATAGCTGTGGCACTCTGTTAGCTTTGCCTTGGCCTACGTATTACATCTAGATACACTGCGCATGCGCCGCCCCTCTGCCGTTTCCATTGAGGCGCTCGTGGTTTCGGCGTCCTGTTGCCAGGTAGCTGCGCATGCGCGGCTGCTACATCCGGACGCCGTCTCACAGAGCGCCAGGCAGGAATGTAAGTCATTTACGGCTAATTATTTTTGAAAATGAAAGCTGAAAGTCTGAACTTCAATTGCATCTGAATTGTTTTGTTTAAAATTCATTGTGGTAATGTCTAGAACCAAAATTACATAAATGTTGTCTCTGTCCAAATATATATGGACCTAACTGTATGTACATTAGTAGCATCAGACTGACTCAGACCCTATCCTTTGTAATGAAGCACCTAATGAGCATGTGCAAAGGTCATTGTGAAGGGAGGAGGTGAGTTGTAACATCACCTATTGTGATTGGTGGATTCTGTGTTTACTGTATATAGAGGTGTTATCAGTCATTGTACTGGAGAAGGAAGTGAGCTATGACATCACCTATAGGGAATGGTAGATCCTGAGTTATCTACTGTATATAGAGGTGTTATCAGTCATTGTACAGGAGAAGAAGGTAAGCTGTGACATCATCTATTGTGAATGATGGATCCTATGTTATCTACTGTATACAGTTGTGCTCAAAAGTTTACATACCCCGGCAGAATTGTTGCTTTCTTGGTCTTTTTTCAGAGAATATGAATGATAACACCAAAACTTTTTCTTCACTCCTGGTTAGTGGTTGGGTGAAGCCATTTGTTGTCAAACTACTTTGTTTTCTCTTTTTAAATCATAATGACAACCCAAAACATCCAAATGACCCTGATCAAAAGTTTACATACCCTGGTGATTTTGGCCTGATAACATGCACAGAAGTTGACACAAATGGGTTTGAATGGCTACTAAGGGTAACATCCTCACCTGTGACAGATGCTAAGAAAATTGGGATGCAAAGAAAAACCCATAAATAACATCAGCTGAAATACTGGACTCTCTGAAAACTAGCGGTGTGGCTGTTTCAAGATGCACAATAAGGAGGCACTTGAAGAAATATGGGCCTGTATGAGTCCAGAACAACCTGAGTGGCCAATATAGAAACTGCAAGATGACTTTAAAAAAAAACAAAGACAAAAACAAAAAACACTGCTCAACATATGAAAGAATTGCATTTTTTAAATGCATGTAACACAAAAATAGATTTAATAATTGTTATTTTCCAAATACACATTCCCTTTAAAAGGAGCTATTAATCTTACAATGACAGTTCCATTATATGTATTGGTAATGTGATTGCTTTAAGAAAAAAAGATCTATTGTCTGTATACAGCTCTTATGCAGAACTATGTGTCTCCATTGTTACAAACTACAAACCAGCGCTGTGAAGTCTAATCCTGAAGTCAGGTGTTACTTAATTTTATTAAAACCACTTGTGTGTATACAGCTCCTATGCAGAACTATGTCTCATCCTGAAGTCAGGAGTTATGTAACCAGGTGACCGGATGCAATGCACAGACAACAAAACTATTGCTTCCGGTATAGCGGAAATTTGTGGAACTGGGGAAGCAGTTTTTACAATAGAAAATAGCACAAACACAAGTGTGTTATACAATGAAACACAGAATAAGTCTTAGGCCGGGGACACACTCACCGTACAAAAATACGGACCGTATTGTACGGCCGTATTACGCCAAAATGTTGCAGGCACAACAATCCGTATTTCATCCGTTGTCAGGGTGCGGCTGCGTATTTTGCGCATGTAAGCATCTGTATGCAATCCGTATGGCATCCGTATAGCGTATGTTTCTCGCCGCCTTGGTAAATGGACATTTAACGGTTTTTAGGCCTGAAACTCATTCAAATCATTATCAGCAAGGCTATTTATTGCCTATGCATCCGGTTGCAACCCCCAATCTTGCCATTTTTGTGGTCTGCTTGTGTTGGAGGGCTGCTGCTTGCTTGCCAACATGTCTGACAGTCTTCAGTTCACCCCAACTGATAGAGTGTTGTACAACTGGGTTTTGTCCCGCCGCTTTGGCCAGCCTTACCCAGTGATTATTGATCCGCACAGGAGGAGGCAAATGTGGGTGCATCCGCATTTGAGGCAACGCCTCACTAAAGGCCATTTTCACCGCCTTTATGCATCTCTGCGGACTCATCCAGACAAGTTTTTTCTGTTTTGTCTGATGACCATTCCCACCTTTGATGTTTTGTTGGAGATTGTGCGCCCTGGGATCACCTACCAGGATACCCGGATGCACAAAGCTATCTCTGCATCGGAGCAACTTCTTCTTACGCTACGGTATGTATTCCTCAGCTACATACTGTCTGTTGATGATGTGTTTTCCCACAAGTGTCCCTTTAGCCTTATGTCTGTAGCTGTAATATCCTCATAATCTATCCCATACATCACCTAGAACTAACACATAACTATTCTATGTATGTAAAAATGTCAGAAACCTTTAACTTTTGGGAAATGTAAGTTAAGATTGTTTGTAAATGACATCATGTAACGGTTATGTATTGTGCGTTTGTTCTACCTTTGTGCATGTGTACTGATTGCTCTCTCTATATTTGGTTACTTGTAGGTTCCTAACTACTGGCATATCTTATTCGGCACTCCATCTGGAGTTCTTGATTGGAGGTCCACCATATGTGGCATTGTGCGTCATACCTGCTCACAACTCTGGGACAGACGTCATCAACTGGTGATGCCTGAGCCAAAGATGGAAGACTGGAAGAGGATTGCCAGGGAATTTGAGGAGCAATGCCAGTTCCCAAATTGTATAGGAGCCCTTGATGGGAAGCACATCCGTGCGTAAGCCGCCGAAGTCAGGGTCCCAATTCTATAATTATAAACAATATTTTTCTGTTGTACTGTTGGCTCTGGATGACAGTAACTACAGGTTTATAATTGTAGACATTGGGGCCTATGGAAGAACTGGAGACTCTAGAGTCTTCAATTCTTCCATTATGGGTCGGCGGCTTCGCAATAACGAGTTACACCTACCAACAGCACGCCAACTTCCTGGCTCCAATCTGGAACCGGTCCCATATGTTGTAGTTGGGGATGAGGCCTTCCAGCTATCAAGGAATGTGATGAGGCCATATCCACGACAACACCTTGACCACCGTCGTCGGATTTTCAACTTGCGCCCATGACGGGCCAGGCGCCTGGTGGAGTGTGCCTTTGGCATTCTGTGTGCAAAATGGCGTGTCCTCCAGTCTGCTATTCAGCTGTGTGAAGCCAACGTCAATGAGGTCATCAAAGCCTGTGTTGTTCTACATAATTTCACCAGAATGCATGATTGTGCCCCATCAGATGTTGGTGAAAGTGTGGTCACCAATGTGGATATGCCTACGTCCCATGTCATCCCATTTCGTCGCCCACTCCCAGGACTCAAAACCCGTGATATCTTTACCCAATATTTTGTGTCACCTGAAGGTACTACAACATGGCAAGATGATGCTATATCTATGCTGTAATGTTTGTGTGTGTGTATTTAAGTAAACTCTTTATTCTACACATAGTCTCTGTCTGTTGTTAATGGTCTTAACAGATGTGTTTGTGGTTGAGTACAAACAACTTATGAAAAAAGACTCCAAACTTTGTAGAAAAATAGATATTTATATGTGCAAAATGCCACTTGAGGTAGTGACTACCATATTTGCTTCATATGGTATATGTATTTACAGCACAATAGTGTAAGTGTGCATTCTTACACAAGTACCAAAATAAGGCATGACAAAATTACAAATGTTGCTTTACATAATAGTATATAAAGACAAAAACCTATAGTCAATATGGCTAGTGCTGATCATATGTGACCCATATGTGTGTTTGGTCACATTAGACAAGTGCAAACATGCATTTGACAACTGTCAGTTAAATTAAATATAACAAAAGAACATACCTTCACTATGTATACTGAAGACCATATGTTACCCATATGTTTGGTTCACAAGATTACAGTACTGCAAATATGCAATAGACAGCATGTAAAAAAAAATTAAACAAAATTGGTCATGAATTATAATAAATAACGCAAAATAACAAACTTTCAATATCACTAGTGAGCACCATATCTGCCCCATATGGTTGGATTCTCAGACTAGACTAATGCAATGATGCATTAGCCAACAATTTTAAAAATGGATGGGCAAAAAATAACAAACATTAGTATAAATTATAAGATCTAACGAAATAATAAATTGACACCTAGGCCACATCCTACCAGCTAAGTACCATTTGCTGTTTGTAGCCATTCGGATGAGTGCAAATATGCTTTACACATCATTATGTTGAAATAAATGTTTACAAATAATTACATTTTGTTTCAACCATAAAACATAATGCAGAAAACAAAAGTAGAGAAGCCCTACACAGTAGCATATTGTTACCACATGGAGCTTAGATGCATCTCGATTGGTGCACATTTCTGTAACACAACACGAATCTAAAGTAAATGTAAAAAAAAAGGAGAAATACTTTGTACTTCGTAATATCTAACTCAAATAAATCATCAGAGCTGGTGGTATGTGTTTGGTGGGGTTGGCGGGTTCCCAGCATCTCTGTGTGGTTGGCTATGATGAGAAGCTTGACCATCACCCTGTTGGGGTTGATTTTCAGGGCCCTGAGCTAACATCTGCCCACGGTCAGGTTGGTTGTGGGCACATTGCCATACAGATAAGGGAGATTATATTCTTGTGGAAGATGATACCCACGAGAATCATACCCCCCAATATGTCCATGTTGAGCATAAACAGGTTGGTACCAGCCTCCAACACTGGATCTGTACAAGTGGCCATATTGGGAAGTGGGATTATAGGCAGCCATTTGACCCTGTTGTTGCCAAGGTTGGTTGGGTGGGGGAATGGGTTGAGGTGTAAGCGCCCGTGCAGGAGGATCATCAGATCCTAATTGAGCATGCACATTTTGGTGGGGGGCAAGGCGCATAAGGTTACGGGGTGAGAGCTGCCACCTCTCACGGAATTCAAACTCCTCTGTTATGTTTAGGTAGCTGAAGAGAAATAGCAAAAACGGTAATACACCAGAGAGGCTGGAACCTATTGGATTGCAGTAACCTGAACTAACCACACAACTAGAGGTAGCCGTGGAGCGTTCCTACGTTTATCCTAGACGCCTCGTCACAGCCTGAGAGATAACTACACCTAAAGGCAGAAAGATGAAAGCTATCTGCCCCGGAGCAGATCCCTAAAGAAAATAGGAAGCCCCCAAACATGTAATGGCGGTTAGACAAGAAGAAAGCACGGACACAGACAGAAAATAGAATGAGAAAACGCTGGGGCCCAATCTGTCTAGACAGAAAAGTACAGGAAAGAATTCTGACTGCAATCCAAAAAAACCCTAAAAAATACCAACACTTCTGATTGCCAAAAAACCTGAGATCACACGATCTCATCCACCTAAATCAGATCTCTGGTGTAACAAAACCAAGCCGCAACCACTGAAAAAACAGGAAAAAGCAAATGAACAAATAACAGTGGCTACAGATAAACTGAGAGGAGCACAGGCCCCAGGAGGGGACCCGGCTGAACTCCAAAAGTGCAGAAAACTATGCAAAAAGCAAGCACAAAAAGAAAAGCAAAAATATCTTATCTGAAAGCAGCAGACGCAGGCAAGACTCCAGCAAACTTCCAAATGAACCAGGAACCACAATTGAGACAAGAACAATTGATCACCGGCAACCATCATGGGAGGGAACCTCCCTTATATCAGTCCAGTCAGTGATCCCAGATTGCGATTCCTCGCTGGAAGGTTCAGTACTGTCTGTAACCACCAGAGGGAGCCTCTGCTCAGAAACCATCTCTAGCACATTCACAACAGTACCCCTCCTTGAGGAGGGGTCACAGAACCCTCACTTGTGCAACCAGGCCGATCAGGATGAGCTCGGTGATAGGCACGGATCAGTCTCCTAGCATGGATGTCCGAAGCAAACACCGAAGAATTGTCCTCCTGACCATAACCTCTCAACCAAATACTGGAGTTTCCGTCTAGAAAAACGAGAATCCAATATTTTTTCAACCACATACTCCAGATTGCCCTCAACCAAAACAGGGTCAGGAGGCGCAGCCATAGGAACCACTGGCTCGACAAACCTCTTCAATAAGGACTTGTGGAACACGTTATGGATCTTAAATGTCCCTGGAAGAAGCAAACAGAAGGAAACCGGATTAAGAATCTCCATGATCTTATAAGGTCCAATGAACCTAGGCTTAAACTTTGGAGATGTAACCCTCATAGGGATATTTCTTGAGGACAACCAAACCAAGTCCCCCACTTTAAACCGAGGACTATCAGTCCTATGCCGGTTGGCAAACCGCTGGGCCTTCTCTAGAGAGAGAGACAACCTCTACACTACCTGGTCCCAAATCTGCTGCATTCGCTCCACAACAGAGTCAACACCCGGACAGACAGAAGCCTCCGTCTGTCCCGAAGAAAATCGAGGGTGAAACCCAGAATTGCAGAAAAATGGAGACATCAAGGTGGCAGAGCTAGCCCTATTATTAAGAGCAAACTCAGCCAAAGGCAAAAAAGAGACCCAGTCATCTTGCTCAGCAGACACAAAACATCTCAAATAAGTCTCCAAGGTCTGGTTTGTTCTCTCGGTTTGTCCATTGGTCTGAGGATGAAATGCAGAGGAGAAAGATAATTGAAAACCAAGTTTAGAACAAAATGTCCTCCAAAATCTGGAAACAAACTGGACTCCTCTGTCAGACACAATGTTCTCCGGAATGCCATGTAACCGAACCACGTGCTGAAGGAACAAAGGCACCAACTCGGAGGAGGAAGGTAACTTAGATAATGGCACAAGATGTATCATCTTGGAAAACCTATCACAGATTACCCAGATAACGGTCATTCTCTGAGAGACAGGGAGGTCGGAAATAAAATCCATAGAGATATGGGTCTGAGTCGCCCTCCAGAGCAATGGGAACTCGGATCTGAGCCTGTAGACTACTATGGGGGATGTCACGGCGACACAGCTCAGTCCGTGGCTCTGGTGCTCATTCTTTTAATGTGGGATATTTACAGGTGAGTTGAATATTAGTATGGGGATTCGTGACGCCACTGGGTACCTGGTCAGGATGACCAGCGCTGCTATGCAGATCCACTGAAGGGTTAATATTGTGCAGCTAGATGTTAAGCCTTCCACAAGTAAGGCTGAGTCCTTCAGGGCAGATAGATGTGCAGGGGTGCAGGACAGACGGGGACCTGGCTGTTAGGGGTAATAAGGTAGACACACACATAAGTCACTTTGGTACCTTTACTGAAGATGTTGCAGGCACTCCCTGGAGCACTGTAGGTTGACGGATGCACATCCAGATTCCTCCACTGAGTAGGTGTGTGGCCTCCTGTTCCTTGCCTTTATGTGATAAAGTCCTGACCTGCTTGTAGCTTGGCCTAACTTGGTCTCCTGTTATGTTTCGGTAGCTGAGGAGTGCAGGTAAAAAAAAGGCAAGGAGTAGAGAGATTGTTTTCTTCATTTGGTTTTGTGCACACGACAACAGTCCGAAACCGCTTAGGAACTGCTAAAGCAGGACAACTAGTTTTCCTATTAAAAGTCCTAAATAAACAGTAGGCTTAAAGGACTGATATATTCACTGAAGATGTTTGCTTACTTCAAACGTTAGAGATAGGCTATTGTTAAAAAGTACTTACTCGCTGTAGTTCAATTCTGATTGTTTAATAGTGCAAATAAAAATTATTAGGTTTCATAATCATCAACTGTTTTAATATTTTTATTTGTGTAAAATAATTTGATTTGCAAAAAGACAAAGTTTTGCTTGTGTACAACTTGATTAAAAAATCCTATTTAAATCAAAAAAATCCGATTTAAATCAAAAAAATCCGATTTAAATAAAAAAAAATCCGATTTTTTTTAATTTTTTAAAAAAATCATGATTTTTATCCACCCTGTGCTCATTCTTTTAATGTGGGATATTTACAGGTGAATTGAATATTAGTATGGGGATTCGTGACGCCACTTGTGGTACCTGGTCAGGATGACCAGCGCTGCTATGCAGATCCACTGAAGGGTTAATATTGTGCAGCTAGATGTGCAGGGGTGCAGGACAGACGGGGACCCGGCAGTTAGGGGTAATAAGGTAGACACACACATAAGTCACTTAGGTACCTTTACTGAAGATGTTGCAGGCACTCCCCGGAGCACTGTAGGTTGATGGATGCACATCCAGATTCCTCCACTGAGTAGGTGTGTGGCCTCCTGTTCCTTGCCTTTATGTGATAAAGTCCTGACCTGCTTGTAGCTTGGCCTAACTTGGTCTCCTGTTATGTTTCGGTAGCTGAGGAGTGCAGGTAAAAAAAAGGCAATACACCAGAGCAGTTGGAATCTATGAGATTGCAGTACCCTGACTAACCACCACAACTAGAGGCAGCCGTGGAGCGTACCTACGTTGGTCCTAGACGCCTCGTCACAGCCTGAGAAACTAACTACACCTAAAGATAGAAATAGGAAAGCTATCTGCCCCGGAGCAGAACCCCAAAGAACATAGAAAGCCCCCAAACATGTAATGGCTGTTAGACAAGATGAAATACTGACACAGAAAGAAAATAGTATGAGCAAACGGTGGGGCCCAAACTAACTAAATAGAAAAGGATAGGAAGGGTACTTACTGCAATCCCAGAAAACCCTGAAAAGCACCAACTCTACTAATTTCAAAAACACCTGAGATCACACGACCTTTTCCACCTAAATTAGTTCTCTGGTGTAACAAAATCAAAACAGCAGCCACTGAAAAAACTGGAAAAAGCAAAAGTACAAACATCAGTGGCTGAACTAAACTGAGAGGGCAAAAGCCCCTGGAGGGGACCCTGAAGGCCCCCACAGAAGTGCAGGACAAAATGCAAAAATATAGCACAAAAACAAAAAGAAGAAAATGTCTTATCTGTTAGCAGGAGATGCAGACACGACACAGCAGGCTACAAGGGAAACAGGAATGAAGGATTCAGACCAGAACAATTGATCACCGGCAACCCTGATGGGAAGGTGACTCCCTTATATAAGACCAGTCAGTAACACCTGATTCCCAGTCCTCACAATCTTCACTGGACAGACCAGCACCGCTTGTAACCACCAGAGGAAGCCTCTGCTCAGAACTCATCTCAAACCCATTCACAACAGTACCCCCCCTTTGAGGAGGGGTCACCGAACCCTCATTTGAGCAACCAGGTCGGTCAGGATGAGTTCTATGATACGCACGGATAAGTCTCCTAGCATGGATGTCCGAAGCAAACACCCAAGAATTGTCTTCCTGACCATAACCTCTCCATTTAACCAAATACTGGAGTTTCCGTCTAGAAAAACGAGAATCTAATATTTTCTCAACCACATACGCCAGATTGCCCTCAACCAAAACAGGGTCAGGAGGCACAGCAGCAGGAACCACTGGCTCAACAAACCTCTTCAACAAGGACTTGTGGAACACGTTATGGATCTTAAATGTCCCTGGAAGAAGCAAGCGAAAAGAAACAGGATTAATAATCTCCATGATCTTATAAGGTCCAATGAACCTAGGCTTAAATTTAGGAGATGCTACTCTCATAGGAATATTCTTTGAGGACAACCAGACCAAGTCCCCCACTTTAAACCGAGGACCATCTGTCCTATGCCGGTTAGCAAACCGCTGGGCCTTCTCCTGAGAGAGGGACAACCTCTCCACTACCTGGTCCCAAATCTGTTGCATACGCTCCACAACAGAGTCAACACCTGGACAGACAGAAGCCTCCGTCTGTCCTGAAGAAAATCGAGGGTGAAACCCAGAATTACAGAAAAGCGGAGACATCAAAGTGGCAGAGCTAGCCCTATTATTAAGAGCAAACTCAGCCAAAGGCAAAAAAGAGACCCAGTCATCCTGATCAGCAGACACAAAGCATCTTAGATAAGTCTCCAATGTCTGGTTTGTTCTCTCAGTTTGACCATTGGTCTGAGGATGAAATGCCGAGGAGAAAGACAATTGAACACCCAGTTTAGAACAAAAAGTCCTCCAAAATCTGGAAACAAACTGGACTCCTCTGTCAGACACAATGTTCTCAGGAATGCCGTGTATACGAACCACGTGCTGAAGGAACAACGGCACCAATTCAGAGGAGGAAGGCAACTTAGGTAATGGCACAAGATGTATCATTTTGGAAAACCTATCACAAATTACCCAGATGGTGGTCATTCTCTGAGAAACAGGAAGGTCGGAAATGAAATCCATAGAGATATGGGTCCATGGTCTCTTGGGCACAGGCAATGGCATCAACAAACTACTAGAGCGAGAGCAAGGCTTGGAGCGAGAGCAAGTCCCGCAGGACTGCACAAATTCCCTGACATCACGAGACAAGGTAGGCCACCAAAAGGACCGACTAACCAAGTCTCTGGTACCAAAAATTCCGGGATGCCCAGCCAATGCGGAACAATGAATCTCAGACATCACACTCTTTTTCCACTGGTCCGGGACAAACAATTTTCCAACAGGGCAGCACTCGGGCCTATCCTCCTGACACCCCTCCAGAGCAAGTCTCAAATTGGGCGAGATGGCGGAAAGAACTACACCCTCTTTCAAAATAACAGAAGGATCAGATAACTCAGGAGAGTCCGCAAGGAAACTCCTCGAGAGGGCATCCGCCTTAACATTCTTAGTGCCAGGAAGAAAGGAAACCACAAAATTAAAACGTGTGAAAAACAAGGCCCACCTGGCCTGTCTAGGATTGAGTCGCTTGGCAGATTCCAGATAGACCAGATTCTTATGGTCCGTAGGGACCACCACCTGATGTTTGGCTCCCTCCAGCCAATGTCTCCACTCTTCAAAAGCCCACTTCATGGCCAATAACTCCCGATTACCCACGTCATAATTACGTTCAGTAGGAGAAAATTTTCGAGAGAAAAAGGCACAAGGGTTACTTTTAGAGGTCTCTGGATCTTTTTGGGACAAAACGGCACCTGCCCCAATTTCAGAGGCATCAACCTCCACCTGAAATGGCAGAGAAACATCAGGCTGCCGTAGAACAGGAGCAGAAGTGAATCTCTGCTTAAGTTCCTGAAATGCAGAGACTGCCTCAGGAGGCCAATTCACCACATCAGAACCCTTTCTGGTCAAATCAGTTAATGGCTTAACAATAACCGAGAAATTACCAATAAATTTACGATAAAAATTGGCAAAACCCAAAAATCTCTGAAGAGCCTTTAATGAAGTAGGTTGGACCCAATCACAGATGGCCTGAACCTTGACCGGGTCCATTTCAATAACAGATGGGGACAAAATGAATCCCAGAAATTAGATCCTCTGTACGCCAAAAAGACACTTTGATCCCTTCACATACAGAGCATTCTCTCTCAAAATCTGGAATACAGTTCGAACATGTTTCACATGAGAGTCCCAGTCATTAGAAAAAATCAAGATATCATCCAAATAAACAATCAGAAATTTGTCCACAAAATCCCTGAAAATGTCATTCATGAAGGACTGGAAGACGGAAGGAGCATTAGTGAGCCCAAAGGGCATCACTAGGTACTCAAAATGCCCTTCAGGGGTATTGAATGCCGTCTTCCATTCATCCCCGTGCTTAATGCGAATAAGGTTATACGCCCCCCTGAGGTCAAGCTTGGTAAACCAAGTAGCGTTTTTCACCCTGGAAAACAGGTCAGAAATCAAGGGTAACGGGTATTGATATTTCACAGTAATATTGTTCAAGAGACGATAATCAATACACGGCCTTAATGAACCATCTTTTTTGGCCACAAAGAAAAAACCGGCACCTAAGGGTGAAGAGGATGGCCTGATATGACCCTTCTCCAATGATTCCTTGATATAAGACCGCATAGCGTCATGTTCAGGTACAGACAAGTTAAAAAGGCGACCTTTAGGGAATTTACTACCCGGCACTAATTCAATAGCGCAGTCATAGCTCCTATGGGGAGGCAAGGATGCAGATTTACTTTCGCTAAACACATCAGAAAAATCAATCAAAAAGTCAGGAACATCCTGAGCCTGGGGGGAGGCAGAAAAAACAGGAGTGTTGGTATTAACACATTGGCAGCCCCAACTGGTTACAGACACAGATTTCCAATCCAAAACAGGATTATGAGACTGTAACCAAGGGAAACCCAGCACGATAATGTCATGCAGATTATACAGAACCAAAAATTTGCAGCACTCCTGGTGATCAGGTTCAACCCTCATTATCACCTGAGTAGAAAACTGGGGTTTATTCTCAGCCAAAGGGGTAGAATCGATCCCCAGTAGGGGAATAGACTTCTGTAGGGGTATCAAGGGAAACCCACAACGTTTAGCAAAATCATAATCCATCAGGTTAATAGCTGCTCCAGAATCAACGAAAGCCTGAGCAGAAAATGAGGACAGAGAGCATATCAGAGTGACAGTTAAGGCCTCTTTCACACATCCGGCGGGCGCCTTGCGGCGCCCCCGGCATTTTCCCGCAGCGCCGCATCTGAAAATCTGATGCGCCGCATGCGGCTTTTTTCGCATTGACATGCATTAGCGCCGGATGGCGCCGCATGTTAATGCGTTGCATGCGGTTTTGTCCGGATGCGGCGCAAATGTACATTGCGGAGGCCGGACAAAACGCTGCATGTAACGTTTTTTTTTTTTGCCGGATGGTCTCTTATCTCTCCAAGCATCAGAAACCATCCGGCAAAAAACCGCATTTTGGGCGCCGGAAGTGTGAAAGCTTTTCACATGCGGCGCTGCGGCAAAAGCCGGGGGCGCCGCTAGGCGCCCGCCGGATGTGTGAAAGAGGCCTAACAAAAACTTAGTCTGAACACTACCCAAGACAACTGAACGTGCAAAACGTCTTCCCCGCTTAGGGCAGACTGAAATAGCATGAGAGGCATCACCACAGTAGAAACATAACCCATTGCGCTTTCGAAACTCATGACGCTGTGCCCCAGACACCACTCTATCACACTGCATGGGTTCAGAAGCTGGTTCACAAGGCAACACCATTCCATGCATACTTCTCCGCTCACGCAAACGTCTGTCAATTTGAATCGCTAATGACATAGAATCATTGAGACCAGAGGGGACAGGGAATCCCACCATAACATCCTTTACATTATCTGACAGACCCTTCCAGAAAAGGGCTGCCAAAGCGTCGTCATTCCATTTGGTCAGGACTGCCCACCTACGGAATCTCTGACAGTATAACTCAGCGTCATAAGGCCCCTGATTTAATGCCAACAAGGCTTTTTCAGCTTGATCAGTGACATTAGGCTCATTGTACAATAACCCCAAAGCCTGAAAAAATGCATCAACATCACTCAAAACAGGATCCCCAGGTGTCAGGGAAAAAGCCCAATCCTGAGGATCGCCGCGCAGGAGAGAGATGATAATTTGAACCTGCTGCGCTGCGTTCCCTGAGGACTTAGATTTTAAGGCAAAAAACAATTTACAATTATTTTTGAAATTCTGAAACTTAGCTCGATCCCCTAAAAACAAATCTGGCATGGGAATCCTAGGTTCCACAACAGGCAACCTAGCAAGATAGGTAGCAATACTCTGAACCTCAGTGGCAAGCTGATCCACACGGCCAGACAACTGTGCAAACTCCATTGAGAGAAAAAAAAAAATCCTCCTCAGCACCCAGAGATACAGAAGGAAAAAAATGCAACAAACAGAAAAATATCTCTGACAACTCTGACAACCTTTTTTCTTTCACAATATTTTTTCCCTTCTGTGAGTACCATACAATTTTCAATTTTTTGGCCGGTGATACTGTTATGTTTCGGTAGCTGAGGAGTGCAGGTAAAAAAAAGGCAATACACCAGAGCAGTTGGAATCTATGAGATTGCAGTACCCTGACTAACCACCACAACTAGAGGCAGCCGTGGAGCGTACCTACTTTGGTCCTAGACGCCTCGTCACAGCCTGAGAAACTAACTACACCTAAAGATAGAAATAGGAAAGCTATCTGCCCCGGAGCAGAACCCCAAAGAACATAGAAAGCCCCCAAACATGTAATAGCTGTTAGACAAGATGAAATACTGACACAGAAAGAAAATAGTATGAGCAAACGCTGGGGCCCAAACTAACTAAATAGAAAAGGATAGGAAGGGTACTTACTGCAATCCCAGAAAACCCTGAAAAGCACCAACTCTACTAATTTCAAAAATACCTGAGATCACACGACCTCTTCCACCTAAATTAGTTCTCTGGTGTAACAAAATCAAAACAGCAGCCACTGAAAAAACTGGAAAAAGCAAAAGTACAAACATCAGTGGCTGAACTAAACTGAGAGGGCAAAAGCCCCCGGAGGGGACCCTGAAGGCCCCCACAGAAGTGCAGGACAAAATGCAAAAATATAGCACAAAAACAAAAAGAAGAAAATGTCTTATCTGTTAGCAGGAGATGCAGACACGACACAGCAGGCTACAAGGGAAACAGGAATGAAGGATTCAGACCAGAACAATTGATCACCGGCAACCCTGATGGGAAGGTGACTCCCTTATATAAGACCAGTCAGTAACACCTGATTCCCAGTCCTCACAATCTTCACTGGACAGACCAGCACCGCTTGTAACCACCAGAGGAAGCCTCTGCTCAGAACTCATCTCAAACCCATTCACAACAGTCTCCGCTCTGCACCTGGCTGACCTTGTGGTTGGACCCTTTCTTGAAGTACACAGTCTCTATTTGCAGTGCACTGCTAGACTCCGTCCTCCTGGTCCGGTTACGTATCAGCTCTGTGGTACTCCTGGGACTTGTAGTCCTCCAGGAACTCCGGTGTTCTCCTAATGGGTCGTGGTAATAATTGGGATGAGCTATTTAGGCTCCTCTGTCCCTCACTTGTTTTCAACTCACCTTCGGCCTACCCGGGCCCTCACACGATCATACACTGGCAGTTGGTTGGCTGCCTCTTCGCCGCTCTTCTAGCGTCGGCACTCTTTCTCACTGAGCTACACTTACTAGATTCAGCTCTGACTAGGCTGGAGTGGGTTCTGTCCCACCTGTACTGGCCTCCACTCTCTCTTGAACTGAATTATTCTGCAGTCTTTCTAATCTCAGCTCTGCACTTCACCTTACTGCAGACTGACTGACTGAGCTCTCTGAGGTAACTGCCTTGAGTGGCTTCACTGGCTGAATGCCTTGATGTTTCTGTGTTCACTCTGCTTTTGTATGTCTAAACAGCTCCCTCTGGTGGTCTTTGGGATAGGTGAACGTGTGTGAATGTGTATAATGACCTCTAGTGGTATATTCTTTCAGTGCACCCTTCTGGAAGATATGGATCCAGTCGCAGCTGGGCTCCACATTCCCCCCTAGTAAAACTCAGCACTCCGGGGCTGAAATACAAAAACAGAGAACAATAAACATTGTATAAATTAACTCTTCCCTTACGGGAGGTGAGGATCTTAAACGTTGCATAGCAGATGAATGAATAACTATATACATTAGCACAACGAGGAAATGAGCAACCATAAAAGTCCCAGTCTCTTTTGGAAAAAAGGATGCTCAAAGGTAGGGAGAACAAGCAAAAATAATGTCCATTCCGCTTGTTTCCATATTAAAGAGAAAAACAGATTAAGAAATACCGGTATATTATAAGGCATATTATAAGCAACTATGTATACATTTATGTACAATGACTCTAGACAATTATTTACATTTGTTAAGGGTCGAACTAATCTCTAAACCTAGCAGGTAATTGCCCCCTTGTTATGCGCACTGACCTACGTGGTGTAGTGGTAGGTGGGGTGTCGGTTAACCTGTTTGGTCTGCGTGAGAGTGAATTATAAAATTGCCTTAACCTCTCTACAGGACTGGCAAGTATACCGTGAGCTGGGTGGACTGGCTCGACTTCTGCAGGGGATCCTTCTTCCTGAGCTTCAGCTTCGTGAGAATCTGCTTCTTGGGAGGCCACTTCCTGGGGTTCTGCTGGAGCGGGTTCCTCTGGAACTGACTCTTCTGCAACAACCGGCTCAACTGGGTGTAGTAGTTCTCCTTGTTGCTGATAGAATTGTAATACGGGAATGATTACAGCTTCTCCAAGGCAAGGCCAATCTGCGGGGAAGTCTCCTAAGTCTGTATGTATAACTGCTTCATCACGCTCTTCCTTATTGACAACAGGTTCTTCCTCTTGAAGCTTTAACAGATCCAGACACAACTTTAGGTGATCCCTGGATACAGTTGCAGTCGTTCTTCCTCCATCCTTGCTAATTATGCACGTTTTCTTGTTGTCAAACCTTGAATTCTGTACAACGTAGGGCTCTCTTTCCTATTGATTGTCGAGTTTGTGTATCCTTCTCTTTCTTTTCAGTATGACTTGACCAGGTGCGAAAGGTTCAGCTGGCGCACTTTTATTATAGTGATCTTCTTGTTTGTTCCTTACTCGATTGAGACTATCTTCAACGCAGGCCTGTATTTCCTGTACTGTTCCTGTCTGTTCGTGTCCCAGTCTTCAGTAGTCACATCTGCTTCTGGTTCTACAACACCAAGCTCCAGATCCATGGGCAGCTTTCCTGGTCTGGCCCGCATGAGGTAAGCTGGGGTGCAATGGGTGGAACTCACATGTATGTGATTGTACAGATCTACCAGGTCAGGTAGTAAATCTGGCCACCGATTTCTCTCCTCGAGTCGTACAGTCCTCAGCAGGTCAATGACGATGTGATTCATCTTCTCACAGAGACCATTGGTTTGGGGGTGGTACGGTGTGGTTCTTATCTTCTTACACCCGTACAAGTGACAGAACTCTTTGAACAATTCGGCCTCAAAGGCTAGGCCTTGGTCAGTTAGCACCTGCTCAGGATATCCGTGTGGTCTGCAGAAATACGCTTGGAACGTCTTTGCTGCTGTCTCTGCCGTCAGATCTTTGACAGGGGCGACCACCAGGAACTTGGAGTAGTGATCCACCATAGTCAGGGCATAGGAGTATCCTGACCGGCTGGGTGACAACTTGACATGGTCCAGGGCCACGATCTCCAAGGGACGAGTCGTCTTGATGGGTTGCAGGGGTGCCTTCTGACTGCTGTAGTCTTTTCTTCTGAGGCCGCAGGGTCCACAGTTCTGGCACCACCTCTCAATGGAGCTGCGCATTCCCACCCAATAGAAACGACACTTCAACAGGGTCTCCAGCTTCTTCCAGCCAAAGTGTCCCGCTTGATCGTGGTAGGTTTCCAACACCATCTGGATGTCTGCTCTGGGGACTACTATCTGCCATACCATCTCATGGGTCCTTGGGTTGACGTACCTCCGGCACAGCTTCTCACGATAGATAAACAGCCGGCTTCTCTCATTCCACAGCTGCTTTGCTTGTAGAGACGCGTCCTTCTCCAAGGAGGAACCTTCTTGAGTTATCAGCTCCTTGATTCGGCTGACAACTGGGTCACTGTCCTGAGTCTCCTTCCAGCTGTGGTGAGGTAAAGGATTTAACGTCTTACCACGCTGCCTCCTGCAGGCTTGTTGCTCGTGGATCATCCCATTCCTGTGAAAGGCAGGTAGTTCAATCTCCTCCAGATCATCCTCTTCTTCTTCTGTGTCCGATTCATGAGGCATCCTGGATAGGGCATCAGCGTTGGCATTCTTGCGGCCCGCTCGGTACTTGATTGTGAATTGGTAGTTTGACAGCCGAGCCATCCAGCGTTGTTCCATGGCTCCCAGCTTAGCTGTTTCAAGATGCGTCAAGGGGTTATTATCAGTGTAGGCAGTGAACTTGCTGGAGGCTAGGTAGTACTTAAACCTCTCTGTAATGGCCCAGACCAGTGCCAGGAACTCCAACTTGAAGCTGCTGTAGTTCTCTGGGTTCCTCTCAGTTGGGCGGAGCTTCCTGCTTGCATAGGCGATGACTTTCTCCAGGCCATTTTGCTTCTGAGGACTGCTCCCAATCCTTCATTGCTGGCATCAGTATACAGCAAGCTGGCTGTAGTCAGGGTAAGATAGGATCTCATCACCTGTCAGGATCTCCTTCATTTCCTTAAAGGCCTCAGCTTGTTCTTTACCCCACGGGAATGGAGAATTTCTGCTCTTGTGGGATTGTCCTACCAGGAGGTCTTGCAGGCAGAGGCGCTGCTTTCTTGGTGTAGTCCTTCACAAAACTCCAGTAGTATCCTGTCAGTCCCAGGAACTGACGTACCTCCTTGAGATTCTTCGGCTCCGGCCATTTCTGGATGGCGGTGACCTTCTCAGGGTCTGGCGTTACTCCCTCTGAGCTGACAATATGTCCCAGATACTGTACCTTTTGTTTGAGCAGATGGCACTTTGAAAGCTTCAGTTTCATCCCATACTTGAACAGTGACTCGAATACCTCCGCCAGGTGCTTCAGGTGGTCTTCATACGTCTTGGAGTACACAATTACGTCGTCCAGGTACAGCAACACAGTTTGAAAGTTGAGGTGTCCCAGGCAGCTCTCCATCACTCTCTGGAACGTTCCAGGGGCACTGCTGAGTCCAAACGGCATTCTGTCAAACTCACAGAGTCCCATCGGGGTGGTGAAAGCCGTCTTCTCCCGATCCTCCTCAGCCACAGCCACTTGCCAGTACCCACTAGTGAGGTCAAGGGTGGAAAAGTAATTAGCGGTCTTTAATGCAGCTAAGGATTCCTCAATGCGTGGTAAAGGGTATGCATCTTTATGTGTAATGCGATTTACTTGTCAGTAATCTACACACATTCTCATGCTTCCATCCTTTTTCCTGACTAGGACTAAAGGTGCTGCCAGGGACTACAACTATCCCTTATCACCCCTGCTTCCTTCATATCACGCAACATCTCCTTGGCTTTCTGGTAGTGTGCTGGTGGTATAGGCCTGTACCGCTCTTTAATGGGAGGATGATTGCCTGTAGGGATATGGTGTTGCACTCCCTTAATTGTCCCAAAGTCAAGTGGGTGTTTACTAAATACCTGTGTGTACTCCTGTACCACTCGAAGTACTCCCTGTTTCTGGTGGGCTGGAGTGGTGTCCGTCCCGACATGGAGCTGTTGACACCAGTCCTCCACCTGGGTTGCTGGGCCGTTATCCTCCACTGGTTGTGGGGAGGCTTAGGGCTCCGTCGGGTGAATGGAGTTATTATCCACAGCATGTAACTTAGCAACAGTGGCATAACGTGGTAATTTGACTTCATCCTCTCCCCAGTTGAGAAGACGCACTGGCACCCTCCCATTATGTACCTCTACTACCCCTCTGGCAGTCAAGAGTGTAGGTCTGTGCTCCGAACAATGGGGCTCTACTACTGCTTGGTAGTTTTGTCCTCTCAGACCTATTGCTGCTCTACACCAAATAATATAATGACATGAAATGCCCACTATAAATTACCCACCTGGGGTGTATATACCACAGCATATAATATGATACAAAATGGTGGAAGACAAAATGCTCTATTACAACCACCGAATGGTATAAAATTCAATATTTTATTAGAAAATGTATTTAACAAGGAACAACCTCATGAACTGTACTGAAAGGTACTAGATACAAAGTTAAAAACACAAAAGGGACGAACACTTCCATAGGAGACACCTAACACTGCCGCAGTAATGAATGAAGCCTAAATAAGTATAGCTATATACACACCAAAATAAGGGTGTTACATTCTATCAGCTCAGTGGCCAACGCTATACAACTAGTTATTAGCAATTGCTAAGCATAAGTGAAAATGACACCCGAAGAAGCAGTGCGAAACGCGCGTCGGGGCAGAGGGACGTCCGAGGACCACACACCTGCCAGCTTTGCGGTATGTTTTCTCCCCATATGGGGTGTCATTTTCACTTATGCTTAGCAATTGCTAATAACTAGTTGTATAGCGTTGGCCACTGAGCTGATAGAATGTAACACCCTTATTTTGGTGTGTATATAGCTATACTTATTTAGGCTTCATTCATTACTGCGGCAGTGTTAGGTGTGTCCTATGGAAGTGTTCGTCCATTTTGTGTTTTTAACTTTGTATCTAGTACCTTTCAGTACAGTTCATGAGGTTGTTCCTTGTTAAATACATTTTCTAATAAAATATTGAATTTTATACCATTCGGTGGTTGTAATAGAGCATTTTGTCTTCCACCATTTTGTATCATATCTACACCAAATCAGCATTTCACTCATTGGGGGTATCACAATGGGGTTCGGGTCTGTTACCCGTACATTACAAATCTCACCACCGGTCAGTTTCACTTGCTGCTGGCATATCAGGGCCCGGATCTCCTTCTGGATCACTCCCTTTTGCTTTGGTCTGGCAACATCGGAGAGCTGTTGGAGTAAAAACACAACCTCCTCCAAACAGTTACTAATAATGTTAGTGCCCAAAACCACATTCAACCCATTTTCCTCATTAACAGTCTTCACTACAAGAAGTCCCTGATCCTTCAGCTCGATTCTCCCCACTTTTACGTCTACATTTTTAGCCCCCAGTAAGTCAAGAGGGAGGCCATTAGAGGCGTATATGGCAAAGTCAGGGTTTGAGGTTTGGAGACTGTCCATGGACCAAAATCTACTGTAGAGAACATCAGGTATGATGGTTACCTGAGATCCAGTGTCCAGCAGGGCAGGGACTGCGATTCCGTCCAGTATGATGGACAGGTATGGTCTTCCTCCCACAAACCTGCGGTTCCAGTCTGAGGGGCCTGATGAATCTATTCCTGGGTGGTGGCCCTCGGACCCAGGGTTTGCTCGTTTAAAGGACACCGACGTGCTGGATGACCTTCTCTGTGGCAACGGTAGCAGACAATCTCTCGACGAGGATGATGCTGGTCGCAGTTCCCTCCAGGGGGTGGCGTTGTCCTCCTCCGATGGGGCGGCGTCCTCCTCCACCGGTTCACCCAAGGCACATCATCTGGGCAGTCAGCTAGCAGGATCTTCCCTTCCGTCTCAGATTCCGTCCGCAGTTGCAGGGCACTCATTACATTGGCCAGGTTTTTGGTCAACTGGCGCACTTCCGAGCGCAGACGGTCTAGCTCAGTAGGGGGCGCCACTTGCGTTTTGGCTTCCGCAACCAGCGGGGAAAAGGTGGATGCTGCTGGTTTTAGAGTGGTTTCACCCGGGTGACACTGGGTTGCCATCTCAGGCGTTTCTAGAGGTCGCAGTCCTTTTATAGCCATATCCTTAAGGGCATCAAAGGTAGCGTCAGGATGGTCCAAGGACCACCAATGCAAAGTTCTGCTTTCCGCTTGGGACCTCAGTCCCCGTACAAATTGTTCTTTTAACATTTTATTTTCATTGAGGACACTTATGGGGTTAACCTGTCTGAGAGCTCGCAGGGCCCCCTGTAGTCGGCAGGCGTAGTCCCTAATGCTATCATCTGGTTTCTGGGAGCATTGGTAAAACCTCATCCGGAGATCTGTTTCAGTGCGGTCCTCAAAGATGGTCTGTAGCTTTAAGAAAATTGCAAGCACTAATTCCTGGTCTGCAGCAGTCCAGGTCTCTACTTCCCTCTCTGCAGCACCAGTCAGTTGTCCCACTACCACTGCAGTTCTCTGCTTTTTCGTCATAGTGTACATGTTCATTATACTGCACATTTTGCGTTTGAACCCTGACAGGGTGTCTGGCTTGCCGCTGTACTGAGGGAGCCACTTTGCTCCAGGCATGTAGGGCAGCGTCAGCGGTACTATCGGAACCACAGGACCTGGTGAGGGGCCAGCGTTTCCATCCTGCACGGCAGCGCCGAGGGGTAAGTCATTGGGGCGGCCATCCTGGGCCGCGCTGTCAGCTTGCTGCTGCGACATATCTGCGCCCTCCTAGTTAAGCGTGGCCTACCTTCTCCTGTAGGCCGCAGCTTCCTCCGGTTCTAGTAGTGAGAAGGACCTGCGTCGCCGGCGCTCTGACGTCAGAGCGTTCACTGAAGCTCTCCACAGGACCTGCCACCACGTCAGCGTTGGGGGCGTGTCCGGGACTCAGCGCGCTTTTACAGGTACGCCTCCTTCTCTTCGCGCTGTAACGCTGCAATTTGGCGGGCAATGGCGGACAAGGGCGGGAAACCTTCACCACTTTATGCGACAGTCTTTTAGGGAGGCACACAGTACCCGGTGGCAACGGGCACAAGTTACTCCATTGCTGCAGGGCACGAAATCCTGTTCGTGATGCCAAGAAAGAGATGAGTCGCCCTCCAGAGCAATGGGAACTCAGATCTGAGCCAGTAGACTACTATGGGGGATGTCACGGCGACACAGCTCAGTCCGTGGCTCTGGTGCTCATTCAGGGTGGATTGATTTAAATCACGCCGATTTAAATCAACGATTTAAATCATGATTTAAATCAAATGATTTTTTTCTATTTAAATCAGATCGATTTAAATCGTGATTTTAATCATGATTTAAATCACTGATTTAAATCAAAAGATTTTTTTAATATAAATCACGATTAAAATCTAAAACTTTCAATCATTGTTCAATTAACTCCACACTTCTAGCTTGGTTTCACTTTCTGTAGCTTGGTTTCAGTTTCTTTTTCCATTCAGTTGACATGCCCAAACTTGTTGGATAGTCAGTCAGCAGTACTTGGCTGTAGTAACAATCAAACTTCAGAAGTGATCTGCGTGAGCCATGGCAGGTCGTAAGAGAGACCCTATTTGGGTTCATTTTGTTGAGATGCCAGCAGAGCTTGGAAAGAAAGGTGGGAGAGCAAAGTGCAAATACTGTCAAAAGGATATCCAAGGACTTGTTTGCCGTTTGAAATCACATTATGAAAACTGCAACCAGAAGGGAAATGAAGATGTTGATAGTGATACAACTAATGTCAATGAACCCCCACAGCTTCTTATGCACCAGGACCCTAGCACTAGTGGTAAGTCTGGCAATTACAACCTATTTTAACAGACGTTTTACTGGGATGGTTAAAGTCTATGAAAAGAAAAATTTCTAGCACTAGTTCTGGAGTATAGAATTTAAATTTATGTTAAGGCAATATTTCACAGAAGATTAACGTTAAGTAAAAATAAAAGAGTGTGTATACGCCTATTTTTTTTTTATTGTAGGCTACAATTCACTTTTGAAGTCTGCCAAATTGACCATTTTTTTAAAAAAACATTTTTAAAAACTTTTGTGACATAATTTTTTTCAGTTGCTCTGATATTACTAGTATTACAGCAACTTCACCGGAAACTTGAGTAGCATAACTTTTGAGACAGCCCTTATAGGACGAGGACCATTACATTGTTCAAAAAGTTTGTTTCAAAATATTTTCGTTATATTTCTTCAAATACGCAGTCGAATTATATTTTTAATTACTGTGCTTTCAGGGTCAAATATGGCTTGTGCTGCACGTGACAATCAATATCTGGGTACAACTTCAACAAAGCAGCCCAACAAAAAACTTTGCGTGCAAAGTGTAGAAAAATTCCTCTTAAAGACTACGACGAGCCAGAAAGAACATTTTGATGAATTAATTGCTAAATTCATATTTGCAACCAATTCTTCTTTCCGACTAGTTGAACACCCATTGTTTGTACAAATGATCGAAGGAATAAGACCAGGCTACAAACCACCAAGTAGATTTGATATCTCAGGAAAACATCTTCAGGCTGTATACGACAAAGAAAAGAGCGGCTTGTACAAAATATTTGAAAGACAAAGTTGTTAACATGAGCTTGGATGGTTGGAGCAACATCCACAACAACCCCATAATTTGCACTTGTGTCACAACAGAAGATGGTGAAACTTACCTTACAGACATAATCGACACATCTGGAAATTCACATACTGCTGAATATTTACTTGAAATTGCTAAGAACTCAATTCACCAATGCCAAGAACAGTTTGGATGTAAAGTAAGGAGCTAAGTTACTGATAACGCAAGCAATGTGGCAAAAATGCGAGCGGAACTGGCACATGAGGATGACACAAATGTCATTACATACGGTTGTTCTGCCCATTTGTTGCATCTTTTGGCAAAAGACCTGCATATTTCGGGTGTCAAGGAACATGTTGTAGAAATTGTTAAATATTTCCGCAATAATCATTTTGCACATGCAACCTACAAGGAAATGGGAGGACTGAAGTTGGTTCTACCACAAGATGTTAGATGGAATACCTTGGCTGAATGCTTGGAACTGTTTATTAACAACTGGTCAAAATTAGTGTCCATTTGCGAAACACATCGGGATAAAATTGATGCTAATATACGAAGAAAAGTATTAAATCTTGGTGTGAAGACAAATGCCGAGGACCTTTTGGAAAGGTTAAAGCCAATATCTATTGCGTTGGATAAAATGCAGAAAGATACTGCAACTATAGCTGATGCCACAGAAGTTTGGAAAGATTTAGAAGGTTCGCTAGATCGCTTGAACCTCTGAAACAATGTAAAGGTTGCAATACACCACCGCAAGGACCAAGCATTAAAAGAAGAACACTATTTAGCCAATATCTTGCATCCGATCTACAGAGGGAAAAAACTATCTGAGGCGGAAATCAACTCTGCAATGGAGTGGCTCGCCAATACTAACCATGACATTGTGGCAACTGTGCTGAAATTGAAGTGTGAATCTGCACCATTTCAAAAATACATGTTTGCAGATAACGTCGTTAATGAACTAAAACCACTGGACTGGTGGAAGTCGCAATCACTTGTTCTTTAAGCGAAGATAATAAATGTAGCTACTCAGCTACTGACTGCATCGGCTTCATCGGCAGGAGTAGAGAGATTGTTTTCTTCATTTGGTTTTGTGCACACGACAACAGTCCGAAACCGCTTAGGAACTGCTAAAGCAGGACAACTAGTTTTCCTATTAAAAGTCCTAAATAAACAGTAGGCTTAAAGGACTGATATATTCACTGAAGATGTTTGCTTACTTCAAACGTTAGAGATAGGCTATTGTTAAAAAGTACTTACTCGCTGTAGTTCAATTCTGATTGTTTAATAGTGCAAATAAAAATTATTAGGTTTCATAATCATCAACTGTTTTAATATTTTTATTTGTGTAAAATAATTTGATTTGCAAAAAGACAAAGTTTTGCTTGTGTACAACTTGATTAAAAAATCCTATTTAAATCAAAAAAATCCGATTTAAATCAAAAAAATCCGATTTAAATAAAAAAAAATCCGATTTTTTTTTATTTTTTTAAAAAAATCATGATTTTTAACCACCCTGTGCTCATTCTTTTAATGTGGGATATTTACAGGTGAATTGAATATTAGTATGGGGATTCGTGACGCCACTTGTGATACCTGGTCAGGATGACTAGCGCTGCTATGCAGATCCACTGAAGGGTTAATATTGTGCAGCTAGATGTGCAGGGGTGCAGGACAGATGGGGACCCGGCAGTTAGGGGTAATAAGGTAGACACACACATAAGTCACTTTGGTACCTTTACTGAAGATGTTGCAGGCACTCCCCGGAGCACTGTAGGGTGAAGGGTGCACATCCAGATTCCTCCACTGAGTAGGTGTGTGGCCTCCTGTTCCTTGCCTTTATGTGATAAAGTCCTGACCTGCTTGTAGCTAGGCCTACCTTGGTCTCCGCTCTGCACCTGGCTGACCTTGTGGTTGGGCCCTTTCTTGAAGTGCACAGTCTCTATTTGCAGTGCACTGCTAGACTACGTCCTCCTGGTCCGGTTACGTATCAGCTCTGTGGTACTCCTGGGACTTGTAGTCCTCCAGGAACTCCGGTGTTCTCCTAATGGGTCGTGCAGATCCCTATAGGCTCGGACCCCGGTGTCCGGTGGTAATAATTGGGATGAGCTATTTATGCTCCTCTGTCCCTCACTTGTTTTCCACTCGCCTTCGGCCTACCCGGGCCCTCACACGATCACACACTGGCAGTTGGTTGGCTGCCTCTTCGCCGCTCTTCTAGCGTCGGCACGCTTTCTCACTGAGCTACACTTACTAGATTTAGCTCTGACTAGGCTGGAGTGGGTTCTGTCCCACCTGTACTAGCCTCCACTCTCTCTTGAACTGAATTACTCTGCAGTCTTTCTAATCTCAGCTCTACACTTCACCTTACTGCAGACTGACTGACTGAGCTCTCTGAGGTAACTGCCTTGAGTGGCTTCACTGGCTGAATGCCTTGATGTTTCTGTGTTCACTCTGCTTTTGTATGTCTAAACAGCTCCCTCTGGTGGTCTTTGGGATAGGTGAACGTGTGTGAATGTGTATAATGACCTCTAGTGGTATATTCTTTCAGTGCACCCTTCTGGAAGATATGGATCCAGCCGCAGCTGGGCTCCACAGGTCCATGGCCACTTGGGCACAGGTAATGGCATTAACAAACCACTACAGCGAGAGCAAGGCTTGGAACGAGAGCAAGTCCCACAGGACTGCACAAAGTCCCTGACGTCACGAGACAAAGTAGGCCACCAAAAGGACCGACTCACCAAGTCTCTGGTACCAAAATCCCGGGATGACCAGCCAACGCGGAACAATGAATCTCAGACATCACACTCTTCTTCCACTGGTCTGGGACAAAGAATTTCCCAATAGGGCAGCGCTCAGATTTATCTTCCTGACACCCTTCAAGAGCCAGTCTCAAATTGGGCGAGATGGCGGAAAGTACTACACCCTCTTTCAAAATAACAGCAGGATCAGATAACTCAGGAGAATCCGCAAAGAAACTCCTCGAGAGGGCATCCGCCTTAACATTCTTAGTGCCAGGAAGAAAAGAAACCACAAAATTAAAACGTGTGAAAAACAAGGCCCACCTGGCCTGTCTAGGATTAAGTCGCTTGGCTGATTCGAGATAAACCAGGTTCTTATGGTCCGTGAGGACCACCACCTGATGTTTGGCTCCTTCCAGCCAATGTCTCCACTCTTCAAAGGCCCACTTCATGGTCAATAACTCCCGATTACCCACGTCATAATTACGTTCAGTTCGAGAAAATTTTCGAGAGAAAAAGGCACAAGGGTTACTCTTAGAGGTCTCTGGATCCCTTTGGGACAAAACGGCACCTGCCCCACCTGAAACGGTAGAGAAACATCAGGCTGCCGTAGAACAGGAGCAGAAGTGAATCTCTGCTTAAGTTCCTGAAATGCAGAAACTGCCTCAGGAGGCCAATTCACCACATCAGAACCCTTTTTGGTCAAACCAGTCAATGGTTTAACAATACCGGAGAAATTACCAATAAATTTACGATAAAAATTGGCAAAACCCAAAAATCTCTGAAGAGCCTTTAATGAAGTAGGTTGAACCCAATCACAGATGGCCTGAACCTTGACCGGGTCCATTTCAATAACAGATGGAGACAAAATGAATCCCAGAAATGAGACCTTTTGTACGCCAAAAAGACACTTTGATCCCTTCACATACAGTGCATTCTCTCTCAAAATCTGGAACACAGTCCGAACATGTTTCACATGAGAGTCCCAGTCATTGGAAAAAATCAAAATATCATCCAAATAAACAATCAGAAATTTATCCATAAAATCCCTGAAAATATCATTCATGAAGGATTGGAAGACGGAAGGAGCATTAGTGAGCCCAAAGGGCATCACTAGGTACTCAAAATGCCCCTCTGAGGTATTAAACACCATCTTCCATTCATCTCCGTGCTTAATGCGAATAAGGTTATACGCCCCCCTCAGGTGAAGCTTGGTAAACCAACTAGCACTTTTCACTCTGGAAAACAGGTCAGAAATCAAGGGTAACGGATATTGATATTTCACAGTGATCTTATTCAGGAGGCGATAATCAATACATGGCCTCAATGAACCATCCTTTTTGGCCACAAAGAAAAAACTGGCACCCAAGGGTGAAGAGGATGATCTGATATGACCCTTCTCCAGTGACTCCTTGATATAAGATCGCATAGCATCGTGTTCAGGTACAGATAAGTTAAAAAGGCGACCCTTAGGAAATTTACCACCAGGCACTAACTCAATAGCGCAATCGTAGCTTCTGTGAGGGGTTAAGACACAGACTTACTTTCACTAAACACATCAGAAAAATCAGTCAAAAAGTCAGGGACATCCTGAGACTGGGGAGAGGCAGAAAAAACAGGAGTGTCAGCATTAACACATTGGCAGCCCCAACTGGTCACAGACACAGATTTCCAATCCAAAACGGGATTATGAATCTGTAACCAAGGGAAACCCAGTACAATAATGTCATGTAGATTATGCAACACAAGAAATTTGCAACTCTCCTGATGATCTGGTTCAACCCTCATTATCACCTGAGTAGAAAATTGGGGTTTATTCTCCGCCAAAGGGGTAGAATCAATGCCCAGTAGGGGAAATCCATCAGGTTAATAGCTGCTCCTGAATCAACAAAAGCCTGAGCCGAAAATGTGGACATGGAGCAAATAAGGGTAACTGTAATGTATGTGGTACAGTTCATATAGCGTCTTGTGCTTGGGTGCGATGAAAATACTTGAGACACAGGTTGATAAAGAAAGTCTTGTATTGCTTCATACAAATTGGCAAAAATAAACACACAGGTTGCAAACACAGAAGCAGGAGACACAGCAGGCCAGAGTAATCTAAGCTCAGCAATAACTCTCCACAACAGATTCAGATCTTCTTCTCTGTTACCGCAAGTCCATGCAAACGTGAGGCTCTCAAGAGCAGAGTTCAGAGTCCACAAGTGCTTCAGAGTTCCTCAGTAGGAATGGCTGGAGTACAAGGTCCAAGGCTTCAGGAGTCAGAACACAGGTTCACTGCAGGCTAGATTCTGAAGCACTGATTGCTCAGCTGTGGCTGTTTAAGAAGCAAACGGAGAGAATCAGGGCGGGAACATGCAAGCTGGAAAACTCCATTTTGACCGAGGGCAAGATAGCTGCAGCAAAACAGAAAGCAAAATGGCCGACGAACAAACTGAGTTTCAGAAACAGATACACAGAACCTTACATTACTCCCCCCTTAGGGACAACCTCCGGATGACCTCAGACCAGGCTTGTGTGGGTACCTCTGATGAAACTGACGGAGCAAGCGAGGAGCATTAACGTTATTGACTGGCTCCCATGAGTTGTCCTCCACTGGGTAGCCCTGCCATTTAATCAGATATTGTAACTGATTTCTATACAACCTGGAATCTAAAATCCTTTCCACCATAAATTCTTCCTGACCATCGACCAGCACTGGGTCAGGGCAAGGAGAAGAACGTCCAGGAAACATATTGGGTGTTGCAGCCTTTAGTAGGGATACATGAAAGACAGGGTGGATTCTCATAGTTCTGGGCAATTGAAGACGACAAGCAACGGCACTTATAATTTTACTGATTTTATAGGGTCCAATGTACTTATGTCCCAACTTAGACGATGGAACCCTTAACTTAAGATTTCTGGTTGACAGCCAGACCAGGTCTCCTACCTTAAAAGCTGGTGCAGGTTTACGAAATTTATCTGCTGCCTTCTTGTACCTTTCCTGAGCCGATTCCAGATTCTCCTTTAGAAGATCCATATTCTTCTGTAAAGTCGTGACTCTTTCAGCCACTGCTGGCAAAGGCGTCTCTATGGGAAATCGTGGTAGAATGTTAGGATGATAACCTAGATTAGAGTAAAAAGGAGACTGTTTAGTGGAGGCACTCTGAGAGTTGTTGTAAGAGAACTCAGCCAATGGAAGTAGATCCACCCAATCATCCTGTAGGTGGCAGATAAAGCAGCGGAGATACTGCTCCAGGGTTTGATTGGTTCGTTCGGTTTGTCCATTAGTCTGGGGATGAAAAGCAGAAGAAAGGTTTACTTTAATGTCCAATGCTGCACAGAAATTTTTCCAAAACCTAGAAGTGAATTGCACCCCTCGATCCGAAATAACCTCATCCGGTACTCCATGTAAGCGAAACACATCTTTAATCATCAAATCTGATGTCTGTTTTGCAGGGGATTTGGAAGTTTCGCCCCCGGCAGTTCGCCCCCAGCAGTTCGCCCCCAGCATTTCGCCCCCAGCAGTTCTCCCCCAGGTACACGTCGCCCCCGAACATTTCGCCCCCAGCATTTCGCCCCAGGATGTTTCGTTCCCGCACATTTCGCCCCCGAACATTTCGCCCCCGGCAGTTCGCCCCCGAACATTTCGCCCCCGAACATTTCGCCCCCGGCAGTTTGCCCCCGAACATTTCGCCCCCGAACATTTCGCCCCCGGCAGTTCGCCCCCGAACATTTCGCCCCCGGCAGTTCGCCCCCGAACATTTCGCCCCCGAACATTTCACCCCCGAACATTTCGCCCCCGGCAGTTCACCCCCGAACATTTCGCCCCCGAACATTTCGCCCTCGGCAGTTCGCCCCCGAACATTTCACCCCCGAACATTTCGCCCCCGAACATTTCGCCCCCGGCAGTTCGCCCCCGAACATTTCGCCCCCGGCAGTTCGCCCCCGAACATTTCGCCCCCGGCAGTTCGCCCCCGAACATTTCGCCCCCGGCAGTTCGCCCCCGAACATTTCGCCCCCGAACATTTCACCCCCGAACATTTCGCCCCCGGCAGTTCACCCCCGAACATTTCGCCCCCGAACATTTCGCCCTCGGCAGTTCGCCCCCGAACATTTCACCCCCGAACATTTCGCCCCCGAACATTTCGCCCCCGGCAGTTCGCCCCCGAACATTTCGCCCCCGAACATTTCGCCTCCGGCAGTTCGCCCCCGAACATTTCGCCCCCGGCAGTTCGCCCCCGAACATTTCGCCCCCGGCAGTTCGCCCCCGAACATTTCGCCCCCGAACATTTCGCCCCCGGCAGTTCGCCCCCGAACATTTCGCCCCCGGCAGTTCGCCCCCGAACATTTCGCCCCCGGCAGTTCGCCCCGGCAGTTCGCCCCCGAACATTTTGCCCCAGGATGTTTTGCCCCCGGCAGTTCGCCCCTGAACATTTCGCCCCCGGCAGTTCGCCCACGAACACTTCGCCCCCAGGATGTTTCGCCCCCGAACATTTTGCCCCCGGCAGTTCGCCCCCAAACATTTCGCCCCCAGCATTTCACCCCCAGGATGTTTCGCCCCCGAACATTTCGCCCCTACCAGTTCGCCCCCGAATGTTTCGCTCCCAGCTTTTTGCCCCCAGATGTTTCGGCCCCAAATTAGGCAGGGAATTTCGGCCTTGTGTTTTAGCCCTACGACCTCTTTCACAGTAGGCACTTTCCCAAGTGCTAAGCACTAGAAAATCACTAAGAAGATTGCCACTGTTGAATATGTAAGTCAATTGCTGGCAAAGCGAGGTGTTGTTTCGGCCAGCTTTTTTTATTTTATTACAGGAGCTATTTTTGAGCACTTAGCGCTCATCAATAGCCTGTATCTTATGGGTCATTACCGAGAGCGCTCACAAAAGTGCTCTCAAAAATGCTAGTAAACATGTGCTTTGGAGTTCTAAAACAGTGGCAGCATAAGGGTGCTTTCACACTTCCGCTACATATGCACTACAGGCCGCCCGTTCGCTTCTGTAATGCCGCCGCTCCGCTAACCTGCAGCGGAACGAAAAGAAGAAAATGCTTTTCTTTTTGTTCTGACACTGATAGCGGAATGCGGTATTACAAAAGCGAACGGGCGGCTGCAGATCGCGGAACCCAGCCGTTCACTTCTATGGGCAATGCAAGCAGAATGCCAGCATTCCGCCAGCATTGCCCCGGGGTCAGCTGGATGTCAGATCCAGAGCGGATCGACCTCTGGCGGTCCCAAACACAAGTGTGAAAGCACTTTTAAAATTACAGTGTGCAAGAGGCCTAAAATCAAAACAATTTTGAACTTTTACCTGACCCCGCACTGTCCTGCTTTGTTGCAAGTTTTGTTGCAGATGTAACAAGTAGCAGGTCAGATGTCCTGCAAGTTACATTACTACTTTTATTCCATCTGTACATCAGGATATAGCAGTGTCTGAAATCTCCACAAAGAGAGAAGTGTACTGCCACAAAAAATCAGTCAGCTTCCACAGCAATTCACTTTCTACAACTATGAATTCAGTTCTGTCCAAACGTGGAAGAAGGAAGTTGGTCCATGAGAATCACATTTACTTATTTTCCAAACGAACCGCTGATGATGTCCATTCCATCTGGGTATGTGAAAAACGGTCGACTTGCAAGGGACGTGTTTGGACCAATGAAGAATCTGGCGAAGTTGTGAAAGTAGTCAATCTTCACAGTCACGCAGCACAAGCTGCAAGACCTGAAGCAATCCGACTTGTTAATGAGGCAGTCACCAGGGCAAGGACAACACAGGAGACACCACAACAGATTCTCACAGACGTCGTTTCAGGAGCCCATTCTAATGTTGTAGCACTTCTCCCAAGGAAAGCATCACTGAAGAGAACAATACGATTAGCAAGGCAACTTGGCAATATCCCAAGGTTACCTCAAACACTTGGTAAACTTGTTATCCCCCAGGAGTTTCAGGAGATCAGTATTGATGCTGTCCAGCAGCAGTTCCTTCTGCATGACTCTGGTAAGCTACTTAACTATTTAACATTGTATTAAAACAATTCCATTATGCATAATTTTTTTTTAAACAAAAATATATCATTTTCCAATGGGACAATTGGAAAATTCCGGGACCGTATATTCCGGCGTATAAGACGACCTGGTGTATAAGACGACCCCCCTACTTTTCCTGTTAAAATATAGAGTTTAGGATATATTCACCGTATAAGACTACCCCTTTTCCAACGCTTACCAAACACCGGTAAAAATTTAAAAAAACAGATTTGAATTTAACATGGTCATTTTTTAATTTAAATTCTTATGACATGCAGGCGTATAAGACGACCCTCCAACTTTTACAGTCAAAATATGAATTTGTCTGGGGGGGTCTTCTTATATGCCGGGTGTCATCTTATACGCCGGGTACGGAACATATGGTGGGGGGAGTGGGCTTTTCAGAGGTGTTTACCTAGGGTCTAGGCGCTGGGCGACGGCGGCGGCTCCTTTTGTGCAGCCTGGGGGGGGCTCTGTGCTGGGGGACGGCGTCGGAGGCTCCTCTCGTGCAGCCCCCAGGCTCTGTGCTGGGGGACGGCGGCGGCTCCTCTCGTGCAGCCCCCCAGGCTCTGTGCTGGGGGACGGCGGCGGCTCCTCTCGTGCAGCCCCCCAGGCTCTGTGCTGGGGGACAGCGGCAGCTACTCGTGCAGCCCCCGCAGGCTCTGAGCTGGTGGACGGCGGCGGTGATTCTTTTCTCAATCCCCGGAGGCCCCGGCAGCTCCATTGATGCGATGCGGTGGCCTCCGGGAAAATGGCCGCTGAGGGCGGCGCATGCTCAGTTTCAGATCTCGTCTCCCGAGATCTTGAGACGAGATCTGAAGCTGAGCATGCAGCGGCCATTTTCCCGGAGGCCATCGCATCGCATCGCAGCAATGGAGCTGCCGGGGCCTCCGGGATTAAGAAAGATCAGGGCAAGTGCTACGCGCCGCCGCCCCCAGCACAGAGCCTGCTGGGGCTGCACAAGAGGAGCCGCGACGTCCCCCAGCGCCTAGACCCTAGGTAAACACCTCTGAAACGCCATACCCGGCGTATAAGACGACCCCCGACTTCGAAGACGATTTTCAGGGGTTAAAAAGTCGTCTTATACGCCGGAATATACGGTATGTTGTAAAAAAGTATTGGTTGGCCCCTTTACACTATATTTTGCTTCAGTTTTTTATTATGAAATCAGAAAATCTGGAGCAAAATGTGAGTTTTTAATGTGAGATATGAACAGAGGCTTCTGATTAGGATATTTTTTTTAATTCATCCCAAAATTATCTGTCTGATGCTTGTTACACTTTTTCTGTTATTTCCTCTACTAATACTTTCATTTTAAATTAGGAAATGGACAGAGCCATATGTTGATATTTGGAACAAGAGACAATTCCATCTACTGGCACAAAGTAAAGAGTGGTTTGCTGATGGCATGTTTTTCACTACACCAGCCTTGTTTAACCCCTTAATGACCAAGCCATTTTGTAGGTTAAAGACCAGGCCAATTTTTACAATTCTGACCACTGTCTCTTTATGAGGTTATAACTCTGGAACGCTTCTACGGATCTTGGCGATTCTGAGACTGTTTTCTCGTGACATATTGTACTTCATGATAGTGGTAAAATTTCTTCAATATAACTTGCGTTTTTTTATGAAAAAAATGGAAATATGGCAAAAATTTTGAAAATTTTGCAATTTTCAAACTTTTAATTTTTATGCCATTAAATCAGAGAGATATGTCACAAAAATTAGTTAATAAATAACATTTCCCACATGTCTACTTTACATCAGCACAATTTTGGAACCAAAATTTTTTTTGTTACGAAGTTATAAGTGTTAAAAGTTGACCAGCAATTTCTCATTTTTCCAACAAAATTTACAAAACCATTTTTTTAGGGACCACCTCACATTTGAAGTGAATTTGAGGGGTCAATATGACAGAAAATACCCAAAAGTGACACCATTCTAAAAACTGCACGTGTTCAAAGCCACATTCAAGAAGTTTATTAACCCTTTAGGTACTTCACAAGAATTGAAGCAATGTGGAAGGAAAAAATGAACATTTAACTTTTTTTCCCAAAATTTTTCTTTCGACACAATTTTTTAAAATTTTGTCAAGGGTATCAGGAGAAAATGAACCACAATATTTGTTGTACAATTTCTCCAGAGTACACCGATATACCATGTGTGGGGGCAACCACTATTTGGGCGCATGGCAGAGCTCGGAATGGAAGCAGCGCCATTTGACTTTTTTGGCTGGAATTGAGATTGGACGCCATGTCGCATTTGGAGAGTCCCTGTGTGCCTAAACAGTGGAAACCCCCCACAAGTGACCCCATTTTGGAAACTGGACCCCTCAAGGAACTCATCTAAATGTGTTGTGAGAGCTTTTAACCCCCAAGGGCTTCACAGAAGGTTATAACGTAGAGCCGTAAAATTAAAAAATCATATTTTTTCCACAAAAATGATCTTTTCATCCCAATTATTATTTTCCAAAGGATAAAAGGACCCCAAAAGTTATTGGGCAATTAGTCCTGAGTACGCTGATACCCCATATGTGGGGGTAAACCACTATTTGGGCGCATGGCAGAGCTCGGAAGGGAAGCAGCGCCATTTGACTTTTTTGGCTGGAATTGAGATTGGACGCCATGTCGCATTTGGAGAGTTCCTGTGTGCCTAAACAGTGGAAACCCCCCACAAGTGACCCCATTTTGGAAACTAGACCCCCCCAAGGAACTTATCTAAATGTGTTGTGAGAGCTTTTAACCCCCAAGCGCTTCACAGAAGGTTATAACGTAGAGCCGTAAATTAAAAAATCATATTTTTTCCACAAAAATGATCTTTTCATCCCAATTTTTATTTTCCAAAGGATAAAAGGACCCCAAAATTTATTGTGCAATTAGTCCTGAGTACGCTGATACCCCATAGGTGGGGTAAACCACTATTTGGGCGCATGGCAGAGCTCGGAAGGGAAGCAGCGCCATTTGACTTTTTTGGCTGGAATTGAGATTGGATGCCATGTCGTATTTGGAGAGTCCCTGTGTGCCTAAACAGTGGAAACCCCCACAAGTGACCCCATTTTGGAAACTAGACCCCCAAGGAACTTATCTAGATGTGTGGTGAGAGCTTTGAACCCCCAAGGGCTTCACAGAAGGTTATAACGTAGAGCAGTAAAATTAAAAAATCATATCTTTTCCACAAAAATGATCTTTCCACCCCCAATTGTTATTTTCCAAAGGGTAACAGGACCCCAAAAGTTATTGTGCAATTTGTCCTGAGTACGCTGATACCCCATATGTGGGGAGAAAACCACTATTTTGACGCATGGCAGAGCTCGAAAGGGAAGTAGCGCCTTTTTCAAATGCAGACTTTGATGGAATGGTCTGTGGGTGTCATGTCACGTTTGGATAGCCCCTGATGTGCTTAAACAGTAGAAACCCCCCACAAGTGACTCCATTTTGGAAACTAGACCCCCCAAGGAACTTTTCTAGATGTGTGGTGAGCACTTTGAACCCCCAAGTGCTTCACAGAAGTTTATAACGTAGAGCCGTGAAAATAAAAAAATCATATTTTTTTCCACAAAAATAATCTTTTTGCCCCAAATTTTTATTTTTATAATGGTAACAGGAGAAATAGGACCCCAAAAGCTATTGTGCAATTTGTCCTGAGTACGCTGATATCCCATATGTGGGGGGGAACCACTATTTTGACGCATGGCAGAGCTCGAAAGGGAAGTAGCGCCTTTTTCAAATGCAGACTTTGATGGAATGGTCTGTGGGTGTCATGTCACGTTTGGATAGCCCCTGATGTGCCTAAACAGTAGAAACCCCCCACAAGTGACTCCATTTTGGAAACTAGACCCCCAAGGAACTTTTCTAGATGTGTGGTGAGCACTTTGAACCCCAAGTGCTTCACAGAAGTTTATAACGTAGAGCCGTGAAAATAAAAAAATCATATTTTTTTCCACAAAAATAATCTTTTTGCCCCAAATTTTTATTTTTATAATGGTAACAGGAGAAATAGGACCCCAAAAGCTATTGTGCAATTTGTCCTGAGTACGCTGATATCCCATATGTGGGGGGGAACCACTATTTTGACGCATGGCAGAGATCGGAAGGGAAGGAGCACCGTTTTTAAATGCAGACTTTGATGGAATGGTCTGCGGGTGTCATGTCGCGCTTGGAGAGCCCCTGATGTGCCTAAACAGTAGAAACCCCCCACAAATGACCCTATTTTGCAAACTAGACCCCCCAAGGAACTTATCTAGATGTGTGGTCAGCACTTTGAACCCCCAAGGGCTTCACAGAAGTTTATAACGTAGAGCCGTGAAAATAAAAAAAATCATATTTTTTTCCACAAAAATGACCTTTTTGCCCCCAAATTTTTATTTTTATAAGGGTAACAGGAGAAATAGGACCCAAAAGCTATTGTGCATTTTGTCCTGAGTACGCTGATACCCCATATGCGGGGGGAACCACTGTGATCGCCTTACTGCGATCTTTGGGAGGCACAATGAACAAATCTACCAAAGGTGAAGAATTGGTTTTCTTTTTTGCGCCGTTCCTCGTGCGATATTAGTGATTAGGCGACTTTATTCCTCGGATCAGTGCGATTACAGCGATACCAGATTTACACCTTTTTTCATGTTTAGCTTCTGTCACACTCTAAAAGATGCTTTTTTTTGGAATAATTTTTTGTAAGAATTTTTTGCATCGCCGTATTTTGAGAGCTATAATTTTTCCATATTTCGGCCGACAGAGTTATCTGTGGGCTTATTTTTTGCGGGACGAGCTGACGTATTTATTGGTACCATATTCGGGCACATAACGTTTTTTGATCGCTTCCTATTCCGATTTTTGTGGAAGCAGAATGAACAAAAACCAGCAATTCAGGAATTGTTTTTTTTTTAATTTTTTTTCCCCCGTTCCGCGTGTGGTAAAATTGATAAAGCAGCTTTATTCTTCGGGTCACTACGATTACAGCGATACCTCATTTATATATTTTTTTTATGTTTTGGCATTTTTTACACAATAAAGAATTTTATAGAAAAAATAATTATTTTTGCATCAGTTTATTCCGCGAGCTATAACTTTTTTATTTTTTCGCTGATGATGCTATATAGTGGCTTGTTTTTTGCGGGACAAGATGACGTTTTCAGCGGTACCATGATTATTTATATCTGACTTTTTGATCGCGTGTTATTGCACTTTTTCCAAGCGGTATAATGATACCGCTTGGAAAAAGTATAATTTACTACTTTTTTGTGTTTTTTTTTTACGGCTTTCACTGAAGGGGTTAACTAGGGTTATGCTTTTATAGATGGGATTTTTACGGACATGGCGATACCTAACATGTGTATTATTTTTGTTTTTTATTTTTTTTATTACATAAAAATGTGTATTTTTTAGGGGATTTTTTTAAAATTATTTTTTAATATTTTTTTTACAATTTTTTAAAAAAAATGATTTTTTTCAACTTGTCCCTTTATGGGACTTTCACTTTTTTTACTTTTGATTGCAGTTACAATGCATTGCAATGCTCTGGCATTGCAATGCATTGCAACTATAGTGGAAGCTGCTGTGACATGATCACAGCAGCTTCCCGTAGCTAAATGACCCGGAGGTTGTCATGACAACCCCCAGGTCATCAATGCAGACATCGGCCCCCGCAAATACATTGCAGGGTGCCGATCTGAGGCAGAGGGAGCTCCCGACCCTCTGCCTCCCCCCCTGAGCTCTGCGATCGCGCTGGATCGCAGCAGTCAGGGGGTTAACAGCCAGGGGCGGTGGGGGCTCCGCTCCTGGCTGTCAGTGCAGGAAGCCTGGCCACTGCAGCGCCGGCTCCTGCACTGATCGCGCTGGGGAAGCTGAAATTTCAGCTTCTCCTGCGCGATCGCTGCTGTGTTTGGTCAGTCAGATTGACTGACCAATCACAGCGCTGTGAGTGTGGGGACCGACGGCAAAGGTCCCCGAACCCCTTGCCGTGCCTGTCAGCTGTCTGTGACAGCTGTCGGCACTGATCTACCACTGCGTGTTTACACGCAGTGGTAGATCAAAGGCATGACGTGCAGAGTCCGTCCTGGTGCCGGAACTGGCACCTTGCCATGACGGACTCTGCACGTCAGTGGACATTAAGGGGTTAAGCAACTTTACACAATCCATGTAGTCCATAGCGGCCTTGTTGTTCCGGTAGTATTCACCTTGCTGACAGACAAGAGCCGTTCTACATACCAGAGGTTGCTGCAAGAGCTGAAGAACTTGCAGCCTGGACTGCAGCCAGAAGACCTGATGTTGGATTTTGAACTAGCTGCAATACAGGCATTTGAAAGTGAATTCCCCAACCTCGAGAAGACTGGTTGCTTTTTCCACCTATCACAGTCGGTTTGGCGTAAAGTTCAAAATGAAGGACTCAAGATGCAATACCAAGGTGACCATGAATTTGCCCGTTGGATACGCATGATACCTGCCCTGGCCTTTATACCACTACAGAATGTTGTGCAATCATTTGAAGAATTGGTGGAAGATCCTGACTTTCCACAAGAAGCAATACCTATTGCCAACTATATTGAAGACAGCTATATCGGTCGAATGAATCGCAGAGGGCGTCAAGCACCTTTGTTTCCAGTTCAACTCTGGAATGTGTATGAACGAACATTGAATGATCAACAGCGAACAAATAATGATGTCGAAGGATGGCACCGTAGCTTTCGAGAAACATGTGGTACTCTTTTCCAAAATATATACCGGTTCATTAACTGTCTGAAACATCAGCAAGAGCTCCATAGTTTTGAAATTATTCAGATAATAGCAGGAAATCCCATCGCTGCAAGAAACAAAAAGTATGCTGCAATTTCAGCAAGGTTAAACGTATCGTGCAAGATTTCAATAATAGAAGCTTGATGGATTATCTGAGAGGCATTGCCTACAGCTTTGAATTTTAGTTCATGGTCACATATTGTATGTTTTGAGAGCAGTGTTTTTAGCTGTAAAATCATTCAAGCATTATAACCTGTAATTTGTCTTTTCTCTTTTTCTCTAATCCTTCCCCTCTATACCTTTTTATGTTTCTTGTTACAACAGTTTTGATATATACAGTTAAAGCATAACTCTATAAAAAAACATAAGTTATGTTATAGTACCTGTACCCATGATATCATTTCAAAAGGAAACCTTCCAGCAGCTTCACTTCTGTGTGAAAATTCTCATCCAAGTTAAAGCTCCATGTGCTGCAGGATTTCAGTTGTTTCTCCTTAGTAGCAGTACTTGTGGAATGGATTCTAGAGGCCGTGGCTGCACAGGAGCATGCAACTACCGTAACAATATATTCCCTATGATGTATAAAGGGCTGCTGGTTTACAGCCTTCTGCAAAGCCCCCCTATGTGTTCAGTCCTGTAACGGCTTTACACAGGCGGGGGGAGCCCTCCTCTTGTCCAGGACAGAGCACATGAGCGGAGGGTGAAGAGGAGCTTTGCAGAGGGCTGTGAACAAGCAGCCCTGAATGTATCACAGGGAGCCAGGATCTGTTCTGCTACCAAGGGGCACGACCTCCTTAGTAACCAGTGAAATCCTACTATTTTCCTGTCTGTTTGTAAAATGACTTATCTAGAAAACAATGTTTTAGAATTAAAAAAACTCATTTGATCAGAATTGTATATCTCAGACTCATATGGTGTATTATTAGTGATAAGCGAACATTCAGTTCAGGCAGGTCTTTAATTGCTAGAGGCAAAACATCCTGGGGGCTAAATGTTCGGGGGCGAACTGCTGGGGGCGAAATGTTCGGGGCGAACCGCCGGGGGCAAAATATTCGGGGACGAACTGCCGGGGGCGAAATATTCGGGGGCGAACTGCCAGGGGCGAAATGTTGGGGGCGAAACATCCTGGGGCGAAATGTTCGGGGCGAAATGTTCGGAGGCGAACTGCCGGGGTGAAATGTTCGGGGGCGAAATGTGCGGGGGCGAAACATCCTGGGGGCGAAATGTGCGGGGCGAACTGCTGGGGGCGAAATGTTCGGGGGCGAACTGCCGGGGGCGAAATGTTCGGGGGCGAAATGTGCGGGGGCGAAACATCCTGGGGCGAAATGTGCGGGGGCGAACTGCCGGGGGCGAAATGTTCGGGGGCGAACTGCCGGGGGCGAAATGTTCGGGGGCGAACTGTTCGGGGGCGAACTACCGGGGGCGAAACATCCTGGGGCGAAATGTTTGGGGGCGAACTGCCGGGGGCGAAATGTTCGGGGGCGAACTGCCGGGGGCGAAATGTTCGGGGGCGAAATGTGCGGGGACGAAACATCCTGGGGGCGAAATGCTGGGGGCGAAATGTTCGGGGGCGACGTGTACCTGGGGGCGAACTGCTGGGGGCGAAATGCTGGGGGAGAAATGCTGGGGGCGAACTGCTGGGGGCGAAACTTCCTAGAACCGTTTTGCAGTGGGTAAGCCGACACAAGGGATAAAATGAGCTGCCTTTGTTAGACGGTCAACCACCACTAGAATAGTGTTCTTCCCTTGAGAGGTTGGTAATTCCACAATGAAGTCCATAGAAATGGATCCCCACGGGCGGGACGGGGTGGGAAGAGGCTGTAACAGACCAGTTGGTGAAGAGCGAGGTGTTTTGCATCTTGCACAAACCTCACACGAAGTGACATAGTCCAAAACATCCTTCCTACAAGTGGGCCACCAAAAGAAACGAGAAAGAAATTCCTGTGTCTTTAGAATTCCTCTATGCCCGGCTATTTTGGAATCGTGAATGAGTTGCAATACTCTCAATCTGACTGTTTCAGGTATATACAGACGTTGTCCCAGAATCCACACACCATTCTTAAAGACAAGACTTACGTCCCTTGGGGGTTGAGCCAAAAAAGAATCCGCATGGTATGCTTCCTTGATGTCTTTAATTAGGTCTTGATGATGAATCACTCCTAGGAATCTAGAGTCAGGAAGAATAGTCTTAGGAGGAGTAATTGGACGTGTCTCTGCTGAGTAAATCCTAGAGAGTGCATCAGCCTTTCCATTGCGCGATCCTGGTCTATAAGAAATAATAAAATTAAATTGGTTTAAGAAAAGATTCCAGCGAGCCTGGCGAGGAGTCAGGCACTTAGCCGACCTGATAAACTCAAGATTACGATGGTCTGTCAGAACGACTATTTGCTGTGCAGCTCCTTGAAGAAGGTGTCTCCATTCTTTGAAGGCGGCAATAATGGCCAACAACTCTCTATTGCCCACATCGTAGTTCTTCTCAGCCGAAGACAACTGCTGGGAAAAGAAGGCACAGGGATGCAAGACATTCTTCTCACCTGTTCTCTGAGAGAGTATAGCTCCCACGGCACAGTCTGAAGCATCCACCTCTATTATGAAGGCAAGCTCTGGGTTGGGATGTACTAGGATAGGTGCAGTGGTAAATTTATCTTTTAGACGGGAAAATGCTTCCTGGGCTTGGGAGTCCAGGAGAACTTAGACTCTTTCCGGGTAAGTTGGGTGATAGGTGACACTACCTCAGAGAAATTTCTAATGAAACGTCTATAGAAGTTTGCAAACCCGATGAAGCGCTGTACCTCCTTCACATTTCTAGGACTTGGCCAATCATTGATGGCTTGGGTTTTACTTCCATCCATACTAATTCCTTGTGTAGACAGTACATACCCCAGAAATTGAATTTCGGTCTTATGGAATTCACACTTTTCAAGCTTGATGTAAAGATGATTTTGTCTTAGACGTTCCAAGACCATTCTCACATGTCCATGATGTTCCTCTGTGGAGTTAGAAAAAATTAAAATATCATCCAAATAAATTACCACGAATGTATCCAGGAGATCCCTGAAAATGTCATTCACCAAGTGTTGGAAAGTGGCTGGGGCGGTACTCAGACCAAAAGGCATAACTAGATATTCAAAGTGTCCATAGCGTGACCTGAATGCAGTCTTCCATTCATCCCCAGGTCTAATACGGACTAAGTTATAGGCCCCACGAAGATCTAGTTTAGAAAAAATTTTGGCATGTCGCACTCTCTCCAATAACTCAGGGATTAAAGGCAATGGATAACGGTTTCTAATAGTAACCTTATTGAGTTCCCTATAGTCTACGCATGGTCTCAGGGATCCATCTTTCTTCTTTACAAAGAATATGGGTGCCCCTGCAGGAGATGAAGAGGGGCGTATGAAGCCCTTGGCTAGATTTTCGTCTATGTACTCTTTTAAAGCCTTCAGCTCGGGCCCCGCCAGGGGGTAGATCTTACCAAAAGGTATCTCTGCTCCAGGCAATAATTCAATTGGACAATCATATGGACGGTGAGGAGGAAGCTGGTCAGCGTTCTTCTTGTCACATAAATCCACATAGTCCTGGTATACAGCTGGTAGTTCAGGGACTGACATGGTTCCTTTAGGAACAGAGCAAGCTGAAATTTTTGGACTCATCTGTTTCTCTGGAAAGTGTAATTCCTTGGTCTCCCAGTTAATGGTAGGATTCTGAGCCTGCAGCCATGGTAGCCCTAGAATAATGGGAAAGTGAGGAGAAGAGATAAGCATAAAGGACAGTTTCTCTTGATGATCTTTACCCATAAGAACCTTTAAAGGCTCTGTTTCCTGATCCACTGGTCCAGAGGTCAGCAGGGAGCCATCCACAGTTTCCATCTGTACTGGAGTAGCCTTCTTCACTGAACGTATTCCCTGTTTCAGAGCAAAGGAGACATCCATAAAATTTCCACTTGCACCTGAGTCGATCATAGCAGAGCTAGACACCCAGGCTGAGTCAACCCAGAGTTTGATGGAAAGAAAACAGTGAGAATTGTTTTTTTTACAACTCAGCTGGGACACCGCTGAGGAAACTTGAAAGATGGCAGCATTTACACAGTCAACGTCCTCAGAGGTAACGGAGTTTAAGTCCGAGAAATCAAGATCTGTTGCTGCAGATCTCTCTGGAGCCTGAGGCTCGGACCTGACAGATCCCCTCTCGCAACACTCACAATGAATGAGTGCTGCAGTAGTCTTGCGAGAACGGCTGGGGCAGTTAATAATAAAGTGCCCTGACTTACCACAATAAAAACATAGATTCTCCTTAAAACGATGTTCCTTGCGTGCATCACTAACCCGTCGTAGTAAAGAGTCTACCTGCATGGGTTCAGGTTCAGGTTCCCGTGTAATCCTATTCAAAGGTTCCTTAGCTGGAGAGGAAGGTAGGAAAAGGTTAGTACGATTGCTTTCGAACCATCTCTCTTGCCTGCGTTCAGTTAAACGAGTATCAATACGGATGCAGTAGTTAATAAAGTCACCTAACGCAGTGGGAGGGTCGGCACGAGCAAGTTCATCCTTAATCAGTGGGGATAACCCCTTTCGAAAAATAGATTTTTTGGCGGAACTGTCCCAGGTGGTATCAAGGGCCCATCTCCTGAAATCCAAGGCATATTCAGCTACCGAGTGCTTACCTTGGCGCAAAGCTAACATGGCTGCTTCAGCTGTTGCACCTCGATTGGGGTCATCAAACACCTGCCCCATGGCTGAAATAAAATCATCAAGGTGATTCAAACAATCATCCTCAGTCTCAATCAGAGGGTTTGCCCACATCAAAGCCTTGTTGGTAAGCAACATAATTATAGTAAGCACCTTAGATCGTTCAGTAGGAAATTGTGAAGCATGTGCAGAAAAAAAAAGATTGCATTGATTAACAAATCCCCTGAATTTTTCACGTTCACCACCAAAACGAAAAGGGGGCAACTTGGGAATCCCAGCACTCGGGGCCACGGCAGGAGCCTGGACTCGCCCTCCAGAACCTCAATCCTGGCTCGCAAATCCTGGGTAGTCTGTCCAACCACTTGCAAATTGTGATTATTTAGGTCCTGAAGATTTGTAAAACGGGTCTTTATATTCTGCAAATCTGCAAGGATATTATCAGTCACTCCGCAAAGTTCCTTTATGCGGGCCTCCATTTTCCAGATCTTTTAAGACAGGATACTGGAAGAAGAGGAGAAAAAAAAAAAAACAATAGTGTTCACCTGTGGCAACACTGAAGAAAGAAAAAACTTTAAGGGAACTGCTCACCTGGAATGGTTGTGAGAAGTCACAACCACTATCATCACAGAAAGCTTTCAACCAGACATCTGATATCCAGAGTTTCAGCAGACAAAAAGAGAAGAGAAAAAAAAAAAAAACAATAGTGTTTACCTGTGATAACACTGCAGAAAAAAAAACTTAAGGGAATTGCTCACCTGGAATGGTTGTGAGAAGTCACAACCACTGTCATCACAGAAAGTACAACCGGACATCCGATATCCACAGTACAGCAGACAAGCCTTTCCAGACCCAGCAGACACTAACGTTTGGCTTCAGAATCTTGTAATGTATGTGGTACAGTTCATATAGCGTCTTGTGCTTGGGTGCGATGAAAATACTTGAGACACAGGTTGATAAAGAAAGTCTTGTATTGCTTCATACAAATTGGCAAAAATAAACACACAGGTTGCAAACACAGAAGCAGGAGACACAGCAGGCCAGAGTAATCTAAGCTCAGCAATAACTCTCCACAACAGATTCAGATCTTCTTCTCTGTTACCGCAAGTCCATGCAAACGTGAGGCTCTCAAGAGCAGAGTTCAGAGTCCACAAGTGCTTCAGAGTTCCTCAGTAGGAATGGCTGGAGTACAAGGTCCAAGGCTTCAGGAGTCAGAACACAGGTTCACTGCAGGCTAGATTCTGAAGCACTGATTGCTCAGCTGTGGCTGTTTAAGAAGCAAACGGAGAGAATCAGGGCGGGAACATGCAAGCTGGAAAACTCCATTTTGACCGAGGGCAAGATAGCTGCAGCAAAACAGAAAGCAAAATGGCCGACGAACAAACTGAGTTTCAGAAACAGATACACAGAACCTTACAGTAACAGTCAACAGAAATTTAGTCTGAATACTACCCAAGACAACTGAGCGCGCAAAACGTCTTCCCCGCTTAGGGCAGACGGAAATAGCATGAGAGGCGTCACCACAGTAGAAACATAACCCATTGCGCTTTCGAAACTCATGACGCTGTGCCCCAGAAGTCACTCCATCACACTGCATGGGCTCAGGAGCTGGCCCACAAGGCAACACCATCTCACGCATACCTCTGCGCTCACGCAAACGTCTGTCAATTTGAATAGCCAAAGACATAGAATCATTGAGACCAGAGGGAACAGGGAATCCCATCATAACATCCTTTACATTCTCTGACAGACAGTTCCGAAAAAGGGCTGCCAAAGCATCATCATTCCATTCGGTCAGGACAGCCCACTTTCGAAATTTCTGACAGTACAGTTCAGCGGCTTCACAGCCCTGACTTAATGCTAACAAGGTTTTTTCAGCTTGATCAGTGACATTAGGTTCATCGTACAACAACCCCCAGAGCCTGAAAAAATACATCAACATCATTCAAAACAGGATCCCCAGGTGTCAGGGAAAAAGCCCAATCCTGAGGGTTGCCGCACAGGAGATAGATGACAATTTGAACCTGCTGTGCTGCGTTCCCTGAGGACTTAGGCTTTAAGGCAAAAAACAACTTACAGTTATTTTTGAAATTCAGAAATTTATCCCGATCCCCCAAAAACAAATCTGGCATGGGGATCCTAGGTTCCACAACCGGCAACCTAGCAAGATAGGTAGCAATAGGTTAGCAACCGCAGTGGCAAGCTGCTCCACACGGCCAGACAACTGTGCAAACTCCATTGAGAGAAAAAAAAAATCCTCCTCAGCACCCAGAGAGAAAGAGGGAAAAAAAATGCAACAAATAGAAAAAAAAATCTCTGACAACTCTGACAACTTTTTTCTTTCCACACTATTTTTCCCTTCTGTGAGTACCATATAATTTTAGTTTTGGGCCGGTGATACTGTTATGTTTAGGTAGCTGAGGAGAAATAGCAAAAACGGTAATACACCAGAGAGGCTGGAACCTATTGGATTGCAGTAACCTGAACTAACCACACAACTGGAGCGTTCCTACGTTGATCCTAGACTCCTCGTCACAGCCTGAGAGATAGCTACACCTAAAGGCAGAACGATGAAAGCTATCTGCCCCGGAGCAGATCCCCAAAGAAAATAGGAAGCCCCCAAACATGTTATGGCAGTTAGACAAGAAGAAAACACGGACACAGACAGAAAATAGAATGAGCAAACGCTGGGGCCCAATCTGTCTAGACTGAAAAGTACAGGAAAGAATTCTGACTGCAATCCAAAAAAACCCTAAAAAATACCAACACTTCTGATTGCCAAAAAACCTGAGATCACACGATCTCATCAACCTAAATCAGATCTCTGGTGTAACAAAACCAAGCCGCAGCCACTGAACAAACAGGAAAAAGCAAATGAACAAATAACAGTGGCTACAGATAAACTGAGAGGAGCACAGGCCCCAGGAGGGGACCCGGCTGAACTCCAAAAGTGCAGAAAACTATGCAAAAAGCAAGCACAAAAAGAAAAGCAAAAATATCTTAGCTGAAAGCAGCAGACGCAGGCAAGACTCCAGCAAACTTCCAAATGAACCAGGAACCACAATTGAGACAAGAACAATTGATCACAGGCAACCATCATGGGAGGGAACCTCCCTTATATCAGTCCAGTCAGTGATCCCAGATTGCCATTCCTCGCTGGAAGGTTCAGTACTGTCTGTAACCACCAGAGGGAGCCTCTGCTCAGAAACCATCTCTAGCACATTCACAACACTCCTCATATGGGGTATTGGGGGTTGTGCATGCGTCAATTAGGATCTGAATTAATCCTCGCACATGGAGCCTGACCTCTCGGGGTAGGGGATGAAGGTAGTGGGCAAGGCTATGGGCACAGGCCTCCTTTCCCTCATCCACAGCTGCCCCTGAAAGGTAATTGAGTACCCCAGTGTCCACATGCCTACGTGTGTCTGACCCAGTGATGTCTCTCCGTCTTCTCCCACGGCGGGATATAGTAGCAGGCTGGGGGGAGCCCACAAGAGGTACAGTGGGGCTGCTGCTATTGGCTGCTTCCTCTACACTGGGCCCTGCTGCTGCAGCAGGTGGGTCAGGTACAGGTTGCGGTACAGATGCTTGGTCAGGTCCTGGTGCTTGTGAAGCTTGGGGGATGCTGCAGGGAGGCTCAGAAGATGGGCCAGCCACCTCTTCACCTCCCCCAACTGGGTCAATAATGGCCTCTGAGTCTGAGCCAGTCTCCCTCTCAGTGAGGTTGGATTGGGTTCTGTGGGGAAATGAAAGGGGATTAGAACATGTAGGAGGGGTGAGCCTAAACTGCATATGTGTTATGTGGTGTGATGTATGTACTTACGGTCTGAGATCCAGAATAGGTGCAAGAAAACCCAGCCTGTCAAAGTAAACATACTTTCGTTTTCTGGGTGCTGCTGACCCGTACTTGCTCCTCTGCTGGCGTTCCCGCCTGTATTGGTCGCGGATGCTTCGCCATCTTCTCATAACATCATCCACTGCAATGAGACATATAATGTAAGCAATTAGGTAGCTGCAAAAAGCCAAATTCTTTGACATACACCTAATATAGTCATGTGGGACTAGTAGGATGTGACTATACTAAGATTTTGGCGCCCCAAATACACATAAATTTAACATTGTGACCACAATTCTGCACTAGAAATCCGCTGTGAGCGTTAAGAAGTTTGTACAAATATCAAGTCACTTACTGATTCGCTGCTGCTCCTCGCGTGGGCTGTCGCCAAAGTGGGGAAACATTTGCCCACAGATGCCCCTCCATGCCACCTCTTTCCTTGCGCAGTCAGCGTAATGCTCATCTCTTTGGTCCCATATTTCTGGCCTCTTCTGCACCAATACAATGAGCATCTCCACATTGATGAGGGTGGACATCATGGCCGACTCCATGGATGCGTTCTTCCGGGATGTCTGGTGCTCTTTTTGAGCTACTTTGCATGTGTTTCCTCCTTCATGTGTTGCACCATTTCCTGTGAGCTGCAGAACTCTTTCGTATTTCTCGCAAGTCACACGCGTGGTCCGTGTGTAATCCGTTGTTTTCTCGCACCCATAGACTTTCATTGACGTACAACGGGCGTAATACGCGTACAATCGCAGCATGCTGCAGGTGTCTCACACCGTAAGATACGGCCGAGAAAAATACGCATGATCAAAGGTGCCCCATAGAGAAATATGGGTCCGTGTGTAATGCGTGGTTTTCACGCCTCTCAATCATCCGTATTCCTATTTAGTGTGATGCCGGCTTTAGGCTGAGTTCACTTTGCGTTATGGCAGTCCATCTAACGGATTGCGTTATAACGCAGCATTAACGCGATGTAACGCCTCCGTTAACGCACCCATAGACTGCCATAACGTAGCGCATTGCTAACGCATGTCATAATCGGCATGTGTTAGCAATGTGCCATCATGCTGTGATGGACCCTCGGACGCGGTCTACAGTGTTCGAGGGTCTGTCACTGCTAGCGCAGATGGAGCATCTGCGCTAGCGCAATCGCATAACGTGATCACAAAAAGGCAGTTGCGTTAGCGCAGTCTGTTTAACGCATGCATTGAATGGACTGCCCTAACGCAATGTGAACCTAGCCTTACAGTTTAATCTTAGAAGTCTCTTAAAAGATTACACTAGTGTCTCTTCGACAGGGGTGGCTTCCTACTGTCGTTGTCTTGCCTCTGGACCTTGACTACTGCAGATCAAGGAATGCAGACCTTGACCGACATAGTCTGGGCTCTGGGTCTTGACTAGCGTAGATCTAGGTCTCGGGTCTTGACTGGCATAGTCAGGTCTTCGAATGTTGCTGGACGTCGTCCGGGCTGCGGCCAGAACCCTGCCGGTCCACGTTCTCTGCTGAGGCCTGTCACTCTGTCTTCAGCATAGTCTGTGGCCCACATCTGCCCTTTTCCTTTCCTTGGCGCCAAATAACCCCGCATTTTGACATGCAGGACTTTTATATGACCAGGTGCCGCACTTGAACTCTTTTCACCTGCAACTCTTCTGGTGAAGGTTAGTTCCGCATGGTCCCGTTTAGCCAGTAGGTGGCAACCTTTCTGAACTAATGAATGGTATGGGAGTTGGAAGTTTCGCTCCCGGCAGTTCGCCCCCAGCAGTTCGCCCCCAGCATTTCGCCCCCAGCAGTTCGCCCCCAGCAGTTCGCCCCCAGGTACACGTCGCCCCCGAACATTTCACCCCCAGCATTTCGCCCCCAGGATGTTTCGTCCCCGCACATTTCGCCCCCGAACATTTCGCCCCCGGCAGTTCGCCCCTGAACATTTCGCCCCCGAACATTTCGCCCCGGCAGTTCGCCCCCGAACATTTCGCCCCGGCAGTTCGCCCCCGAACATTTCGCCCCCGGCAGTTTGCCCCCAAACATTTCGCCCCAGGATGTTTCGCCCCCGGCAGTTCGCCCCCGAACATTTCGCCCCCGGCAGTTCGCCCCCGAACATTTCGCCCCCGGCAGTTCGCCCCCGAACATTTCGCCCCCGAACATTTCGCCCCCGAACATTTCGCCCCCAGCAGTTCGCCCCCCAGCATTTCGCCCCCAGCATTTCGCCCCCATCATGTTTCGCCCCCGAACATTTCGCCCCCGGCAGTTCACCCCCGAACATTTCGCCCCCGGCAGTTCGCCCCCGAACATTTCGCCCCCGGCAGTTCGCCCCCGAACATTTCGCCCCCGGCAGTTCGCCCCCGAACATTTCGCCCCCGAACATTTCGCCCCCAGCATTTCACCCCCAGGATGTTTCGCCCCAAACATTTCGCCCCCAGCATTTCACCCCCAGGATGTTTCGCCCCCGAACATTTCGCCCCTACCAGTTCGCCCCCGGATGTTTCGCCCCCAGATGTTTCGGCCCCAAATTAGGCAGGGAATTTCGGCCTTGTGTTTCAGCCCTACAACCTCTTTCACAGTAGGCACTTTCCCAAGTGCTAAGCACTGGAAAATCGCTAAGAAGATTGCCACTGTTGAATATGTAAGTCAATGGCTGGCAAAGCGAGGTGTTGTTTCGGCCAGCTCTTTTTATTTTATTACAGGAGCTATTTTTGAGCACTTAGCGTTCATCAATAGCCTGTATATTATGGGTCATTACCGAGAGCGCTCACAAAAGCGCTCTCAAAAATGCTAGTAAAGCATGTGCTTTGGAGTTCTAAAACAGTGGCAGCATAAGGGTGCTTTCACACTTCCGCTAAATATGCACTACAGGCCGCCCGTTCGCTTCTGTAATGCCGCCGTTCCGCTAACCTGCAGCGGAATGAAAAGAAGAAAATGCTTTTCTTTTTGTTCTGACACTGATAGCGAAATGCGGTATTACAAAAGCGAACAGGCGACTGCAGATCGCGGAACCCAGCGGTTCACTTCTATGGGCAATGCAAGCAGAATGCCAGCATTCCGCCAGCATTGCCCCGGGGTCAGCTGGATGTCAGATCCAGAGCGGATCGACCTCTGGCGGCCCCAAACACAAGTGTGAAAGCACTTTTAAAATTACAGTGTGCAAGAGGCCTAAAATCAAAACAATTTTGAACTTTTACCTGACCCAGCACTGGCCAGCTTTGTTGCAAGTTTTGTTGCAGATGTAACAAGTAGAAGGTCAGATGTCCTGCAAGTTACATTACTACTTTTATTCCATCTGTACATCAGGATATAGCAGTATCTGAAATCTCCACAAAGAGAGAAGTGTACTGCCACAAAAAATCAGTCAGCTTCCACAGCAATTCACTTTCTACAACTATGAATTCAGTTCTGTCCAAACGTGGAAGGAGGAAGTTGGTCCATGAGAATCACATTTACTTATTATGTCCATTCCATCTGGGTATGTGAAAAACGGTCGACTTGCAAGGGATGTGTTTGGACCAATGAAGAATCTGGCGAAGTTGTGAAAGTAGTCAATTTTCACAGTCACGCAGCACAATCTGCAAGACCTGAAGCAATCCGACTTGTTAATGAGGCAGTCACCAGGGCAAGGACAACACAGGAGACACCACAACAGATTCTCACAGACGACGTTTCAGGAGCACATTCTAATGTTGTAGCACTTCTCCCAAGGAAAGCATCACTGAAGAGAACAATACGATTAGCAAGGCAACTTGGCAATATCCCGAGGTTACCTCAAACCCTTGGTCAACTTGTTATCCCCCAGGAGTTTCAGGAGATCAGTATTGATGGTGTCCAGCAGCTGTTCCTTCTGCATGACTCTGGTAAGCTACTTAACTACCGTATTTTTCGGACTATAAGACGCACCGGACTATAAGACGCACCCAGGTTTTAGAGGTGGAAAATAGGGAAAAATATATTTGAAGCAAAAAATCTGGTAAAATATTTAATAACATAAATAACATACTATTATATGTGGTGTTATTATATATAATAGTATGTTATTATGTTGGAAGCTACGGGTGAAGATGCTGGAGGGTGAGTATATGAATGGGGGCACGGGCTTATATTTAAAGCACCACTCCAGCACTGAAAAATAACACTGGAGTGCTGCTTTAAGATCCCATGGGAGAACTATAACTCTCAGCATATCCTGCAGATCCTATGGCATGCTGGGGTTATAGTCCACCACAGGATGGCAGAGTGATTTTTTTATGTGCTGTCATTACTAACCTTTTAATTAATTCTCTGTTGTAGAGTGTGTGTGCAGGACCTGTGATGACATCATGAAGAGGCAGGGCTTTGTGTGGTCATGTGATGCTCCAGCCCGCCCTCTTCATGACCTCATCACAGGTCCTCCACAGGAGCATTCAGCATCGCATCAGCACAGCCCCTGTGCTGTCAGGTATGCGATCCCTCCTGCTGCACTCTGCTCCTTTCGCCTCCTTCTCCTTCCAACACACATCTCCCGGCTGCTGCAGGAATCAGGCGCTGGGGAACCATGTAGCTCTTTCATTTGCTGCTCCCCGCTCACTGCTCAGCTGATAGGTGGACGGGGAAGCGGCTAATGAATATTCACTGCACTTAAGTATCAGGACCAGTGGTTTCCCCAGCACTGGATTCCTGCAGCGGAGGGGATATTTTCCTGCCTCCTGCGATCCCACTCCACCGCTGAACCCTGCCCCTCTCCCCACGTTACATTCCGACCATAAAGATAGATAATGACGTGCACACAGCCTAATGAGGTTAGGTGCTGGTGTAATGGACCAGTGGTCCTATAGGTACAGATAATGGATACACCGCACTCTAGGAGACAAGGTATGATGCTTGAAAGTTGTGTATTTATTACAAACTAGGCAACACATTAGGACAAAAAGGAATAAGCGATCTTATTATAACGTTTCGGCTTCAACCGAGCCTTTATCAAAATATCGCTCACAAATGTCCAGTGCCAAGATATGAAAAAGTATTAGAGGAGCCAAGAGGATTTTTCTGTGTGGCTGTAATGAGGCCAGCTTATTAAGGCATAAACAGACGGGCAGTCCCATAAAAAGTTCCTGGTCAGGAATAGTGGCGCTGGAATAGCAAAGTCTCCTTGGGCAGCGCTCCCGCATCCATACAGGGCACAGCGCGGGAGCGCTGCCCAAGGAGACTTTGCTATTCCAGCGCCACTATTCCTGACCAGGAACTGTCATCATATACTGATGCCCATTGTGCTATCTTCATGCCAGTATCAACACATGATTTTTATGGGACTGCCCGTCTGTTTATGCCTTAATAAGCTGGCCTCATTACAGCCACACAGAAAAATCCTCTTGGCTCCTCTAATACTTTTTCATATCTTGGCACTGGACATTTGTGAGCGATATTTTGATAAAGGCTCGGTTGAAGCCGAAACGTTATAATAAGATCGCTTATTCCTTTTTGTCCTAATGTGTTGCCTAGTTTGTAATAAATACACAACTTTCAAGCATCATACCTTGTCTCCTAGAGTGCGGTGTATCCATTATCTGTACATTCCGACCATAAGACGCACCTACACTTTCCTCCCAAATTTGGAGTAAAAAAGTGCGTCTTATGGTCCAAAAAATATGATATTTAACATTGTATTAAAACAATTCCATTAATTTTTTAAATAAATATTTTTTTTTTTTTAAACAAAAATATATAATTTTCCAATGGGACAATATATGTTGTAAAAAAGTATTGGTTGGCCCTTTACACTAGATTTTGCTTCAGTTTTTTTTATTATGAAATCAGAAAATCTGGAGCAAAATGTGAGTTTTTAATGTGAGATATGAACAGAGGCTTCTGATTAGGATATTTTTTTTTAATTCATCCCAAAATTATCTGTCTGATGCTTGTTACACTTTTTCTGTTATTTCCTCTAGTAATACTTTCATTTTAACCCCTTCCCGACCCATGACGCCACGTAGGCGTCATGAAAGTCAGTGCCAATCCGACCCATGACGCCTATGTGGCGTCATGAAAGGATCGCGTCCCTGCGGGTCGGGTGACCGGGGTCACTGAAAGGTCACCCGACCCGCCGGCACAGGACCCTTTGTGCTTCACCACAGGGGGGTTGGCTTAACCCCCCCGTGGCCACGATCGCTCTGATTGGCTGTTAAAAGTGAAACAGCCAATCAGAGCAATCTGTAATATTTCACCAATATAATTGGTGAAATATTACAATCCAGCCATGGCCGATGCTGCAATAGCATCTGCCATGGCTGGACACCGAGCCCTGACCGCCCCACACGGATTCACGGCGGCGATCGGCCGCCGCCACCGAAAGATGGCAGCGGTCGGTCACCGCAGTCACTAAAGGCTCCCCTCGTCCTGGCCTCCGCTGCCCCCACCTTCCGATCCCCCCCCCTCACTTCCGACCCCCATACTCACCTCTCCCGGTCCACCGATGTCCCTGGATCCTTCCCGGCGGCTGCCCGGGATTCTTCATGGGCGCTGCCATCTTGGAAAATGGCGGGCGCATGCGCAGTGCGCCCGCCGGCCGGCGCATGCGCAGTGCGCCCTGCCTAGTCAAAAAATTTATTTTGATCACTGTGATAAACTGTCACAGTGATCAAAATAAAAAAAGTAAGTGAACCCCCCCTGTCATAGGTAGGGAAAAATAATAAAGAATTTTTTTTTTTTCCTATTAGGCCCTGTGCACACGTTGCGGATTTTGCTGCGGATCCGCAGCTGATTTCTCTGCTGATCCGCAGCTGATTTCTCTGCTGATCCGCAGCTGATTTCGCTGCTGATCCGCAGCGGATTTCGCTGCTGATCCGCAGCGGATTTCGCTGCTGATCCGCAGCGGATTTCGCTGCTGATCCGCAGCTGATTTCGCTGCTGATCCACAGCTGATTTCGCTGTTGATCCTCACTGATTCGCTGCTGATCCGCTGCTGATTTCGCTGCGGATCAGCAGCGAAATCAGCTGCGGATCAGCAGCGAAATCAGCTGCGGATCAGCAGCGGATTTCGCTGCTGATCCGCAGCTGATTTCGCTGCTGATCCGCAGCTGATTTCGCTGCTGATCCGCAGCGGATTTCGCTGCTAGTCCACAGCTGATTTCGCTGCTGATCCGCAGCTGATTTCGCTGCTGATCCGCAGCGGATTTCGCTGCTAATCCGCAGCGGATTTTGCTGCGGATCAGCAGCGGATTTTGCTGCGGATCCTCAGCGGATTTGGCGCTGCGGATCCACAGCAGATCCAGAAACCATGTACAGTACAATGCAAATAAATGGTAAAAAAAAACGATGTGCACATGCTGCAGATTTTTCAGCGCGGATTTGCTGCGGTTTTAAATCCGCAGCACGTCAATTCTTTGTGCGGATTCCGCAGCGATTTTACACCTATTCCATTATAGGCGTAAAACCGCAGAGAAAAACCGTAGCAAATCCGCGCTAAATACGCAGGTAAAAGGCAGGTCGTTTTACCTGCGGATTTTAGAAAAATCTGCAAGTGAATCCGCAACATGTGCACGGGGCCTTAGGGTCAGGCTGGGTTCATATTGCATTATGGCAGTCCGTTAGATGGACTGCGTTTCACCGCGGTATAACGCGGTGTAACGCAGTCCGTTAACGCTGCCATTCACCCCATTTGTGTGCGCATCGCAACGCATGCCATGAAGCGACATGCGTTCGCGACGTGTCGTCATTCAGTGACGGAGCCTTGGACGCAGGCTGCAGCGTCTGGGCTCCATCACCGCTAGCACAGATGAATCATCGCTGATTCCTCTGCACTAGCGGGTATAGCATAACGCGATCGCGTTATGCTATACCGTTACCAGCCCGTCAACGCTACGTGTTGAACGGGCTGGTAAAACGCAATATGAACCCAGCCTTAGGGTTAGAACTAGGGTTAGGGTTAGAACTAGGGTAAGGGTTAGAACTAGGGCAAGGGTTAGAACTAGGGTTAGGGTTGGAATTAGGGTTAGGGTTGGAATTAGGGTTAAGGTTGGGATTAGGGTTATGGTTGGGATAAGCGTTAGGGGTGTTTTGGGGTTAGGGTTGGGATTAGGGTTAGGCTTGTGGTTAGGTTTATGGTTAGAGTTGGGATTAGGGTTAGGGGTGTGTTGGGGTTAGGGTTATGGTTAGGGTTTGTATTAGGGTTAGGGGTGTGTAGGGTTAGGGTTGGGGTTAGGGGTGTGTTGGGGTTAGGGTTGGAGTTAGAATTGAGGGGTTTCCACTATTTAGGTACATCAGGGGATCTCCATACGCGACATGGCGCCACCATTGATTCCTGCAAATTTTGCGTTCAAAAAGTCAAACAGTGCTCCCTTTATTCCAAGCCCCGACGTGTGCCCAAACAGTGGTTTACCCCCACATATGGGGTATCAGCGTACTCGGGAAAAATTGCACAACAACTTTGGGGTCTAATTTCTCCTGTTACTGTTGGGAAAAAAAAATTGGGGACTAAAAAAGTTATTTTTGTGGAAAAAAAAATGATTTTTTATTTTCACGGCTCTGCGTTATAAACTTCTGTGAAGAACTTGGGGGTTCAAAGTGCTCACCACACATCTAGATAAGTTCCTTGCGGGGTCTAGTTTCCAAAATGGGGTCACTTGTGGGAGTTTATACTGTTTAGGCACATCAGGGACTCTGCAAACGTAACATGACGCCCGCAGACCATTCCATCAAGTCGGCAATTCAAAACGTCACTACTTCCCTTCCGAGCCCCGAAGTGTGCCCATACAGTAGTTTTCTCCCACATATGGGATATCAGCGTACTCAGGACAAATTGGACAACAACTTTTGAGGTCTAATTTCTCCTGTTACCCTTGGGAAAATAAAAAAATTGGGGACTAAAAGATCATGTTTGTGGAAAAAATATGATTTTTTTATTTTCATGGCCCGGCGTTATAAACTTCTGTGTAGCCCTTGGGGGTTCAAAGTGCTCACTACACATCTAGATAAGCTCCTTGGGGGGTCTAGTTTCCAAAATGGGGTCACTTGTGGGGGGTTTCTACTGTTTAGGCACATCAGGGGCTCTGCAAAGGCAACATGACGCCCACAGAACATTCCATCAAGTCTGCATTCCAAAATGGCGCTCCTTCCCTTCTGTGCTCTCCCATGCGCCAAAACAGTGGTTCCCCCCACATATGGGGTACCAGTGTACTCAGGACAAACTGTACAACAACTTTTGTGGTCCAATTTCTCCTGTTACCCTAGTGAAAATAAAAAATTGCGGGTTAAAAAAATCAGTTTTTGAGGAAAAAAATGATTTTTTATTTTCACGCTCTGCATTACAAACTTCTGTGAAGCACGTGGGGGTTCAAGGTGCTCACCACACATCTAGTTAAGTTCCTTGAGGGGTCTAGTTTACAAAATGTGGTCAATTGTGGGGGGTTTCTACTGTTTAGGCACATCAGGGGCTCTGCCCGCCCGCAGACCATTCCATCAAGTCGGCATTTCAAAGCGTCACTACATCCCTTCCAAGCCCTGACGTGTGCCCAAACAGTGGTTCTCCCCCACATGTGAGGTACTAGCGTACTTAGGAAAAATTAGACAACAACTTTTGGGGTCCAATTTCTCCTGTAACCATTGTGAAAATAAAAAATATGGGGCTAAATAATAATTTTTTGAGAAAAAAAAATGATTTTTTTATTTTCACGGCTCTGCGTTATAAAGTTTTGTGAAGCACCTGGGGGTTCAAAGTGCTCACTGTGCATCTGCATAAGTTTCTTAGGGGGTCTAGTTTCCAAAATGGGGTCATTTGTGGGGGAGCTCCAAAGTTTAGGCATACAGGGGCTCTCCAAACATGACATGGTGTCCGCTAACGACTGGAGCTAATTTTCCATTCAAAAAGTCAAATGGCGCTCCTTCCCTTCTGAGCCCTGCGTGCGCCCAAACAGTGGTTTATGACCACATATGAGGTATCTGTGTACTCAGGAGAAATTGCCCAACAAATTTTAGGATCCAATTTATACTGTTGCCCATGTGAAAATGAAAAAACTGAGGCTAAAAGAAAATTTTTGTGAAAAAAAAAAGTATTCTTTTTCGTATTCTTGGGGTTTTACTGATCAATAATGGTGTAAGTCACTTGTGGGGGTTTTCAAAGGTATGGACATCATCCTATCGCATCTTAGATAATGTTCCATGTGGAGGGTCTAGATTCTTCAAAATGGGGTCAACTTTTGTGGTGGAGACATGCCAATGTAATTTAAGTGCACAACAGTGGGAACTCTTCCACCTAATGCGACATGGCACCGCTAAATATTCCAGCATATTTTCCATTCAAAAAGTCAAATGGCGCTCCTTCCCTTCTGAGCCCTGCCGTGCGCCCAAACAGTGGTTTATGACCACATATGAGGTATCTGTACACTCAGGAGAAATTGCCCAACAAATTTTAGGGTCCATTTTATCCTGATGCCCATGCAAAAATGAAAAAATTGATGCTAAAGGAAAAATTTTGTTGGAAAAATTAAAATGTCCATTTTTTCCTTCCACGTTGCTTTAGTTCCTGTGAAGCACCTGAAGGGTTAATAATCTTCTTGAATGTAGTTTTGAGTAGCTTGAGGGGTGTAGTTTTTATAATGGTGTCACTTTTGGGTATTTTCTGCCATATAGACCCCTCAAAGTGACTTCAAATGTGAGGTGGTCCCTAAAAAAAATGGTTTTGTAAATTTTGCTGTAAAAATGAGAAATCGCTGGTCAACTTTTAACCCTTATAACTTCCTAACAAAAAAAAATGTTGTTCCCAAAATTGTGCTGATGTAAAGTAGACATGTGGGAAATGTTATTTATTAACTATTTTGTGTCAATAACTCTCTGGTTTAACAGAATAAAAATTCAAAATTTGAAAATTGCGAAATTTTCAAAATTTTGGCCAAAGTTCCATTTTTTCACAATTAAACGCAAAAATTATCGACCTAAATTTACCACTAACATGAAGCCCAATATGTCACGAAAAAACAATCTCAGAATCGCTAGGATCCGTTGAAGCGTTCCTGAGTTATTACCTCATAAAGGGACACTGGTCAGAATTGCAAAAAATGGCCAGGTCATTTAGGTCAAAATAGGCTGGGTCATGTAGGGGTTAAATTAGGAAATGGACACAGCCATATGTTGATATTTGGAACAAGAGACAATCTCCATCTACTGGCACAAAGTAAAGAGTGGTTTGCTGATGGCATTTTTTTTTACTACACCAGCCTTGTTTAGGCCTCTTTCACATTTCCGGCGGGCGCCTGGCGGCGCCCCCGGCATTTTGCCGCAGCCCTGCATCTGAAAATCTGATGTGCCGCATGCGGCTTTTTTCACATTGACATGCATTAGCGCCGGATGGCGCCGCATGTCAATGCGTTGCATCCGGAAAAAACGCTGCATGTAACGTTTTTTGTTTTTGCCGGATGATTTCTTATCTCTCCAAGCATCAGAAACCATCCGGCAAAAAACCGCATTTTGGCCGCCGGAAGTGTGAAAGCTTTTCACATGCGGCGCTGCGGCAAAATGCCGGGGGCGCCGCTAGGCGCCCGCCGGAAATGTGAAAGAGGCCTTAAGCAACTTTACACAATCATGTAGTCCATAGCGGCCTTGTTGTTCCGCTAGTGTACACCTTGCTGACAGACAAGAGCCGTTCTACATACCAGAGGTTGCTGCAAGAGCTGAAGAACTTGCAGCCTGGACTGCAGCCAGACAACCTGATGTTGGATTTTGAACTAGCTGCAATACAGGCATTTGAAAGTGAATTCCCCAACCTTGAGAAGATGTTTGGCGTAAAGTTCAAAATGAAGGACTCAAGATGCAATACCAAGGTGACCATGAATTTGCCCGTTGGAAACGCATGATACCTGCCCTGGCCTTTATACCACCACAGAATGTTGTGCAATCATTTGAAGAATTGGTGGAAGATCCTGACTTTCCACAAGAAGCAATACCTATTGCCAACTATTTTGAAGACAGCTATATCGGTCGAATGAATTGCAGAGGGCGTCAAGCACCTTTGTTTCCAGTTCAACTCTGGAATGTGTATGAACGAACATTGAATGATCAACAGCAAACAAATAATGATGTCGAAGGATGGCACCGTAGCTTTCGAGAAACATGTGGTACTCTTTTCCAAAATATATACCGGTTCATTAACTGTCTGAAACATCAGCAAGAGCTCCATAGTTTTGAAATTATTCAGATAATAGCAGGAAATCCCATCGCTGCAAAAAACAAAAAGTATGCTGCAATTTCAGCAAGGGTTAAACGTATCGTGCAAGATTTCAATAATAGAAGCTTGATGGATTATCTGAGAGGCATTGCCTACAGCTTTGAATTTTAGTTCATGGTCACATATTGCATGTTTTGAGAGCAGTGTTTTTAGCTGTAAAATCATTCAAGCATTATAACCAATAATTTGTCTTTTCTCTTTTTCTCTAATCCTTCCCCTCTATACCTTTTTATGTTTCTTGTTACAACAGTTTTGATATATACAGTTAAAGCATAACTCTACAAAAAACATAAGTTATTTTATAGTACCCCTTGCCCATGATATTCATTTATTCATTTCCAAAGGAGACCTTCCAGCAGCTTCACTTCTGTGTGAAAAGTCTCATCCAAGTTAAAGCTCCATGTGCTACAGGATTTCAGTGGTTGCTAAGGAGGTTGTTTCTCCTTAGTAGTAGTACTTGTTGATGGATTCTAGAGCCGTGGCTGCACAGGAGCATGCAACTACCGTAACAATATATTCCCTATGATGTATAAAGGGCTGCTGGTTTACAGCCTTCTGCAAAGCCCCCCCCTATGTGTTCCGTCCTGTAACAGCTTTACACAGGCGGGGGGAGCCCTCCTCTTGTCCAGGACAGAGCACATGAGCGGAGAGTGAAGGGGAGCTTTGCAGAGGGCTGTGAACAAGCAGCCCTGAATGTATCACAGGGAGCCAGGATCCGTTCTGCTACCAAGGGGGCACGATCTCCTTAGTAAACAATGAAATCTTACTATTTTCCTGTCTGTTTGTAAAATGACTTATCTAGAAAACAATGTTTTAGAATTAAAAAAACTCATTTGATCAGAATTGTATATTTTAGACTCATATGGTGTATTATTAGTGATAAGCGAACGTTCAGTTCAGGCAGGTCTTTAATTGCTAGAGGCAAAACATCCTGGGGGTGAAATTCTGGGGGCGAAATGTTCGGGGGCGAACTGCCGGGGGCGAACTGCCGGGGGCGAAATGTTCGGGGGCGAAACATCCTGGGGGCGAAATGCTAGAGGTGAAATGTTCGGGGGCGAACTGCCGGGGGCGAAATGTTCGGGGGTGAACTGCCGGGGGCGAAATGTTCGGGGGCGAACTGCCGGGGGCGAAATGTACGGGGGCGAACTGCCGGGGGCGAAATGTTCGGGGGCGAAATGTTCGGGGGCAAACTGCCGGGAGCGAAATGTTCAGGGGCGAAATGCTCGGGGGCGAACTGCCGGGGGCGAAATGTTCGGGGGCGAAATGTACAGGGACGAAACATCCTGGGGGCGAAATGCTGGGGGCGAAATGTTCGGGGGCGACGTGTACCTGGGGGCGAACTGCTGGGGGAGAAATGCTGGAGGCGAAATGCTGGGGGCGAACTGCTGGGGGCGAAACTTCCTAGAACCGAATGGTATACCGCTGTGAAAAAGCTAAGACGAAACGCGCGTTGGGGATGTCCCCTGGGATTTTGCACTTTACTATAAGTTCATCAAGTGTGATTAATATTGGCACATATACTGTGTTGGCACGGTGTCATTATGGTTAGTTGTTAAACATTGGGGATTCACATGATTGGTGATCTATGAGTTCTGCACATGCACTTTATTGATGTCTCCTTGACCAACATACACATATTTGGGATTCATATGAATAGCAAGTCAGGTTATTTTTCAGACTGACCTACCATCCTCTTTCTATGATCTACTCCAAATGTTGGTCTGTGCATCATAACTGATGATTTCCCTTGCTCATTGATCTCTTTCCCAGGGTTATCTTGTATCTTGTTTTGTCACCTTGTTTTTGTTGAGGTTTTATGTTTGTAATGAATTTGTGTGTAATTAATAAAGTAAAGTTAATTAATTATATGCATGAAGTCTGCTGTCCATTTTTTTGTCTTTAACCATCATTAAGCATGCGTTTCTTCAAAAAAGTTGATAGCTGGATGAAGTAATCTACCCGGTTTATGTAGGCACCGACCCTCTCATTCACTTTATGTGAGCAGCGAGCGACACAAATCTCATGGAAGCATTACTCTGTAGGTGCAGACTCCGGTAACCGCTGTAGGGGAGCACTGACTGCTGGATCAGACTACACAGGGTGAATTTGTAGTCTGTAACTATGGAGATGAATAGCTCTGCGGAGGAGCCACATACACTTTCTAATCCACTATTTGCAAAGTGCTTCAAATTCACTGGAGCAATAAAAATAGTTGCAAAAATCTACAGACCCTAATACCCCTCCACCGTGGGGCAGATAGAAGACAAGCTGATCAGTGATCGCTGCTGACCTGGTGATTATATGCTGGGAAAGTAGGAGGATTATTATACATGGTGAAATCTTTTCATATTTTCATCCCTTTTGTCAAAATTTGTGTCCTGAAAGTAACTATCTATCGTTATGGCTCATTCAGACCTCAGTATTTTGCACGTACGAGAAAAACTGATCAATTATTCTGATCAGAGTTTGGTCTGAGTGTTAGCAGTTTTTCTCCACCTTCTCCTTTCTGACAGTCCGTGAAAATCGGACAACGCACAGATGACATCTGAGCGCTGTCCAGTTTTTTTTTCTCACAGACCCGCATCGCTGATCTTGATCTGGTCAAAATTGGACATCTCCGATATTTTCCACTTGGTCCGAAGAAAAAATCAGATGTGTGCACAGCCCCATAGATTAACTGGTACGAGTGCTATCCGTGAAAACCTGGGCGTGTGAACGAGCACTTACATTGTCAGATTGCTCCATCCATGGCAGCTGGCAGAAAATCTTTTCATCATTGGCTTTTTAATACTGACCCTCATCCAAACTAAGGAGGGAAAAGATTAAGCAGGGGGGAGGAAGCTGCGGCCTGAAAGCTCCTGACAAATTGTCTTAAGTTCTCATGTTTTTCTGCCTCTTCAGCTCCTCTCATAAGGAATGTGAACAGACTCTCAGCAGAGCCCCTCCACCAGCAGCGTTATTTTAAGTGCAGTTTGTGCCGAGCTCTGAGAAGTAGGTCATTCAGCAGCAGCACAAGGAATTATGGAAACCTACTTAAAACCCCACTGCAGTCACACACAAAGCAGAGCAGAGAAATCAGCCCCTCCGGCATCTGCTTTTTTTATTTCTCTGTGTATGCAGAGCTCATAGGAAGCAGCTCAGGTATTAAGCACAATGGTTTGATTAAATATGACTGCATGCACCATGATCAATCCGACACCTGGGTGAAGGAGATTGCAAATAGATTGGAATAGAGATCTGCACACCTTCCCCCATACATTGCATCCCACCTCCCTGTGGATTAGTGCCCACATCGTGCCGGCTGCTGCCGCATACACTTCTTGTATTGCCATAATCAACTTGGCTTTCATCTCCTGGAATGGGGACGACGCTTAACTATGAAAATATAAGCAGGTCATAAGTGAAATGGACGGAGCTGAAATAACACTTTTATTACCATGGTCCCATAATAAGGGATAAGTCTGTGGAGGGTGGGTGTGCAGCGTACAAAAAAGCGTACCGTCATCACACGTCGCTGCGTTGCAGGAGATGGGCTCATTCGTTTGATCGCTGTCTTGTGGTAGCAGAAAAGGACATATCTGCGGGCTCTGCTCACAGCCGATGTTCTGAAAAAAATACATGAATGTGCAAAATTAAATAAAATGTACCACTGCATCGGCATAAAAAGGTAACATACAGGAAAGATGTGGAAAAAAAAGAAAATATCCAAACGGAAAGCTCTCAGTACTTATGTGGAACAACGTAGCTCCGTACAACTCACAGTGACCGTTCTCTGGCATTGGAGCTCAGACCACATTCACTTTAAGGCCGGCGTCACACTGGCGACAGAATCGGACGACTGCAATACGATGAAATATCGCATTGCAGTCTGCCCTATGTTAATCTATGGAGCAGCTCCCAGTATCAGATTTTTTGTGGTCCGTTTTAAACGTCCGAGTGCAATCGCAGCATGCTGCGATTGTCACCGATTGTGGGTCGACTATCGCCAATGCAAGTCTATGGGAGCGATGAAAAATCGGATTACAAACGGACCGCACGTGTGACTTGCGATTAAATCGCATCGGTGTCCTTTAGAAAAGCCGGCAATTCATCCCCGGCTATACTGTAAAATCACACTGACAGCTTTAATAAAGAATAGAAAGAATAGATATACACACATAGAATAAATATATATATTGTAATTGTGACATGTATATATATATATATATATTTATAGTTCCTAGACTTCTACATACTGTAATAGCCGCTAATTCAATTGCCGGCTTTTGTGAAATCACAGAAGCCGACATGAAATGATACATTGTTTAGACACAGTTAACCATGTCATTTCCTGTATTTTGATATTTGTTTAGAACTTACAATTACATAGCAATTATTTGTGCAAAATTTCAGACATGTAGGGGTTAATTAAAGGTGTAAATTCGTTGAAAAAAAATGCGTGGGCTCCCGCTGTATTTTCTCCACCAGACAGACAAAGCAAGCGAGTGGGGGCAGATAATAACAGCCTAGGGAGGGTACATTTTTTTTGTGCCCCCCCTGGCTACTAACATCTGCCCCCAGACACCCCAGAAAGGGCAAATCTATAATTAGATTCGCCCTTTCTGGCACTTTGCCCGTCTATTCCCATTGCCCTGTAGCGGTGGCGAATGGGTTAATAATGTCACCTTAATGTCACCTTAGTATTGAAAGGTGACCTTAAGGCAGGTTAATAATTGAGAGCTGTCAATTAGACAACTATCAATTATTAATCCTATTGAAGTAAATAAAAAAACACAAACACTTTAAGAATAAATAATTTTAATGAAATAAAAACACATTTTTTTGACCATCTTTTATTTCACTCTTAATCCGTTCGAAGCCCTTGTTCTTCTAAAATAAATATAAAATAATAAAACAACATTATTCTTACCTATCTGGCAATCTGTCCCGTCCCACGATGTAATCCTTCACAAAGGGTTAACTAGCAATCAGATAAGCAGCGCAAGTAATCCTGCGTGCTCATCTGATAGCTCCTGAATGAATGAGCTTATCTCCTGCCGACAGGAGAGGATGTGATTCATGAATGAAGTTTTGATTGTATCCACTTTCACGTTAGGTCAGGTCACTGAAGTGAAAGTGGCAATAAATCAATTAAGCTCCATTCATGAATCTATTCCTCTCCTTTCGCTGGGAGAGTTAAGGGTATGCCACACTAAACAATATCGCTAACGGATCGCTAAAAAACGTCACTACTTAGCGATCCCGTTAGCGATATTGTTCAGTGCGGCAGCTTCCAGCGACGAGCTTCCTGCTGTGATCTCGCTCGTCGCTGGAATCGTTCCGGACCCTATTTCATCGCTGGCGCTCCCGCTGGGTAAGTATCTAATCGCTGTGTGGCACCTTTTCTTAGCGATTTAGTACCGCTAAAGTCGTTAAGAAGATCGCTAACGGCGATAGCGTCGTTAACTATATCGCTAAATGTGGCCGCATTTAGCGATATAGAAACAATCCCGCTAGCGATCTCATTAGTATGCAACGCTAGAGAGATCGCTAGCGGGATAGCTTAGTGTGGCAGTACCTTAACTTATTCATTCAGGGGAATACAGGTCTGAGACAGCATTATTAGCTCTCTGCGACCTGTAACCTGTTAACCCTTTCTGATGGATTACATCGTGGGACCTGACTGTACATCGGATTGGTAAGAATCATTTTGCTTTTTTATTTTATTTTTATTACAGGAAATGGTTTTAGCAGGAAAATAAAATATGGTCAAAAACTGTGATTATTTCATTAAACTTCTTTTTTATTAAAGTGTGTGTGTTTGATTTTTCTATCATACAATAGGATTAATAATTGATAGTTGTCTAATTGACAGCTCTCAATTATTAACCTGCCTTAAGGTCACCTTTCAATACTAAGGTGACATTAAGGTGACATTATTAACCCATTCGCCACCGCTACAGGGCAATGGGAATAGATGGGCAAAGTGCCAGAAAGGGCGAATCTAATTATAGATTTGCCCTTTCTGGGGTGTCTGGGGGCAGATGTTAGTAGCCAGGGGGGCACAAAAAAAATGTACCCTCCCTAGGCTGTTATTATCTGCCCCCACTCTCTTGCTTTGTCTGTCTGGTGGAGAAAATACAGCGGGAGCCCACGCATTTTTTTTCAACGAATTTACACCTTTAATTAACCCCTACATGTCTGAAATTTTAGCACACAATACTCATGTAATTGTAAGTTCTAAACAAATATCAAAATACACGAAATGACATGGTTAACTGTGTGGAAACAATGTATCATTTCATGTCGGCTTCTGTGATTTCACAAAAGCCGGCAATTGAATTAGCGGCTATTACAGTATGTAGAAGTCTAGGAACTATAAATATATGTATATATATACATGTCACAATGACATGTATATATATATTATATATATATATATATATATATATGATGTGTTCTATGTGTATATATCTATTCTTTCTTTTGTGATTTAAATACTATTCTTTTGGATCCATTATATGTCAGTTTTGCAAGCCTGCGAGAAAATTCTCGCAAGTCGGATGAAAATCGGATGTTACAAGGTACACACACATGCGACTAAATCGCATCTTTGAAGGAAAATCGGATGCCAGAAGGATGTGTGATGTTTGCATTTTGATCCGACAATCGACCGACTAAAACGGACCGATTTTTTGTAGTTGTGTGTGACGCCGGCCTAACGGAAGCGAGATGGACAACACCCAATAGACAGGAACAGGGCCGCCATCAGGGCATTACTGCCCTTACTGCTGTATCGGGCCCGGTCAGCAGCAGTACACAGAGGGCCCCGCTCTTGTGCTTCTGCTGAAAGGGCCCCATCGTGCACTAAAATACTGCGGACTGCAGCGCACACGTCGGCGCTGGGGCCCGGGAGCCTTTTTGGAGCTGTCCACGGCCGTCTTCCTAGTCGGCTGCTCAGCTCCTGCTCGGCTGTAGCTAGAATGTATGGGCTCCCTGCAGGTCCTGACTACAGCCCATATATTCTAGCCGTCTCAGTAGTGAATGTGCTAGAATGTATGGGCTCCTCTCAGGTGCTGTCAGCAGCCCATACATTCTAGCTGCTTCACTGCAGAAAACTCAATAGACTCCCGGGAACGACTGAGGTAAGTACCAAAAAAAAGTTTTTGTTTTTTTAAATGGGTTGTGGTGGGGGGGAGTGAGACTGCAGATGATAAAGTGTGTTTGAGGGGGGACAGCACATGATGAAATGATAGGGGGCTGCAAATGATGAAGTAAGGGGGACTGAAAATGATGAAGTGAAGGTGATGGGGGCTGCAAATGATGATGTGGGGGTGATGGAGACTGTAAGTGATGATGTGGGGTGATGGGGACTGCAAATGATGATGTGGGGTGATGGGGGCTGCAAATGATGATGTGGGGGTGATGGAGACTGTAAGTGATGATGTGGGGGTGACAAAGGGAGGACTACAAATGATGAAGTGGGGGTGACAGTGATTGGTGATAATTAATGAAGTGGGAGTGATGGGACTGCAGATGATGAAGTGGGTGGGGTGATGATGGGATGCAGGATGATGAAGTACGGAGGGTGAATGGGGGACTGCAATGATGAATGGGGATGGATGCAATGATGAAGTGGGTGACAGGGACTGCAGATGATGAAGTGGGGGTGACAGGGACTGCAAATGATGAAGTGGGAGTGACGGGGACTGCAAATGATGAAGTGGGAGTGACGGGGACTGCAGATGATGAAGTGGGGTGATGGGGACTGCAAATAGGGGTGATGTGGATTGCAACTGATGATGTAGGGGTGATGGGGACTGCAGATGATGAAGTGGGAGTGACGGGGACTGCAGATGATGAAGTGAGAGTGATGGGGACTGCAAATGATGCGGGGTGATGGAGACTGCAAATGATGTGGGGGTGATGGGACTGCAAATGATGATGCGAGGGTGATGGAGACTGCAAATGATGTGAGGGTGATGGGACTGAAAATGATGAAGTGTGTTTGAGGGGGTACTGCACATGATGAAATGATAAGGGGCTGCAAATCATGAAGTAAGGGGGACTGCAGATGCATTGAAGGGGGATAGGGAACTGTAAATGAAGGTGGTCTGCAAATAATGATGTGAGGGTGATGGGGACTGCAAATGAAGTGGGGGGTGATGGGGACTGCAAATGATGATGTGGGGGTGATGGGACTGCAAATGATGAATTGGGGGTGATGGATGTGGGGGTGATGGGGACTACAAATAATGTTGTGGGGGTGACGGGGACTGCAAATGATGTGGGGGTGATGGGACTGCAAATGATGATGTGGGGGTGATGGGGACTGCAAATGATGAATGGGGGTGATGGGTACTGAATGATGATGTGGGGTATGGACTGCAAATGATGAAGTGGGGGTGATGGGGACTGCAGATGATGAAGTGTGTTTGAGGGGTTCTGCACATGATGAAATGATAGGGGGCTGCAAATCATGAAGTAAGGGGGACTGCAGATGTAGTGAACTACAAATGCAAATGATGAAGTGGGGGTGATGGGGACTGTAAATTAAGTGACAAGAGAAAAAGGTAGCACACTGTAGCGCTATAGCTTGCAAACACGAAATATGAAAAATATGAAAAATGAATTGCATCATTACCTTAGAAATATGATAAATTGAGAAGTCTTAGCGCATAAGATGGCCAAATTATGTGAGCCTGATAGCCACGTCAAGGCTCTTCTCGTATATCAGGTCCTAACTAATGCCTATCCTCGCTTAGAAAAGTCTGTCTGCATGGGAACGTATGAATCCTCTCTTCAGACTAAAATCTACATCTCTGTGGGGGTGATGAACCTGTTGTAATTAAAAAGCCTGTGACCACCAGGTGGAGTGTTCAGGTAGAAGGTAAATGAATACATATCAAAAAACTGACCGGCACATCCAAACATAGATTCAGTGTGAACAGGTGCTAAACCTAGAGTCACCAACTCATATACATACAAGAGAAAAAGGTAGCACACTGTAGCGCTATAGCTTGCAAACACGAAATATGAAAAATATGAAAAATGAATTGCATCATTACCTTAGAAATATGATAAATTGAGAAGTCTTAGCGCATAAGATGGCCAAATTATGTGAGCCTGATAGCCACGTCAAGGCTCTTCTCGTATATCAGGTCCTAACTAATGCCTATCCTCGCTTAGAAAAGTCTGTCTGCATGGGAACGTATGAATCCTCTCTTCAGACTAAAATCTACATCTCTGTGGAGGGGTGATGAACCTGTTGTAATTAAAAAGCCTGTGACCACCAGGTGGAGTGCTCAGGTAGAAGGTAAATGAATACATATCAAAAAACTGACCGGCACATCCAAACATAGATTCAGTGTGAACAGGTGCTAAACCTAGAGTCACCAACTCATATACATACAAGAGAAAAAGGTAGCACACTGTAGCGCTATAGCTTGCAAACACGAAATATGAAAAATATGAAAAATGAATTGCATCATTACCTTAGAAATATGATAAATTGAGAAGTCTTAGCGCATAAGATGGCCAAATTATGTGAGCCTGATAGCCACGTCAAGGCTCTTCTCGTATATCAGGTCCTAACTAATGCCTATCCTCGCTTAGAAAAGTCTGTCTGCATGGGAACGTATGAATCCTCTCTTCAGACTAAAATCTACATCTCTGTGGAGGGGTGATGAACCTGTTGTAATTAAAAAGCCTGTGACCACCAGGTGGGCTTTTTAATTACAACAGGTTCATCACCCCTCCACAGAGATGTAGATTTTAGTCTGAAGAGAGGATTCATACGTTCCCATGCAGACAGACTTTTCTAAGCGAGGATAGGCATTAGTTAGGACCTGATATACGAGAAGAGCCTTGACGTGGCTATCAGGCTCACATAATTTGGCCATCTTATGCGCTAAGACTTCTCAATTTATCATATTTCTAAGGTAATGATGCAATTCATTTTTCATATTTTTCATATTTCGTGTTTGCAAGCTATAGCGCTACAGTGTGCTACCTTTTTCTCTTGTATGTATATGAGTTAGTGACTCTAGGTTTAGCACCTGTTCACACTGAATCTATGTTTGGATGTGCCGGTCAGTTTTTTGATATGTATTCATTTACCTTCTACCTGAGCACTCCACCTGGTGGTCACAGGCTTTTTAATTACAACAGGTTCATCACCCCTCCACAGAGATGTAGATTTTAGTCTGAAGAGAGGATTCATACGTTCCCATGCAGACAGACTTTTCTAAGCGAGGATAGGCATTAGTTAGGACCTGATATACGAGAAGAGCCTTGACGTGGCTATCAGGCTCACATAATTTGGCCATCTTATGCGCTAAGACTTCTCAATTTATCATATTTCTCAGGTAATGATGCAATTCATTTTTCATATTTTTCATATTTCGTGTTTGCAAGCTATAGCGCTACAGTGTGCTACCTTTTTCTCTTGTATGTATATGAGTTGGTGACTCTAGGTTTAGCACCTGTTCACACTGAATCTATGTTTGGATGTGCCGGTCAGTTTTTTGATATGTAAATTAAGTGAGTGAGGGAAGGGGACAGCAATTGAATTGAAGGTGGGGGTGGGAGAGCAAATGGTGAATTGAATGTTGGGAGTGGGGAGTGCAAATAATGATGAATTTTGAGGGTGGGGGAGTAAATGATGTATTGAATGTGGGGAAGAACAGTTGATAATGATTAGAGGGTGGGAGAGAGAAGACATGACAATTAATTTGGGCAGAAGAGCATGTACTGTAACTATAATGAATTGGGGTAAGGGTTAGAGCGGGAGGTACATAGTGGGGGGCGTTGAGGATAAAGTGACTGGTAATGAATTAGGGGAAGAGTACAGTTGCTAATTAATTTATATATTAAATAGGGAAAGTGGCTATGTACAGATGGTGGGGGGCACAGTGGTGGATTATAATTTATATTTTGAATGGTGGGTTGCATAATAACCAATAATATATTAATGGTGGGTGCACGTCTGTATTCAGATGTGTAGTGTAGAAGAAAGGGAAAAAGTGGGAAATGTGCTCTGGAAGCGGTGCTCTAGATAATGGTGTTATTTTATGCAGAGACGAGTCCTGCGCTGGATAAAAAAGAAACACAAAGATGAGGGACTTCAGCTAGAGACATCACTGGTGAGTTAGTGTGTTACCTGTACACTGACACTATACACTGTATACAGAGGTCCTGTGTATGATGTTACCGGTGACCACTGTATTACCTGTACACTACACATTATATGCAGAGCTCCTGTGTATAATGTCACTGGGGATCACTTACCTATACACTGACACTATATACAGAGCTGCTGTATATAATGGCATCGGTGATCACTGTATTACCTGTACACAGACACTGCATACTAAGTACAGATCTCCTGTGTATAATGGCACTTATGGTGATAGTATTTTTTTTAAATTAATGATCAGTATTGTACTATTCAGTCACAATTCGGTGGTAATATGTTGTCCGGCCATGGTGTGGCGGTATTTGTTCCTGTATGTGCTATTATTGTGTCACTGTGTGGTGGTAATATGTGGTCTGGTCATGGTGTGGTGGTATTTGTTCCTTCTATGTGCTATTATTCGGTCACTGTGGTGGTAATATGTGGTCTGGACATGGTGTGGCGGCATTTGTTCCTTGTAGATGGTATTATAGGTCACTATATGGTGATAATATGGTGTCTGGTCATGGTGTGGTGGTATTTGTCCCTTGTATGTGTTATTATTGGTCATTTTAAAATTGAAAAATAAATAAAAATATGCCTAAATTGTATTGCATATCTTAACAAATGTTTAATAAGTTACAGTAAAGTAGAGCCCAGCCAAAAGAGTCAACCTTGTCGTGGTAGCGGCTTAAAAAATCTTTTAGCCAAAACAAAAGCTGCTGGTTACATGTGTGATCTGGTGATGGAAACTGTTAATGTGTGATTGGTGAGAGGTGGAGTTTTTCCAAGAGAGATTGCTGGGGCTGTAGACAGTTTGAGGGGTGGAGGCGGGGCTGGGGAGGAGCCTGGGCGGAGTCTCAAGGGGGCCCCGAAAATGTTGCCAGTATGGGGCCCCGAAATTCCTAGTGGCAGCCCTGGACAGGAACTTGGAGTCGTTTATTGGTGCAGGCACAAAGTCCACTTTTCTTGGAAATCAAACATTTCTCTGGCATTGAATTCGCAGTCTCCCACAGCCATGTTCCTCAATGTGACAAGCGAAACAGGATTTTTCAGATTTTGCTAAGTTCCAGCTACTGCCTGTGTGAAAGTCTGTCTTTCTGTCACCAAGTCCTGGTGCTGTTAGTCCTGGTGCAGTGAACCCTCTGACCTCTGGATTTTGCCAGGTAGATTCTACATCCAAGGTGAATGTTACAGGTCTGATCTGGAAGATGATTCTTCCCAGGATCTGCCGTCAGCTTGGCACTACCTTATAGTCCACAAAACACAAGGAGAGAGAAAAGATGGCAGAGTCTTTTTCCTTCTTCCACTTATATAAGATTGTGATCATTCCTACCCTGAATGACAGAGGCATTCTGCCCTCCACCACCATCTTCATGTATCGCTCCAACAGGTCTGAGCCTAAAGACGTCTCTCTTCTGGGGTTACATTACTGCATGGTAGACAAAAAACAGACAAAAAAAGCTTGCTGACCGAGCACTCCGCCCCACCAGGTGGTGATTTTAATTACACCAGGTCCCTACTTTACCCATAAATGCAGGCATTGCTGACAAAGGTGCATATTCACCAGAAATTCAGATATCAGCCTAATAGAGGTATGTTCACAATAGGTCAGGGACTCACCAGTATTGAGACCACCTTGACGATGATTGGTGGGCTTTAAAATGTTTGGCCAAATGTTTATACTAAGCGTCTCAAATTTTTCCTTATATTCCAAAGCCATATTGCTATTCTAAATTTCATGTATTCCATATTGTCATGCTTTAGTATGCTTGAGTGCAGCCTTTTTTTGTATGTTTTACATGGGGGTAGCTTCCCTTGGTTTGCACCTAGTTCACATTAGTCTGGATGTGCCAGTCAGGTTTTTTTGTCTATTGAATGCTAGCTTGCTGACCGAGCACTCCGCCCCCACCAGGTGGTGATTTTAATTACACCAGGTCCCTACTTTACCCATAAATGCAGGCATTGCTGACAGAGGTGCATATTCACCCAGAAATTCAGATATCAGCCTAATAGAGGTATGTTCACATTAGGTCAGGGACTCACCAGTATTGAGACCACCTTGACGATGGTTGGTGGGCTTTAAAATGTTTGGCCAAATGTTTATACTAAGCGTCTCAAATGTTTCCTTATATTCCAAAGCCATATTGCTATTCTAAATTTCATGTATTCCATATTGTCATGCTTTAGTATGCTTGAGTGCAGCCTTTTTTTGTATGTTTTTACATGGGGGTAGCTTCCCTTGGTTTGCACCTAGTTCACATTAGTCTGGATGTGCCAGTCAGGTTTTTTTTGTCTATTGAATGCTAGCTTGCTGACGAGCACTACGCCCCCACCAGGTGGTGATTTTAATTACACCAGGTCCCTACTTTACCCATAAATGCAGGCATTTCTGACAGAGGTGCATATTCACCCAGAAATTCAGATATCAGCCTAATAGAGGTATGTTCACATTAGGTCAGGGACTCACCAGTATTGAGACCAACTTGACGATGGTTGGTGGGCTTTAAATGTTTGGCCAAATGTTTTATACTAAGCGTCTCAAATGTTTCCTTATATTCCAAAGCCATATTGCTATTCTAAATTTCATGTATTCCATATTGTCATGCTTTTAGTATGCTTGAGTGCAGCCTTTTTTGTATGTTTTACATGGGGGTAGCTTCCCTTGGTTTGCCCTAGTTCACATTAGTCTGGATGTGCAGTCAGGTTTTTTTGTCTATTGATGCTAGCTTGCTGACCGAGCACTCCGCCCCCCACAGGTGGTGATTTTAATTACACCAGGTCCCTACTTTACCCATAAATGCAGGCATTGCTGACAGAGGTGCATATTCACCCAGAAATTCAGATATCAGCCTAATAGAGGTATGTCCACATTAGGTCAGGGACTCAACAGTATTGAGACCACCTTGACGATGGTTGGTGGCTTTAAAATGTTTGGCCAAATGTTTATACTAAGCGTCTCAAATGTTTCCTTATATTCCAAAGCCATATTGCTATTCTAAATTTCATGTATTCCATATTGTCATGCTTTAGTATGCTTGAGTGCAGCCTTTTTTGTATGTTTTACATGGGGGTAGCTTCCTTGGTTTGCACCTAGTTCACATTATTCTGGATGTGCCAGTCAGGTTTTTTTGTCTATTGAATGCTAGCTTGCTGACCGAGCACTCCGCCCCCACCAGGTGGTGATTTTAATTACACAGGTCCTACTTTACCCATAAATGCAGGCATTGCTGACAGAGGTGCATATTCACCCAGAAATTCAGATATCAGCCTAATAGAGGTATGTTCACATTAGGTCAGGGACTCACAGTATTGAGACCACCTTGACGATGGTTGGTGGGCTTTAAAATGTTTGGCCAAATGTTTATACTAAGCGTCTCAAATTTTTCCTTATATTCCAAAGCCATATTGCTATTCTAAATTTCATGTATTCCATATTGTCATGCTTTAGTATGCTTGAGTGCAGCCTTTTTTTGTATGTTTTACATGGGGGTAGCTTCCCTTGGTTTGCACTAGTTCACATTAGTCTGGATGTGCCAGTCAGGTTTTTTTGTCTATTGAATGCTAGCTTGCTGACCGAGCACTCCGCCACCACCAGGTGGTGATTTTAATTACACCAGGTCCCTACTTTACCCATAAAAATTTAGGCATTGCTGACAGAGGTGCATATTCACCAGAAATTCAGATATCAGCCTAATAGAGGTATGTTCACATTAGGTCAGGGACTCACCAGTATTGAGACCCCCTTGACGATGGTTGGTGGGGTTTAAAATGTTTGGCCAAATGTTTTTACTAAGCGTCTCAAATTTTTCCTTATATTCCAAAGCCATATTGCTATTCTAAATTTCATGTATTCCATATTGTCATGCTTTAGTATGCTTGAGTGCAGCCTTTTTTGTATGTTTTACATGGGGTAGCTTCCCTTGGTTTGCACCTAGTTCACATTAGTCTGGATGTGCCAGTCAGGTTTTTTTGTCTATTGAATGCTAGCTTGCTGACCGAGCACTCAGGGAGAGATGTATCGCCAATGATCAATGATCGCTGCCTCCAGTAATCAGCAAGTAATATGGCCACCATTGTTTAATGGTGCAGCAGCTGCAGCGGTGTACATGTGCCAGGTTATTGCTGTCCGGTTTCACCAGTGCTGCCTTTATTCGTACTGTACGCCTATCTGCCCTAGCTGAAGCTAAAGATTAGCACAAGGAGGCACCATCAAACCCTACCAGTACCAATGAGCGAGATAGTCTCCTCATTGCCAGCTTGCAGAAAGGGCTTAAGGAGTGGAGTGCAAGGGTCAATGCCAACAGCAATATGATGGCGTCAAGTTGTGGAATTGCTACAAAGAGATGAAAGGAAGGATTAATTAGCACGACGAATGGGGCAGCGTGAGGGGTGTAATGCACATGTACTGTAGTGCCAGCAGGACATGCTGTGTGTGGGATGGGCACTAGGTGCCAGTGGGTGACAAGTGTGTCTGCTCAGAATTGGAGCATACAGCGGACACAAACAAGGACTGTTGTCAGACCTCCATATATAGTAAGGAGTAGGGTCCCCAAACCACCATGTGCAACCTCTCCGGCATGGGTAGGTGGGCATGAGGACCCACAGAGGTACAGAGAAATGGCATATGGACTAGCTGGTATAATGCCACAAGTGGCATATAGGAAGGGCAGAATTTGGTAGATGGATAGTCAGAGTCCCTTTGTGGCACCGTAGGTTGGAATATAGGCCGACAGAAGTCCACAGAACAAATCTGATGACGGCTCACTGTTATGTGTCGGGAGTGCAGTCTATTAACCAGATGTATAAAAAAGCATTGGATAATTTGCTGGAGATTTACAGACATTCATGCTTCTTGGTTTTCGGCTTTGCGCTGTATTACATACAAGACTTTGCCTTCTTCAGACCTGGTCATTATTTGCAGCTGACAATAACATTTGTTTCTCAGACTTCGAAATCTAGAATACAAAGTTGCGCTCAACTGGGGATGGCCAAGGTGTTATAATTATCTGTGAGTGGATAATGGGAGACATCTCGTCGGGTCCACAAACATTCCATGTTTAATTCAGGAGAACAGTAACGAGTTCCCGAGCCGGCCTCACGCAGGCAGACCGGTAGTAACGGGGAGAGCGCAGTTTTATTCACAAAACATTTTACAAAGTAGCAGCATTTAAAGTTCACTACTGACATTTAGCAGGGGAATCCTGCAGAAACAGCAGCACCGAGACCTCCATGACCTTTATGTTTTTTAAAAGCAAAGAGCCTGGAGGAGATTGAATGAAACTGGTGTGGTGCTGTATACATTTCATTAAAGCTGTCACTTTCTAAAGAGAGTGCAGCAAAACAACAAAAAAGACACAAGTTAACCTTTACCGCTTTAAAGCGCAGCTGGGAGCACAAAAAAATCCTCCGGTATGGACGACGCTCTGTGAAGTTCTGAGATTTCCCAAGATACAACTAAATAGAAAATGAAGAAAAATCATTCCCGGAGCCAACAAATCAACAGCTCGGCCCTATCGCAGTCTTCATACTGTTTATAAATGCTTGGAAATGGGCAGATATGCAGAGCGAACAATGGGCGAAAACAAGGGGAAGAGGCCAATGCCAGGTGAGATAGTGCACCGATGAGGTGGAGGAGACCAAGAAGGGTCTGAAAGAAACCTGGAGGAGCAGTCCACCGTGGAACATCCGGAGGAGCAGTCCACCGTGGAACATCCGGAGGAGCAGTCCACCGTGGAGCACCGGAGAAACAGTCTACCATGGAGCACCCGGAGGAACAGTTCACCGTGGAGCACCCGGAGGAGCAGTCCACCGTGGAGCACCCAGAGGAGCAGTCCACCGTGGAGCACCCAAAGGAGCAGTCCACCGTAGAGCACCAGGAGGAGCAGTCCACCGTAGAGCACCCGGAGGAGCAGTCCAACATACAGCACCCAGAGAAGCAGTCCACTGTGGAGCACCCGGAGGAACAGTCCACCATAGAGCTCCCGGAGGAGCAGTCCACCGTAGAGCACCCGGAGGAGCAGTCCACCGTAGAGCACCCAGAGCAGTCCAACATACAGCACCCGGAGGAGCAGTCCACCGTAGAGCACCGGAGGAGCAGTCCAACATACAGCACCTGGAGGAGCAGTCCACCATGGAGCACCGGAGAAGCATTCCACCGTAGAGCACCCGGAGGAGCAGTCCAACATACAGCACCCAGAGGAGCAGTCCACCGTAAAGCACCCGGAGGAGCAGTCCAATATACAGCACCTGGAGGAGCAGTTCACCGTGGAGCACCCGCAGGAGCAGTCCACCGTAGAGCACCCAGAGGAGCAGGCCACAATAGAGCACCCAGAGGAGCAGGCCACCGTAGAGCACCCGGAGGAGCAGTCCATCGTAGAGCACCTGGAGAAGGGTGTAAAATGAAATTCTGTGCCAAGAAGTTCCATGACATGAACGAGAACAGAGATATCCCATTAGGGTGGAATGCAGTGACGAAAATCATCAGAAACTACTAAGCAACTTGAACCCCCAAAATATCACCAAACTGGAAGCGACTGATACGCTCCAGTCAGATATCAATAAACCAATGATTTGTAAGTAAGCTGGCCATATGGGGATGCAATCCTGACAATGGAGGAGATGTAAATCCTTTGTGTCCACCAGGACACCATGCAGTAATGTATACATACAAAAAAGGCTGCACTCAAGCATACTAAAGCATGACAATATGGAATACATGAAATTTAGAATAGCAATATGGCTTTGGAATATAAGGAAAAATTTGAGACGCTTAGTATAAACATTTGGCAAACATTTTAAAGCCCACCAACATGTCAAGGTGGTCTCAATACTGGTGAGTCCCTGACCTAATGTGAACTTACCTCTATTAGGCTGATATCTGAATTTCTGGGTGAATATGCACCTCTGTCAGCAATGCCTGCATTTATGGGTAAAGTGGGACCTGGTGTAATAAAATCACCACTGGTGGGGGCGGAGTGCTCGTCAGACTAGCATTCAATAGACAAAAAACTGACTGGACATCCAGACTATGTGAACTGGGTGCACACCAAGAGAGCTACCCATGTAAAACATACAAAAAAGCTGCACTCAAGCATACTAAAGCATGACAATATGGAATACATGAAATTTAGAATAGCATATGGCTTTGGAATATAAGGAAAAATTTGAGACGCTAGTATAAACATTTGGCCAAACATTTTAAAGCCCACCAACCATCGTCAAGGTGGTCTCAATACTGGTGAGTCCCTGACCTAATGTGAACATACCTCTATTGGCTGATATTGAATTTCTGGGTGAATATGCACCTCTGTCAGCAATGCCTGCATTTATGGGTAAAGTGGGACCTGGTGTAATTAAAATCACACTGGTGGGGCTGAGGTCGGTCAGCAAGTAGCATTCAATAGACAAAAACCTGACTGGCACATCAGATAATGTGAATGGCAAACCAAGGGAAGCTACCCATGTAAAACATACAAAAAAGGCTGCACTCAAGCATACTAAAGCATGACATATGGAATACATGAAATTTAGATAGCAATATGCTTTGGAATATAAGGAAAATTTGAGACGCTTAGTATAAACATTTGGCAAACATTTTAAAGCCACCAACCATCGTCAAGGTGGTCTCAATACTGGTGAGTCCCTGACCTATGTGAACATACTCTATTAGGCTGATATCTGAATTTCTGGGTGAATATGCACCTCTGTCAGCAATGCCTGATTTATGGGTAAAGTAGGACTGGTGTAATTAAATCACCACCTGTGGTGGCGGAGTGCTCGGTCAGCAAGCTAGCATTCATAGACAAAAAAACCTGACTGGCACATCCAGACTAATGTGAACTAGTGCAAACCAAGGGAAGCTACCCCATGTAAAACATACAAAAAAAGGCTGCACTCAAGCATACTAAAGCATGACAATATGGAATACATGAAATTTAGAATAGCAATATGGCTTTGGAATATAAGGAAAATTTGAGACGCTTAGTATAAACATTTGGCCAAACATTTTAAAGCCCACCAACCATCGTCAAGGTGGTCTCAATACTGGTGAGTCCCTGACCTAATGTGAACATACCTCTATTAGGCTGATATCTGAATTTCTGGTGAATATGCACCTCTGTCAGCAATGCCTGCATTTATGGGTAAAGTAGGGACCTGGTGTAATTAAAATCACCACCTGGTGGGGCGGAGTGCTCGGTCAGCAAGCTAGCATTCAATAGACAAAAAAACTGACTGGGCACATCCAGAATAATGTGAACTAGGTGCAAACCAAGGAAGCACCCCATGTAAAACATACAAATAAAAGGCTGCACTCAAGCATACTAAAGCATGACAATATGGAATACATGAAATTTAGAATAGCAATATGGCTTTGGAATATAAGGAAAAATTTGAGACGCTTAGTATAAACATTTGGCCAAACATTTAAAGCCCACCAACCATCGTCAAGGTGGTCTCAATACTGGTGAGTCCCTGACCTAATGTGAACATACTCTATTAGGCTGATATCTGAATTTCTGGGTGAATATGCACCTCTGTCAGCAATGCCTGCATTTATGGGTAAAGTAGGGACCTGGTGTAATTAAAATCACCACCTGGTGGGGGCGGAGTGCTCGGTCAGCAAGCTAGCATTCAATAGACAAAAAAAACCTGACTGGCACATCCAGACTAATGTGAACTAGGTGCAAACCAAGGAAGCTACCCCATGTAAAACATACAAAAAAAGGCTGCACTCAAGCATACTAAAGCATGACAATATGGAATACATGAAATTTAGAATAGCAATATGGCTTTGGAATATAAGGAAAAATTTGAGACGCTTAGTATAAACATTTGGCCAAACATTTTAAAGCCCACCAACCATCGTCAAGGTGGTCTCAATACTGGTGAGTCCCTGACCTAATGTGAACATACCTCTATTAGGCTGATATCTGAATTTCTGGGTGAATATGCACCTCTGTCAGCAATGCCTGCATTTATGGGTAAAGTAGGGACCTGGTGTAATTAAAATCACCACCTGGTGGGGCGGAGTGCTCGGTCAGCAAGCTAGCATTCAATAGACAAAAAAACCTGACTGGCACATCCAGACTAATGTGAACTAGGTGCAAACCAAGGGAAGCTACCCCCATGTAAAACATACAAAAAAAAGGCTGCACTCAAGCATACTAAAGCATGACAATATGGAATACATGAAATTTAGAATAGCAATATGGCTTTGGAATATAAGGAAACATTTGAGACGCTTAGTATAACATTTGGCCAAACATTTTAAAGCCCCAACCATCGTCAAGGTGGTCTCAATACTGGTGAGTCCCTGACCTAATGTGAACATACCTCTATTAGGCTGATATCTGAATTTCTGGGTGAATATGCACCTCTGTCAGCAATGCCTGCATTTATGGGTAAAGTAGGGACCTGGTGTAATTAAAATCACCACCTGGTGGGGCGGAGTGCTCGGTCAGCAAGCTAGCATTCAATAGACAAAAAACCTGACTGGCACATCCAGACTAATGTGAACTAGGTGCAAACCAAGGGAAGCTACCCCCATGTAAAACATACAAAAAAAGGCTGCACTCAAGCATACTAAAGCATGACAATATGGAATACATGAAATTTAGAATAGCAATATGGCTTTGGAATATAAGGAAACATTTGAGACGCTTAGTAAAACATTTGGCAACATTTTAAAGCCACCAACCATCGTCAAGGTGGTCTCAATACTGGTGAGTCCCTGACCTAATGTGACATACTATTAGGCTGTATCTGAATTTCTGGGTGAATATGCACCTCTGTCACAATGCCTGCATTAGGTAAAGTAGGGACCTGGTGTAATTAAAATCACCACTGGTGGGGGCGAGTGCTCGTCACAAGCTAGCATTCAATAACAAAAAAACCTGACTGGCACATCCAGACTAATGTGAACTAGGTGCAAACCAGGAAGCTCCCATGTAAACATACAAAAAAGGCTGCACTCAAGCATACTAAAGCATGACAATATGGAATACATGAAATTTAGAATAGAAATATGGCTTTGGAATATAAGGAAAATTTGAGACGCTTAGTATAAACATTTGGCCAAACATTTAAAGCCCACCAACCATCGTCAAGGTGGTCTCAATACTGGTGAGTCCCTGACCTAATGTGAACATACCTCTATTAGGCTGATATCTGAATTTCTGGGTGAATATGCACCTCTGTCAGCAATGCCTGCATTTATGGGTAAAGTAGGGACCTGGTGTAATTAAAATCACCACCTGGTGGGGGCGGAGTGCTCGGTCAGCAAGCTAGCATTCAATAGACAAAAAAACCTGACTGGCACATCCAGACTAATGTGAACTAGGTGCAAACCAAGGGAAGCTACCCCCATGTAAAACATACAAAAAAAGGCTGCACTCAAGCATACTAAAGCATGACAATATGGAATACATGAAATTTAGAATAGCAATATGGCTTTGGAATATAAGGAAACATTTGAGACGCTTAGTATAACATTTGGCCAAACATTTTAAAGCCCACCAACCATCGTCAAGGTGGTCTCAATACTGGTGAGTCCCTGACCTAATGTGAACATACCTCTATTAGGCTGATATCTGAATTTCTGGGTGAATATGCACCTCTGTCAGCAATGCCTGCATTTATGGGTAAAGTAGGGACCTGGTGTAATTAAAATCACCACCTGGTGGGGGCGGAGTGCTCGGTCAGCAAGCTAGCATTCAATAGACAAAAAAACCTGACTGGCACATCCAGACTAATGTGAACTAGGTGCAAACCAAGGGAAGCTACCCCCATGTAAAACATACAAAAAAAGGCTGCACTCAAGCATACTAAAGCATGACAATATGGAATACATGAAATTTAGAATAGCAATATGGCTTTGGAATATAAGGAAAAATTTGAGACGCTTAGTATAAACATTTGGCCAAACATTTTAAAGCCCACCAATCATCGTCAAGGTGGTCTCAATACTGGTGAGTCCCTGACCTAATGTGAACATACCTCTATTAGGCTGATATCTGAATTTCTGGGTGAATATGCACCTTTGTCAGCAATGCCTGCATTTATGGGTAAAGTAGGGACCTGGTGTAATTAAAATCACCACCTGGTGGGGGCGGAGTGCTCGGTCAGCAAGCTTTTTTTGTCTGTTTTTTGTCTACCATGCAGTAATGTAACCCAGAAGAGAGACGTCTTTAGGCTCAGACCTGTTGGAGCGATACATGAAGATGGTGGTGGAGGGCAGAATGCCTCTGTCATTCAGGGTAGGAATGATCACAATCTTATATAAGTGGAAGAAGGAAAAAGACTCTGCCATCTTTTCTCTCTCCTTGTGTTTTGTGGACTATAAGGTAGTGCCAAGCTGACGGCAGATCCTGGAAGAATCATCTTCCAGATCAGACCTGTAACATTCACCTTGGATGTAGAATCTACCTGGCAAAATCCAGAGGTCAGAGGGTTCACTGCACCAGGACTAACAGCACCAGGACTTGGGTGACAGAAAGACAGACTTTCACACAGGCAGTAGCTGGAACTTAGCAAAATCTGAAAAATCCTGTTTCGCTTGTCACATTGAGGAACATGGCTGTTGGGAGACTGCGAATTCAATGCCAGAGAAATGTTTGATTTCCAAGAAAAGTGGACTTTGTGCCTGCACCAATAAACGACTCCAAGTTCCTGTCCAGGGCTGCCACTAGGAATTTCGGGGCCCCATACTGGCAACATTTTCGGGGCCCCCTTGAGACTCCGCCCAGGCTCCTCCCCAGCCCCGCCTCCACCCCTCAAACTGTCTACAGCCCCAGCAATCTCTCTTGGAAAAACTCCACCTCTCACCAATCACACATTAACAGTTTCCATCACCAGATCACACATGTAACCAGCAGCTTTTGTTTTGGCTAAAAGATTTTTTAAGCCGCTACCACGACAAGGTTGACTCTTTTGGCTGGGCTCTACTTTACTGTAACTTATTAAACATTTGTTAAGATATGCAATACAATTTAGGCATATTTTTATTTATTTTTCAATTTTTAAAATGACCAATAATAACACATACAAGGGACAAATACCACCACACCATGACCAGACACCATATTATCACCATATAGTGACCTATAATACCATCTACAAGGAACAAATGCCGCCACACCATGTCCAGACCACATATTACCACCACAGTGACCGAATAATAGCACATAGAAGGAACAAATACACCACACCATGACCAGACCACATATTACCACCACACAGTGACACAATAATAGCACATACAGGGAACAAATACCGCCACACCATGGCCGGACAACATATTACCACCGAATTGTGACTGAATAGTACAATACTGATCATTAATTTAAAAAAAATACTATCACCATAAGTGCCATTATACACAGGAGATCTGTACTTAGTATGCAGTGTCTGTGTACAGGTAATACAGTGATCACCGATGCCATTATATACAGCAGCTCTGTATATAGTGTCAGTGTATAGGTAAGTGATCCCCAGTGACATTATACACAGGAGCTCTGCATATAATGTGTAGTGTACAGGTAATACAGTGGTCACCGGTAACATCATACACAGGACCTCTGTATACAGTGTATAGTGTCAGTGTACAGGTAACACACTAACTCACCAGTGATGTCTCTAGCTGAAGTCCCTCATCTTTGTGTTTCTTTTTTATCCAGCGCAGGACTCGTCTCTGCATAAAATAACACCATTATCTAGAGCACCGCTTCCAGAGCACATTTCCCACTTTTTCCCTTTCTTCTACACTACACATCTGAATACAGACGTGCACCCACCATTAATATATTATTGGTTATTATGCAACCCACCATTCAAAATATAAATTATAATCCACCACTGTGCCCCCACCATCTGTACATAGCCACTTTCCCTATTTAATATATAAATTAATTAGCAACTGTACTCTTCCCCTAATTCATTACCAGTCACTTTATCCTCAACGCCCCCCACTATGTACCTCCCGCTCTAACCCTTACCCCAATTCATTATAGTTACAGTACATGCTCTTCTGCCCAAATTAATTGTCATGTCTTCTCTCTCCCACCTCTAATCATTATCAACTGTTCTTCCCCACATTCAATACATCATTTACTCCCCACCCTCAAAATTCATCATTATTTGCACTCCCCACTCCCAACATTCAATTCACCATTTGCTCTCCCACCCCCACCTTCAATTCAATTGCTGTCCCTTCCCTCACTCACTTAATTTACATATCAAAAAACTGACCGGCACATCCAAACATAGATTCAGTGTGAACAGGTGCTAAACCTAGAGTCACCAACTCATATACATACAAGAGAAAAAGGTAGCACACTGTAGCGCTATAGCTTGCAAACACGAAATATGAAAAATATGAAAAATGAATTGCATCATTACCTGAGAAATATGATAAATTGAGAAGTCTTAGCGCATAAGATGGCCAAATTATGTGAGCCTGATAGCCACGTCAAGGCTCTTCTCGTATATCAGGTCCTAACTAATGCCTATCCTCGCTTAGAAAAGTCTGTCTGCATGGGAACGTATGAATCCTCTCTTCAGACTAAAATCTACATCTCTGTGGAGGGGTGATGAACCTGTTGTAATTAAAAAGCCTGTGACCACCAGGTGGAGTGCTCAGGTAGAAGGTAAATGAATACATATCAAAAAACTGACCGGCACATCCAAACATAGATTCAGTGTGAACAGGTGCTAAACCTAGAGTCACTAACTCATATACATACAAGAGAAAAAGGTAGCACACTGTAGCGCTATAGCTTGCAAACACGAAATATGAAAAATATGAAAAATGAATTGCATCATTACCTTAGAAATATGATAAATTGAGAAGTCTTAGCGCATAAGATGGCCAAATTATGTGAGCCTGATAGCCACGTCAAGGCTCTTCTCGTATATCAGGTCCTAACTAATGCCTATCCTCGCTTAGAAAAGTCTGTCTGCATGGGAACGTATGAATCCTCTCTTCAGACTAAAATCTACATCTCTGTGGAGGGGTGATGAACCTGTTGTAATTAAAAAGCCCACCTGGTGGTCACAGGCTTTTTAATTACAACAGGTTCATCACCCCTCCACAGAGATGTAGATTTTAGTCTGAAGAGAGGATTCATACGTTCCCATGCAGACAGACTTTTCTAAGCGAGGATAGGCATTAGTTAGGACCTGATATACGAGAAGAGCCTTGACGTGGCTATCAGGCTCACATAATTTGGCCATCTTATGCGCTAAGACTTCTCAATTTATCATATTTCTAAGGTAATGATGCAATTCATTTTTCATATTTTTCATATTTCGTGTTTGCAAGCTATAGCGCTACAGTGTGCTACCTTTTTCTCTTGTATGTATATGAGTTGGTGACTCTAGGTTTAGCACCTGTTCACACTGAATCTATGTTTGGATGTGCCGGTCAGTTTTTTGATATGTATTCATTTACCTTCTACCTGAGCACTCCACCTGGTGGTCACAGGCTTTTTAATTACAACAGGTTCATCACCCCTCCACAGAGATGTAGATTTTAGTCTGAAGAGAGGATTCATACGTTCCCATGCAGACAGACTTTTCTAAGCGAGGATAGGCATTAGTTAGGACCTGATATACGAGAAGAGCCTTGACGTGGCTATCAGGCTCACATAATTTGGCCATCTTATGCGCTAAGACTTCTCAATTTATCATATTTCTAAGGTAATGATGCAATTCATTTTTCATATTTTTCATATTTCGTGTTTGCAAGCTATAGCGCTACAGTGTGCTACCTTTTTCTCTTGTATGTATATGAGTTGGTGACTCTAGGTTTAGCACCTGTTCACACTGAATCTATGTTTGGATGTGCCGGTCAGTTTTTTGATATGTATTCATTTACCTTCTACCTGAACACTCCACCTGGTGGTCACAGGCTTTTTAATTACAACAGGTTCATCACCCCTCCACAGAGATGTAGATTTTAGTCTGAAGAGAGGATTCATACGTTCCCATGCAGACAGACTTTTCTAAGCGAGGATAGGCATTAGTTAGGACCTGATATACGAGAAGAGCCTTGACGTGGCTATCAGGCTCACATAATTTGGCCATCTTATGCGCTAAGACTTCTCAATTTATCATATTTCTAAGGTAATGATGCAATTCATTTTTCATATTTTTCATATTTCGTGTTTGCAAGCTATAGCGCTACAGTGTGCTACCTTTTTCTCTTGTCACTTAATTTACAGTCCCCATCACCCCCACTTCATCATTTGCATTTGTAGTTCACTACATCTGCAGTCCCCCTTACTTCATGATTTGCAGCCCCCTATCATTTCATCATGTGCAGAACCCCTCAAACACACTTCATCATCTGCAGTCCCCATCACCCCCACTTCATCATTTGCAGTCCCATCACCCCCACATCATCATTTGCAGTACCCATCACCCCCATTCATCATTTGCAGTCCCCATCACCCCCACATCATCATTTGCAGTCCCCATCACCCCCACATCATTTGCAGTCCCCGTCACCCCCACAACATTATTTGTAGTCCCCATCACCCCCACATCCATCACCCCCAATTCATCATTTGCAGTCCCATCACCCCCACATCATCATTTGCAGTCCCCATCACCCCCACTTCATTTGCAGTCCCCATCACCCTCACATCATTATTTGCAGACCACCTTCATTTACAGTTCCCTATCCCCTTCAATGCATCTGCAGTCCCCTTACTTCATGATTTGCAGCCCCTTATCATTTCATCATGTGCAGTACCCCTCAAACACACTTCATCATTTTCAGTCCCCATCACCCTCACATCATTTGCAGTCTCCATCACCCTCGCATCATCATTTGCAGTCCCCATCCCCCCCACATCATTTGCAGTCTCCATCACCCCGCATCATTTGCAGTCCCCATCACTCTCACTTCATCATCTGCAGTCCCCGTCACTCCCACTTCATCATCTGCAGTCCCCATCACCCCTACATCATCAGTTGCAATCCACATCACCCTATTTGCAGTCCCCATCACCCCCACTTCATCATCTGCAGTCCCGTCACTCCACTTCATCATTTGCAGTCCCCGTCACTCCCACTTCATCATTTGCAGTCCCTGTCACCCCCACTTCATCATCTGCAGTCCCTGTCACCCCCACTTCATCATTTGCAGTCCCCATCACCCCCACTTCATCATCTGCAGTCCTCATCACCCCACTTCATCATCTGCAGTCCCCGTCACTCCCACTCATAATTTGCAGTCACTGTCACCCCCACTTCATCATTTGTAGTCCCTGTCACCCCCACATCATCACTTACAGTCTCCATCACCCCCACATCATCATTTGCAGTCCCCATCACCCCACATCATCATTTGCAGTCCCCATCACCCCCACATCATCACTTACAGTCTCCATCACCCCACATCATCATTTGCAGCCCCCATCACCTTCACTTCATCATTTTCAGTCCCCTTACTTCATCATTTGCAGCCCCCTATCATTTCATCATGTGCTGTCCCCCCTCAAACACACTTTATCATCTGCAGTCTCACTCCCCCCCACCACAACCCATTTAAAAAAACAAAAACTTTTTTTTTGGTACTTACCTCAGTCGTTCCCGGGAGTCTATTGAGTTTTCTGCAGTGAAGCAGCTAGAATGTATGGGCTGCTGACAGCACCTGAGAGGAGCCCATACATTCTAGCACATTCACTACTGAGACGGCTAGAATATATGGGCTGTAGTCAGGACCTGCAGGGAGCCCATACATTCTAGCTACAGCCGAGCAGGAGCTGAGCAGCCGACTAGGAAGACGGCCGTGGACAGCTCCAAAAAGGCTCCCGGGCCCCAGCGCCGACGTGTGCGCTGCAGTCCGCAGTATTTTAGTGCACGATGGGGCCCTTTCAGCAGAAGCACAAGAGCGGGGCCCTCTGTGTACTGCTGCTGACCGGGCCCGATACAGCAGTAAGGGCAGTAATGCCCTGATGGCGGCCCTGTTCCTGTCTATTGGGTGTTGTCCATCTCGCTTCCGTTAGGCCGGCGTCACACACAACTACAAAAAATCGGTCCGTTTTAGTCGGTCGATTGTCGGATCAAAATGCAAACATCACACATCCTTCTGGCATCCGATTTTCCTTCAAAGATGCGATTTAGTCGCATGTGTGTGTACCTTGTAACATCCGATTTTCATCCGACTTGCGAGATTTTCTCGCAGGCTTGCAAAACTGACATATAATGGATCCAAAAGAATAGTATTTAAATCACAAAAGAAAGAATAGATATATACACATAGAACACATATATATATATATATATATATATATATATATATATATACATGTCATTGTGACATGTATATATATACATATATTTATAGTTCCTAGACTTCTACATACTGTAATAGCCGCTAATTCAATTGCCGGCTTTTGTGAAATCACAGAAGCCGACATGAAATGATACATTGTTTCCACACAGTTAACCATGTCATTTCGTGTATTTTGATATTTGTTTAGAACTTACAATTACATGAGTATATGTGTGCTAAATTTCAGACATGTAGGGGTTAATTAAAGGTGTAAATTCGTTGAAAAAAAATGCGTGGGCTCCCGCTGTATTTTCTCCACCAGACAGACAAAGCAAGAGAGTGGGGGCAGATAATAACAGCCTAGGGAGGGTACATTTTTTTTGTGCCCCCCTGGCTACTAACATCTGCCCCCAGACACCCCAGAAAGGGCAAATCTATAATTAGATTCGCCCTTTCTGGCACTTTGCCCATCTATTCCCATTGCCCTGTAGCGGTGGCGAATGGGTTAATAATGTCACCTTAATGTCACCTTAGTATTGAAAGGTGACCTTAAGGCAGGTTAATAATTGAGAGCTGTCAATTAGACAACTATCAATTATTAATCCTATTGTATGATAGAAAAATCAAACACACACACTTTAATAAAAAAGAAGTTTAAGAAATAATCACAGTTTTTGACCATATTTTATTTTCCTGCTAAAACCATTTCCTGTAATAAAAATAAAATAAAAAAGCAAAATGATTCTTACCAATCCGATGTACAGTCAGGTCCCACGATGTAATCCATCAGAAAGGGTTAACAGGTTACAGGTCGCAGAGAGCTAATAATGCTGTCTCAGACCTGTATTCCCCTGAATGAATAAGTTAAGGTACTGCCACACTAAGCTATCCCGCTAGCGATCTCTCTAGCGTTGCATACTAATGAGATCGCTAGCGGGATTGTTTCTATATCGCTAAATGCGGCCACAATTTAGCGATATAGTTAACGACGCTATCGCCGTTAGCGATCTCCCTTAACGACTTTAGCGGTACTAAATCGCTAAGAAAAGGTGCCACACAGCGATTAGATACTTCCCAGCGGGAGCGCCAGCGATGAAATAGGGTCCGGAACGATTTCCAGCGACGAGCGAGATCACAGCAGGAAGCTCGTCGCTGGAAGCTGCCGCACTGAACAATATCGCTAACGGGATCGCTAAGTAGTGAGGGTTTTTTAGCGATCCTGTTAGCGTATTGTTTAGTGTGGCATACCCTTAACTCTCCCGCGAAAGGAGAGGAATAGATTCATGAATGGAGCTTAATTGATTTATTGCCACTTTCACTTCAGTGACCTGACCTAACGTGAAAGTGGATACAATCAAGCTTCATTCATGAATCACATCCTCCTGTCGGCAGGAGATAAGCTCATTCATTCAGGAGCTATCAGATGAGCACGCAGGATTACTTGCGCTGCTTATCTGATTGCTAGTTAACCCTTTGTGAAGGATTACATCGTGGGACGGGACAGATTGCCAGATAGGTAAGAATAATGTTGTTTTATTATTTTATATTTATTTTAGAAGAACAAGGGCTTCGAACGGATTAAGAGTGAAATAAAAGATGGTCAAAAAAATGTGTTTTTATTTCATTAAAATTATTTATTCTTAAAGTGTTTGTGTTTTTTTATTTACTTCAATAGGATTAATAATTGATAGTTGTCTAATTGACAGCTCTCAATTATTAACCTGCCTTAAGGTCACCTTTCAATACTAAGGTGACATTAAGGTGACATTATTAAACCCATTCGCCACGCTACAGGGCAATGGGAATAGACGGGCAAAGTGCCAGAAAGGGCGAATCTAATTATAGATTTGCCCTTTCTGGGGTGTCTGGGGGCAGATGTTAGTAGCCAGGGGGGGCACAAAAAAAATGTACCCTCCCTAGGCTGTTATTATCTGCCCCCATCGCTTGCTTTGTCTGTCTGGTGGAGAAAATACAGCGGGAGCCCACGCATTTTTTTTTCAACGAATTTACACCTTTAATTAACCCCTACATGTCTGAAATTTGCACAAATAATTCTCATGTAATTGTAAGTTCTAAACAAATATCAAAATACAGAAATGACATGGTTAACTGTGTCTAAACAATGTATCATTTCATGTCGGCTTCTGTGATTTCACAAAAGCCGGCAATTGAATTAGCGGCTATTACAGTATGTAGAAGTCTAGGAACTATAAATATATATATATATATACATGTCACAATTACATATATATATGTATTCTATGTGTGTATATCTATTCTTTCTATTCTTTATTAAAGCTGTCAGTGTGATTTTACAGTATAGCCGGGGATGAATTCCCGGCTTTTCTAAAGGACACCGGTGCGATTTAATCGCAAGTCACACGTGCGGTCCGTTTGTAATCCGTTTTTTTCATCGCTCCCATAGACTTGCATTGGCGATAGTCGACCCACAATCGGTGACAATCGCAGCATGCTGCGATTGCACTCGGGGCGTTTAAAACGGACCACAAAAAATCTGATACTGGGAGCTGCTCCATAGATTAACATAGGGCAGACTGCAATCGATATTTCATCGTATTGCAGTCGTCCGATTCTGTCGCCAGTGTGACGCCGGCCTTAAAGTGAATGTGGTCTGAGCTCCAATGCAGAGAACGGTCACTGTGGTTGTACGGAGCTACGTTGTTCCACATAAGTACTGGAGCTTTCCGTTTGGATATTTTCTTTTTTTTTCCACATCTTTCCTGTATGTTACCTTTTTATGCCGATGCAGTGGTACATTTTATTTAATTTTGCACATTCATGTATTTTTTTCAGAAATCGGCTGTGAGCAGAGCCCGCAGATATGTCCTTTTCTGCTACCACAAGACAGCGATCAACGAATGAGCCCATCTCCTGCAACGCAGCGACGTGTGATGACGGTACGCTTTTTTGTACGCTGCACACCCACCCTCCACAGACTTATCCCTTATTATGGGACCATGGTAATAAAAGTGTTATTTCAGCTCCGTCCATTTCACTTATGACCTGCTTATATTTTCATAGTTAAGCGTCGTCCCCATTCCAGGAGATGAAAGCCAAGTTGATTATGGCAATACAAGAAGTGTATGCGGCAGCAGCCGGCACGATGTGGGCACTAATCCACAGGGAGGTGGGATGCAATGTATGGGGAAGGTGTGCAGATCTCTATTCCAATCTATTTGCAATCTCCTTCACCCAGGTGTCGGATTGATCATGGTGCATGCAGTCATATTTAATCAAACCATTGTGCTTAATACCTGAGCTGCTTCCTATGAGCTCTGCATACACAGGAAATAAAAAAAGCAGATGCCGGAGGGGTGATTTCTCTGCTCTGCTTTGTGTGTGACTGCAGTGGGGTTTTAAGTAGGTTTCCATAAATTCCTTGTGCTGCTGCTGAATGACCTACTTCTCAGAGCTCGGCACAAACTGCACTTAAAATAACGCGCTGGTGGAGGGGCTCTGCTGAGAGTCTGTTCACATTCCTTATGAGAGGGAGCTGAAGAGGCAGAAAAACATGAGAACTTAAGACAATTTGTCAGGAGCTTTCAGGCCGCAGCTTCCTCCCCCTGCTTAATCTTTTCCCTCCTTAGTTTGGATGAGGGTCAGATATTAAAAAGCCAATGATGAAAAGATTTCTGCCAGCTGCCATGGATGGAGCAATCTGACAATTGTAAGTGCTCGTTCACACGCCCAGGTTTTCACGGATAGCACTCGTACCAGTTAATCTATGGGCTTGTGCACACATCTGATTTTTTTCTTCGGACCAAGTGGAAAATATCGGAGATGTCCAATTTTGACCAGATACAAGATCAGCGATGCGGGTCTGTGAGAAAAAAAAACTGGACAGCGCTCAGATGTCATCTGTGCGTTGTCCGATTTTCACGGACTGTCAGAAAGGAGAAGGTGGAGAAAAACTGCTAACACTCAGACCAAACTCTGATCAGAATAATTGATCAGTTTTTCTCGTACGTGCAAAATACTGAGGTCTGAATGAGCCATAACGATAGATAGTTACTTTCAGGACACAAATTTTGACAAAAGGGATGAAAATATGAAAAGATTTCACCATGTATAATAATCCTCCTACTTTCCCAGCATATAATCACAGGTCAGCAGCGATCACTGATCGCTTGTCTTCTATCTGCCCCACGGTGGAGGGGTATTTAGGGTCTGTAGATTTTTGCAACTATTTTTATTGCTCCAGTGAATTTGAAGCCTTGCAAATAGTGGATTAGAAAGTGTATGTGGCTCCTCCGCAGAGCTATTCATCTCCATAGTTACAGACTACAAATTCACCCTGTGTAGTCTGATACAGCAGTCAGTGCTCCCCTACAGCGGTTACCGGATGTCTGCACCTACAGGGTAATGTTCCATGAGATTTGTGTCGCTCGCTGCTCACATAAAGTGAATGAAGGGTCGGTGCCTACATAAACCGGGTAGATTCTTCATCCAGCTATCAACTTTTTTGAAGAAACGCATGCTTAATGATGGTTAAAGACAAAAAAATGGACAGCAGACTTCATGCATATAATTAATTAACTTTACTTTATTAATTACACACAAATTCATTACAAACATAAAACCTCAACAAAAACAAGGTGACAAAACAAGATACAAGATAACCCTGGGAAAGAGAACAATGAGCAAGGGAAATCATCAGTTATGATGCACAGACCAACAATTTGGAGTAGATCATAGAAAGAGGATGGTAGGTCAGTCTGAAAAATAACCTGACTTGCTATTCATATGAATCCCAAATATGTGTATGTTGGTCAAGGAGACATCAATAAAGTGCATGTGCAGAACTCATAGATCACCAATCATGTGAATCCCCAATGTTTAACAACTAACCATAATGACACCGTGCCAACACAGTATATGTGCCAATATTAATCACACTTGATGAACTTATAGTAAAGTGCAAAAATCCCAGGGGACATCCCCAACGCGCGTTTCGTCTTAGCTTTTTACAGCGGTTACATTCGGTTCTAGGAAGTTTCGCCCCAGCAGTTCGCCCCCCGCATTTCGCCTCCAGCATTTCTCCCCCAGCAGTTCGCCCCCAGGTACACGTCGCCCCGAACATTTTTGCCCCCAGCATTTCGCCCCAGGATGTTTCGTCCCTGTACATTTCGCCCCCGAACATTTCGCCCCCGGCAGTTCGCCCCCGAGCATTTCGCCCCTGAACATTTCGCTCCCGGCAGTTTGCCCCCGAACATTTCGCCCACGAACATTTCGCCCCCGGCAGTTCGCCCCCGAACATTTCGCCCCCGGCAGTTCGCCCCGAACATTTCGCCCCCGGCAGTTCACCCCCGAACATTTCGCCCCCGGCAGTTCGCCCCGAACATTTACCTCTGCATTTCGCCCCCAGGATGTTTCGCCCCCGAAATTTCGCCCCCGGCAGTTCGCCCCCGGCAGTTCGCCCCGAACATTTCGCCCCCGAATTTCACCCCAGGATGTTTTGCCTCTAGCAATTAAAGACCTGCCTGAACTGAACGTTCGCTTATCACTAATAATACACCCTATGAGTCTAAAATATACAATTCTGATCAAATGAGTTTTTTTAATTCTAAAACATTGTTTTCTAGATAAGTCATTTTACAACAGACAGGAAAATAGTAAGATTTCATTGTTTACTAAGGAGATGTGCCCCCTTGGTAGCAGAACGGATCCTGGCTCCCTGTGATACATTCAGGGCTGCTTTTTCACAGCCCTCTGCAAAGCTCCCCTTCACTCTCCGCTCATGTGCTCTGTCCTGGACAAGAGGAGGGCTCCCCCCGCCTGTGTAAAGCTGTTACAGGACGGAACACATAGGGGGGGGGCTTTGCAGAAGGCTGTAAACCAGCAGCCCTTTATACATCATAGGGAATATATTTTACGGTAGTTGCATGCTCCTGTGCAGCCACGGCTCTAGAATCCATCAACAAGTACTACTACTAAGGGGAAACAACCTCCTTAGCAACCACTGAAATCCTGTAGCACATGGAGCTTTAACTTGGATGAGACTTTTCACACAGAAGTGAAGCTGCTGGAAGGTCTCCTTTGGAAATGAATAAATGAATATCATGGGCAAGGGGTACTATAAAATAACTTATGTTTTTTGTAGAGTTATGCTTTAACTGTATATATCAAAACTGTTGTAACAAGAAACATAAAAAGGTATAGAGGGAAGGATTAGAGAAAAAGAGAAAAGACAAATTATTGGTTATAATGCTTGAATGATTTTACAGCTAAAAACACTGCTCTCAAAAACATGCAATATGTGACATGAACTAAAATTCAAAGCTGTAGGCAATGCCTCTCAGATAATCCATCAAGTTCTATTATTGAAATCTTGCACGATACGTTTAACCCTTGCTGAAATTGCAGCATACTTTTTGTTTTTGCAGCGATGGGATTTCCTGCTATTATTGAATAATTTCAAACTATGGAGCTCTTGCTGATGTTTCAGACAGTTAATGAACCGGTATATATTTTGGAAAAGAGTACCACATGTTTCTCGAAAGCTACGGTGCCATCCTTCGACATCATTATTTGTTTGCTGTTGATCATTCAATGTTCGTTTCATACACATTCCAGAGTTGAACTGGAAACAAAGGTGCTTGACGCCCTCTGCAATTCATTCGACCGATATAGCTGTCTTCAAAATAGTTGGCAATAGGTATTGCTTCTTGTGGAAAGTCAGGATCTTCCACCAATTCTTCAAATGATTGCACAACATTCTGTGGTGGTATAAAGGCCAGGGCAGGTATCATGCGTTTCCAACGGGCAAAATTCATGGTCACCTTGGTATTGCATCTTGAGTCCTTCATTTTGAACTTTACGCCAAACATCTTCTCAAGGTTGGGGAATTCACTTTCAAATGCCTGTATTGCAGCTAGTTCAAAATCCAACATCAGGTTGTCTGGCTGCAGTCCAGGCTGCAAGTTCTTCAGCTCTTGCAGCAACCTCTGGTATGTAGACGGCTCTTGTCTGTCAGCAAGGTGTACACTAGCGGAACAACAAGGCCGCTATGGACTACATGGATTGTGTAAAGTTGCTTAAGGCCTCTTTCACATTTCCGGCGGGCGCCTAGCGGCGCCCCCCGGCATTTTGCCGCAGCGCCGCATGTGAAAAGCTTTCACACTTCCGGCGGCCAAAATGCGGTTTTTTGCCGGATGGTTTCTGATGCTTGGAGAGATAAGAAATCATCCGGCAAAAAAAAAAAACGTTACATGCAGCGTTTTTTCCGGATGCAACGCATTGACATGCGGCGCCATCCGGCGCTAATGCATGTCAATGTGAAAAAAGCCGCATGCGGCACATCAGATTTTCAGATGCGGGGCTGCGGGCAAAATGCCGGGGGCGCCGCCAGGCGCCCGCCGGAAATGTGAAAGAGGCCTAAACAAGGCTGGTGTAGTAAAAAAAATGCCATCAGCAAACCACTCTTTACTTTGTGCCAGTAGATGGAGATTGTCTCTTGTTCCAAATATCAAACATATGGCTGTGTCCATTTCCTAATTTAACCCCTACATGACCAGCCTATTTTGACTAAATGACCTGGCCATTTTTTGCAATTCTGACCAGTGTCCCTTTATGAGGTAATAACTCAGGAACGCTTCAACGGATCCTAGCGATTCTGAGATTGTTTTTTCGTGACATATTGGGCTTCATGTTAGTGGTAAATTTAGGTCGATAATTTTTGCGTTTAATTGTGAAAAAATGGAACTTTGGCCAAAATTTTGAAAATTTCGCAATTTTCAAATTTTGAATTTTTATTCTGTTTAAACCAGAGAGTTATATGACACAAAATAGTTAATAAATAACATTTCCCACATGTCTACTTTACATCAGCACAATTTTGGGAACAACATTTTTTTTTGTTAGGAAGTTATAAGGGTTAAAAGTTGACCAGCGATTTCTCATTTTTACAGCAAAAATTTACAAAACCATTTTTTTTAGGGACCACCTCACATTTGAAGTCACTTTGAGGGGTCTATATGGCAGAAAATACCCAAAAGTGACACCATTATAAAAACTACACCCCTCAGTACTCAAAACTACATTCAAGAAGATTATTAACCCTTCAGGTGCTTCACAGGAACTAAAGCAACGTGGAAGGAAAAAATGGACATTTTATTTTTCCAACAAAATTTTTCCTTTAGCATCAATTTTTTCATTTTTGCATGGGCATCAGGATAAAATGGACCCTAAAATTTGTTGGGCAATTTCTCCTGAGTGTACAGATACCTCATATGTGGTCATAAACCACTGTTTGGGCGCACGGCAGGGCTCAGAAGGGAAGGAGCGCCATTTGACTTTTGAATGGAAAATATGCTGGAATATTTAGCGGTTGCCATGTCGCATTTGGAGAGTCCCTGTTGTGCCTAAACATTGGAGCTCCCCCACAAGTGACCCCATTTTGGAAACTAGACCCCCCAAGGAACTTATCTAGATGCAGAGTGGCACTTTGAACCCCAGGTGCTTCACAAATTGATCGTAAAAAAAAGAAAGTACTTTTTTTTTCACAAAAATTTTCTTTTAGCCTCAGTTTTTTCATTTTCACATGGGCAACAGTATAAATTGGATCCTAAATTTGTTGGGCAATTTCTCCTGAGTATACAGATACCTCATATGTGGTCATAAACCACTGTTTGGGCGCACGGCAGGGCTCAGAAGGGAAGGAGCGCCATTTGACTTTTTGAATGGAAAATATGCTGGAATATTTAGCGGATGCCATGTCGCATTTGGAGAGTCCCTGTGTGCCTAAACTTTGGAGCTCCCCCACAAGTGACCCCATTTTGGAAACTAGGACCCCCCAAGGAACTTATCTAGATGCAGAGTGAGCACTTTGAACCCCCAAGTGCTTCACATATTGATCCGTTAAAAAAAAGAAAGTACTTTTTTTTTTCACAAAAATTTTCTTTTAGCCTCAGTTTTTTCATTTTCACATGGGCAACAGTATAAATTGGATCCTAAAATTTGTTGGGCAATTTCTCCTGAGTACACAGATACCTCATATGTGGTCATAAACCACTGTTTGGGCGCACGGCAGGGCTCAGAAGGGAAGGAGCGCCATTTGACTTTTTGAATGGAAAATTAGCTCCAGTCGTTAGCGGACACCATGTCATGTTGGAGAGCCCCTGTATGCCTAAACTTTGGAGCTCCCCACAAATGACCCCATTTTGGAAACTAGACCCCCTAAGAAACTTATGCAGATGCACAGTGAGCACTTTGAACCCCCAGGTGCTTCACAAAACTTTATAACGCAGAGCCGTGAAAATAAAAAATCATTTTTTTTTCTCAAAAAATTATTATTTAGCCCATATTTTTTATTTTCACAATGGTTTACAGGAGAAATTGGACCCAAAAGTTGTTGTCTAATTTTTCCTAAGTACGCTAGTACCTCACATGTGGGGGAGAACCACTGTTTGGGCACACGTCAGGGCTTGGAAGGGATGTAGTGACGCTTTGAAATGCCGACTTGATGGAATGGTCTGCGGGCGGGCAGAGCCCCTGATGTGCCTAAACAGTAGAAACCCCCCACAATTGACCACATTTTGTAAACTAGACCCCTCAAGGAACTTAACTAGATGTGTGGTGAGCACCTTGAACCCCCACGTGCTTCACAGAAGTTTGTAATGCAGAGCAGTGAAAATAAAAAATCATTTTTTTCCTCAAAAACTGATTTTTTTTAACCCGCAATTTTTTATTTTCACTAGGGTAACAGGAGAAATTGGACCACAAAAGTTGTTGTACAGTTTGTCCTGAGTACACTGGTACCCCATATGTGGGGGGAAACCACTGTTTTGGCGCATGGGAGAGCACAGAAGGGAAGGATGCGCCATTTTGGAATGCAGACTTGATGGAATGTTCTGTGGGCGTCATGTTGCCTTTGCAGAGCCCTGATGTGCCTAAACAGTAGAAACCCCCACAAGTGACCCCATTTTGGAAACTAGACCCCCCAAGGAGCTTATCTAGATGTGTAGTGAGCACTTTGAACCCCCAAGGGCTACACAGAAGTTTATAACGCCGGGCCATGAAAATAAAAAATCATATTTTTTTCCACAAACATGATCTTTTTAGTCCCCAATTTTTTATTTTCCCAAGGGTAACAGGAGAAATTAGACCTCAAAAGTTGTTGTCCAATTTGTCCTGAGTACGCTGATATCCCATATGTGGGAGAAAAACTACTGTATGGGCACACTTCGGGGCTCGGAAGGGAAGTAGTGACGTTTTGAATTGCCGACTTGATGGAATGGTCTGCGGGCGTCATGTTACGTTTGCAGAGTCCCTGATGTGCCTAAACAGTATAAACTCCCCACAAGTGACCCCATTTTGGAAACTAGACCCCGCAAGGAACTTATCTAGATGTGTGGTGAGCACTTTGAACCCCCAAGTTCTTCACAGAAGTTTATAACGCAGAGCCGTGAAAATAAAAAATCATTTTTTTTTCCACAAAAATAACTTTTTTAGTCCCCAATTTTTTTTTCCCAACAGTAACAGGAGAAATTAGACCCCCAAAGTTGTTGTGCAATTTTTCCCGAGTACGCTGATACCCCATATGTGGGGGTAAACCACTGTTTGGGCACACGTCGGGGCTTGGAATAAAGGGAGCACTGTTTGACTTTTTGAACGCAAAATTTGCAGGAATCAATGGTGGCGCCATGTCGCGTATGGAGATCCCCTGATGTACCTAAATAGTGGAAACCCCTCAATTCTAACTCCAACCCTAACCCCAACACACCCCTAACCCCAACCCTAACCCCTACACACCCCTAACCCTAATACAAACCCTAACCATAACCCTAACCCCAACACACCCCTAACCCTAATCCCAACTCTAACCATAAACCTAACCACAAGCCTAACCCTAATCCCAACCCTAACCCCAAAACACCCCTAACGCTTATCCCAACCATAACCCTAATCCCAACCTTAACCCTAATTCCAACCCTAACCCTAATTCCAACCCTAACCCTAGTTCTAACCCTTGCCCTAGTTCTAACCCTTACCCTAGTTCTAACCCTAACCCTAGTTCTAACCCTAAGGCTGGGTTCATATTGCGTTTTACCAGCCCGTTCAACACGTAGCGTTGACGGGCTGGTAACGGTATAGCATAACGCGATCGCGTTATGCTATACCCGCTAGTGCAGAGGAATCAGCGATGATTCATCTGTGCTAGCGGTGATGGAGCCCAGACGCTGCAGCCTGCGTCCAAGGCTCCGTCACTGAATGACGACACGTCGCGAACGCATGCCGCTTCATGGCATGCGTTGCGATGCGCACACAAATGGGGTGAATGGCAGCGTTAACGGACTGCGTTACACCGCGTTATACCGCGGTGAAACGCAGTCCATCTAACGGACTGCCATAATGCAATATGAACCCAGCCTGACCCTAAGGCCCCGTGCACATGTTGCGGATTCACTTGCGGATTTTTCTAAAATCCGCAGGTAAAACGACCTGCCTTTTACCTGCGTATTTAGCGCGGATTTGCTACGGTTTTTCTCTGCGGTTTTACGCCTATAATGGAATAGGTGTAAAATCGCTGCGGAATCCGCACAAAGAATTGACATGCTGCGGATTTAAAACCGCAGCAAATCCGCGCTGAAAAATCTGCAGCATGTGCACATCGTTTTTTTTTACCATTTATTTGCATTGTACTGTACATGGTTTCTGGATCTGCTGTGGATCCGCAGCGCCAAATCCGCTGAGGATCCGCAGCAAAATCCGCTGCTGATCCGCAGCAAAATCCGCTGCGGATTAGCAGCGAAATCCGCTGCGGATCAGCAGCGAAATCAGCTGCGGATCAGCAGCGAAATCAGCTGTGGACTAGCAGCGAAATCCGCTGCGGATCAGCAGCGAAATCAGCTGCGGATCAGCAGCGAAATCAGCTGCGGATCAGCAGCGAAATCCGCTGCTGATCCGCAGCTGATTTCGCTGCTGATCCGCAGCTGATTTCGCTGCTGATCCGCAGCGAAATCAGCAGCGGATCAGCAGCGAAATCAGCTGAGGATCAACAGCGAAATCAGCTGCGGATCAGCAGCGAAATCAGCTGCGGATCAGCAGCGAAATCCGCTGCGGATCAGCAGCGAAATCCGCTGCGGATCAGCAGCGAAATCAGCTGCGGATCAGCAGAGAAATCAGCTGCGGATCAGCAGAGAAATCAGCTGCGGATCCGCAGCAAAATCCGCAACGTGTGCACAGGGCCTAATAGGAAAAAAAAAAAATTCTTTATTATTTTTCCCTACCTATGACAGGGGGGGTTCACTTACTTTTTTTATTTTGATCACTGTGACAGTTTATCACAGTGATCAAAATAAATTTTTTGACTAGGCAGGGCGCACTGCGCATGCGCCGGCCGGCGGGCGCGCTGCGCATGCGCCCGCCATTTTCCAAGATGGCGGCGCCCATGAAGAATCCCGGGCAGCCGCCGGGAAGGATCCAGGGACATCGGTGGACCGGGAGAGGTGAGTATGGGGGTCGGAAGTGAGGGGGGGGGATCGGAAGGTGGGGGCAGCGGAGGCCAGGACGAGGGGAGCCTTTAGTGACGGCGGTGACCGACCGCTGCCATCTTTCGGTGGCGGCGGCCGATCGCCGCCGTGAATCCGTGTGGGGCGGTCAGGGCTCGGTGTCCAGCCATGGCAGATGCTATTGCAGCATCGGCCATGGCTGGATTGTAATATTTCACCAATTATATTGGTGAAATATTACAGATTGCTCTGATTGGCTGTTTCACTTTTAACAGCCAATCAGAGCGATCGTGGCCACGGGGGGGTTAAGCCAACCCCCTGTGGTGAAGCACAAAGGGTCCTGTGCCGGCGGGTCGGGTGACCTTTCAGTGACCCCGGTCACCCGACCCGCAGGGACGCGATCCTTTCATGACGCCACATAGGCGTCATGGGTCGGATTGGCACTGACTTTCATGACGCCTACGTGGCGTCATGGGTCGGGAAGGGGTTAAAATGAAAGTATTACTAGAGGAAATAACAGAAAAAGTGTAACAAGCATCAGACAGATAATTTTGGGATGAATTAAAAAAAAATATCCTAATCAGAAGCCTCTGTTCATATCTCACATTAAAAACTCACATTTTGCTCCAGATTTTCTGATTTCATAATAAAAAAAACTGAAGCAAAATCTAGTGTAAAGGGCCAACCAATACTTTTTTACAACATATATTGTCCCATTGGAAAATTATATATTTTTGTTTAAAAAAAAAATAAATATTTATTTAAAAAATTAATGGAATTGTTTTAATACAATGTTAAATATCATATTTTTTGGACCATAAGACGCACTTTTTTACTCCAAATTTGGGAGGAAAGTGTAGGTGCGTCTTATGGTCGGAATGTACAGATAATGGATACACCGCACTCTAGGAGACAAGGTATGATGCTTGAAAGTTGTGTATTTATTACAAACTAGGCAACACATTAGGACAAAAAGGAATAAGCGATCTTATTATAACGTTTCGGCTTCAACCGAGCCTTTATCAAAATATCGCTCACAAATGTCCAGTGCCAAGATATGAAAAAGTATTAGAGGAGCCAAGAGGATTTTTCTGTGTGGCTGTAATGAGGCCAGCTTATTAAGGCATAAACAGACGGGCAGTCCCATAAAAATCATGTGTTGATACTGGCATGAAGATAGCACAATGGGCATCAGTATATGATGACAGTTCCTGGTCAGGAATAGTGGCGCTGGAATAGCAAAGTCTCCTTGGGCAGCGCTCCCGCGCTGTGCCCTGTATGGATGCGGGAGCGCTGCCCAAGGAGACTTTGCTATTCCAGCGCCACTATTCCTGACCAGGAACTTTTTATGGGACTGCCCGTCTGTTTATGCCTTAATAAGCTGGCCTCATTACAGCCACACAGAAAAATCCTCTTGGCTCCTCTAATACTTTTTCATATCTTGGCACTGGACATTTGTGAGCGATATTTTGATAAAGGCTCGGTTGAAGCCGAAACGTTATAATAAGATCGCTTATTCCTTTTTGTCCTAATGTGTTGCCTAGTTTGTAATAAATACACAACTTTCAAGCATCATACCTTGTCTCCTAGAGTGCGGTGTATCCATTATCTGTACCTATAGGACCACTGGTCCATTACACCAGCACCTAACCTCATTAGGCTTGTGTGCACGTCATTATCTATCTTTATGGTCGGAATGTAACGTGGGGAGAGGGGCAGGGTTCAGCGGTGGAGTGGGATCGCAGGAGGCAGGAAAATATCCCCTCCGCTGCAGGAATCCAGTGCTGGGGAAACCACTGGTCCTGATACTTAAGTGCAGTGAATATTCATTAGCCGCTTCCCCGTCCACCTATCAGCTGAGCAGTGAGCGGGGAGCAGCAAATGAAAGAGCTACATGGTTCCCCAGCGCCTGATTCCTGCAGCAGCCGGGAGATGTGTGTTGGAAGGAGAAGGAGGCGAAAGGAGCAGAGTGCAGCAGGAGGGATCGCATACCTGACAGCACAGGGGCTGTGCTGATGCGATGCTGAATGCTCCTGTGGAGGACCTGTGATGAGGTCATGAAGAGGGCGGGCTGGAGCATCACATGACCACACAAAGCCCTGCCTCTTCATGATGTCATCACAGGTCCTGCACACACACTCTACAACAGAGAATTAATTAAAAGGTTAGTAATGACAGCACATAAAAAAATCACTCTGCCATCCTGTGGTGGACTATAACTCCCAGCATGCCATAGGATCTGCAGGATATGCTGAGAGTTATAGTTCTCCCATGGGATCTTAAAGCAGCACTCCAGTGTTATTTTTCAGTGCTGGAGTGGTGCTTTAAATATAAGCCCCGTGCCCCCATTCATATACTCACCCTCCAGCATCTTCACCCGTAGCTTCCAACATAATAACATACTATTATATATAATAACACCACATATAATAGTATGTTATTTATGTTATTAAATATTTTACCAGATTTTTTGCTTCAAATATATTTTTCCCTATTTTCCACCTCTAAAACCTGGGTGCGTCTTATAGTCCGGTGCGTCTTATAGTCCGAAAAATACGGTAGTTAAGTAGCTTACCAGAGTCATGCAGAAGGAACAGCTGCTGGACACCATCAATACTGATCTCCTGAAACTCCTGGGGGATAACAAGTTGACCAAGGGTTTGAGGTAACCTCGGGATATTGCCAAGTTGCCTTGCTAATCGTATTGTTCTCTTCAGTGATGCTTTCCTTGGGAGAAGTGCTACAACATTAGAATGTGCTCCTGAAACGTCGTCTGTGAGAATCTGTTGTGGTGTCTCCTGTGTTGTCCTTGCCCTGGTGACTGCCTCATTAACAAGTCGGATTGCTTCAGGTCTTGCAGATTGTGCTGCGTGACTGTGAAAATTGACTACTTTCACAACTTCGCCAGATTCTTCATTGGTCCAAACACATCCCTTGCAAGTCGACCGTTTTTCACATACCCAGATGGAATGGACATAATAAGTAAATGTGATTCTCATGGACCAACTTCCTCCTTCCACGTTTGGACAGAACTGAATTCATAGTTGTAGAAAGTGAATTGCTGTGGAAGCTGACTGATTTTTTGTGGCAGTACACTTCTCTCTTTGTGGAGATTTCAGATACTGCTATATCCTGATGTACAGATGGAATAAAAGTAGTAATGTAACTTGCAGGACATCTGACCTTCTACTTGTTACATCTGCAACAAAACTTGCAACAAAGCTGGCCAGTGCTGGGTCAGGTAAAAGTTCAAAATTGTTTTGATTTTAGGCCTCTTGCACACTGTAATTTTAAAAGTGCTTTCACACTTGTGTTTGGGGCCGCCAGAGGTCGATCCGCTCTGGATCTGACATCCAGCTGACCCCGGGGCAATGCTGGCGGAATGCTGGCATTCTGCTTGCATTGCCCATAGAAGTGAACCGCTGGGTTCCGCGATCTGCAGTCGCCTGTTCGCTTTTGTAATACCGCATTTCGCTATCAGTGTCAGAACAAAAAGAAAAGCATTTTCTTCTTTTCATTCCGCTGCAGGTTAGCAGAACGGCGGCATTACAGAAGCGAACGGGCGGCCTGTAGTGCATATTTAGCGGAAGTGTGAAAGCACCCTTATGCTGCCACTGTTTTAGAACTCCAAAGCACATGCTTTACTAGCATTTTTGAGAGCGCTTTTGTGAGCGCTCTCGGTAATGACCCATAATATACAGGCTATTGATGAACGCTAAGTGCTCAAAAATAGCTCCTGTAATAAAATAAAAAGAGCTGGCCGAAACAACACCTCGCTTTGCCAGCCATTGACTTACATATTCAACAGTGGCAATCTTCTTAGCGATTTTCCAGTGCTTAGCACTTGGGAAAGTGCCTACTGTGAAAGAGGTTGTAGGGCTGAAACACAAGGCCGAAATTCCCTGCCTAATTTGGGGCCGAAACATCTGGGGGCGAAACATCCGGGGGCGAACTGGTAGGGGCGAAATGTTCGGGGCGAAACATCCTGGGGGTGAAATGCTGGGGGCGAAATGTTTGGGGGCGAAACATCCTGGGGGTGAAATGCTGGGGGCGAAATGTTCGGGGGCGAAATGTTCGGGGGCGAACTGCCGGGGGCGAAATGTTCGGGGGCGAACTGCCGGGGGCGAAATGTTCGGGGGCGAACTGCCGGGGGCGAAATGTTCGGGGGTGAACTGCCGGGGGCGAAATGTTCGGGGGCGAAACATGATGGGGGCGAAATGCTGGGGGCGAAATGCTGGGGGGCGAACTGCTGGGGGCGAAATGTTCGGGGGCGAAATGTTCGGGGGCGAAATGTTCGGGGGCGAACTGCCGGGGGCGAAATGTTCGGGGGCGAACTGCCGGGGGCGAAATGTTCGGGGGCGAACTGCCGGGGGCGAAACATCCTGGGGCGAAATGTTTGGGGGCAAACTGCCGGGGGCGAAATGTTCGGGGGCGAACTGCCGGGGGCGAAATGTTCGGGGGCGAACTGCCGGGGCGAAATGTTCGGGGGCGAAATGTTCAGGGGCGAACTGCCGGGGGCGAAATGTTCGGGGGCGAAATGTGCGGGGACGAAACATCCTGGGGGCGAAATGCTGGGGGTGAAATGTTCGGGGGCGACGTGTACCTGGGGGCGAACTGCTGGGGGCGAACTGCTGGGGGCGAAATGCTGGGGGCGAACTGCTGGGGGCGAACTGCCGGGAGCGAAACTTCCAACTCCCATACCATTCATTAGTTCAGAAAGGTTGCCACCTACTGGCTAAACGGGACCATGCGGAACTAACCTTCACCAGAAGAGTTGCAGGTGAAAAGAGTTCAAGTGCGGCACCTGGTCATATAAAAGTCCTGCATGTCAAAATGCGGGGTTATTTGGCGCCAAGGAAAGGAAAAGGGCAGATGTGGGCCACAGACTATGCTGAAGACAGAGTGACAGGCCTCAGCAGAGAACGTGGACCGGCAGGGTTCTGGCCGCAGCCCGGACGACGTCCAGCAACATTCGAAGACCTGACTATGCCAGTCAAGACCCGAGACCTAGATCTACGCTAGTCAAGACCCAGAGCCCAGACTATGTCGGTCAAGGTCTGCATTCCTTGATCTGCAGTAGTCAAGGTCCAGAGGCAAGACAACGACAGTAGGAAGCCACCCCTGTCGAAGAGACACTAGTGTAATCTTTTAAGAGACTTCTAAGATTAAACTGTAAGGCTAGGTTCACATTGCGTTAGGGCAGTCCATTCAATGCATGCGTTAAACAGACTGCGCTAACGCAACTGCCTTTTTGTGATCACGTTATGCGATTGCGCTAGCGCAGATGCTCCATCTGCGCTAGCAGTGACAGACCCTCGAACACTGTAGACCGCGTCCGAGGGTCCATCACAGCATGACGGCACATTGCTAACACATGCCGATTATGACATGCGTTAGCAATGCGCTACGTTATGGCAGTCTATGGGTGCGTTAACGGAGGCGTTACATCGCGTTAATGCTGCGTTATAACGCAATCCGTTAGATGGACTGCCATAACGCAAAGTGAACTCAGCCTAAAGCCGGCATCACACTAAATAGGAATACGGATGATTGAGAGGCGTGAAAACCACGCATTACACACGGACCCATATTTCTCTATGGGGCACCTTTGATCATGCGTATTTTTCTCGGCCGTATCTTACGGTGTGAGACACCTGCAGCATGCTGCGATTGTACGCGTATTACGCCCGTTGTACGTCAATGAAAGTCTATGGGTGCGAGAAAACAACGGATTACACACGGACCACGCGTGTGACTTGCGAGAAATACGAAAGAGTTCTGCAGCTCACAGGAAATGGTGCAACACATGAAGGAGGAAACACATGCAAAGTAGCTCAAAAAGAGCACCAGACATCCCGGAAGAACGCATCCATGGAGTCGGCCATGATGTCCACCCTCATCAATGTGGAGATGCTCATTGTATTGGTGCAGAAGAGGCCAGAAATATGGGACCAAAGAGATGAGCATTACGCTGAGGTGGCATGGAGGGGCATCTGTGGGCAAATGTTTCCCCACTTTGGCGACAGCCCACGCGAGGAGCAGCAGCGAATCAGTAAGTGACTTGATATTTGTACAAACTTCTTAACGCTCACAGCGGATTTCTAGTGCAGAATTGTGGTCACAATGTTAAATTTATGTGTATTTGGGGCGCCAAAATCTTAGTATAGTCACATCCTACTAGTCCCACATGACTATATTAGGTGTATGTCAAAGAATTTGGCTTTTTGCAGCTACCTAATTGCTTACATTATATGTCTCATTGCAGTGGATGATGTTATGAGAAGATGGCGAAGCATCCGCGACCAATACAGGCGGGAACGCCAGCAGAGGAGCAAGTACGGGTCAGCAGCACCCAGAAAACGAAAGTATGTTTACTTTGACAGGCTGGGTTTTCTTGCACCTATTCTGGATCTCAGACCGTAAGTACATACATCACACCACATAACACATATGCAGTTTAGGCTCACCCCTCCTACATGTTCTAATCCCCTTTCATTTCCCCACAGAACCCAATCCAACCTCACTGAGAGGGAGACTGGCTCAGACTCAGAGGCCATTATTGACCCAGTTGGGGGAGGTGAAGAGGTGGCTGGCCCATCTTCTGAGCCTCCCTGCAGCATCCCCCAAGCTTCACAAGCACCAGGACCTGACCAAGCATCTGTACCGCAACCTGTACCTGACCCACCTGCTGCAGCAGCAGGGCCCAGTGTAGAGGAAGCAGCCAATAGCAGCAGCCCCACTGTACCTCTTGTGGGCTCCCCCCAGCCTGCTACTATATCCCGCCGTGGGAGAGACGGAGAGACATCACTGGGTCAGACACACGTAGGCATGTGGACACTGGGGTACTCAATTACCTTTCAGGGGCAGCTGTGGATGAGGGAAAGGAGGCCTGTGCCCATAGCCTTGCCCACTACCTTCATCCCCTACCCCGAGAGGTCAGGCTCCATGTGCGAGGATTAATTCAGATCCTAATTGACGCATGCACAACCCCCAATACCCCATATGAGGAGTGTTGTGAATGTGCTAGAGATGGTTTCTGAGCAGAGGCTCCCTCTGGTGGTTACAGACAGTACTGAACCTTCCAGCGAGGAATGGCAATCTGGGATCACTGACTGGACTGATATAAGGGAGGTTCCCTCCCATGATGGTTGCCTGTGATCAATTGTTCTTGTCTCAATTGTGGTTCCTGGTTCATTTGGAAGTTTGCTGGAGTCTTGCCTGCGTCTGCTGCTTTCAGCTAAGATATTTTTGCTTTTCTTTTTGTGCTTGCTTTTTGCATAGTTTTCTGCACTTTTGGAGTTCAGCCGGGTCCCCTCCTGGGGCCTGTGCTCCTCTCAGTTTATCTGTAGCCACTGTTATTTGTTCATTTGCTTTTTCCTGTTTGTTCAGTGGCTGCGGCTTGGTTTTGTTACACCAGAGATCTGATTTAGGTTGATGAGATCGTGTGATCTCAGGTTTTTTGGCAATCAGAAGTGTTGGTATTTTTTAGGGTTTTTTTGGATTGCAGTCAGAATTCTTTCCTGTACTTTTCAGTCTAGACAGATTGGGCCCCAGCGTTTGCTCATTCTATTTTCTGTCTGTGTCCGTGTTTTCTTCTTGTCTAACTGCCATAACATGTTTGGGGGCTTCCTATTTTCTTTGGGGATCTGCTCCGGGGCAGATAGCTTTCATCGTTCTGCCTTTAGGTGTAGCTATCTCTCAGGCTGTGACGAGGAGTCTAGGATCAACGTAGGAACGCTCCAGTTGTGTGGTTAGTTCAGGTTACTGCAATCCAATAGGTTCCAGCCTCTCTGGTGTATTACCGTTTTTGCTATTTCTCCTCAGCTACCTAAACATAACAGTATCACCGGCCCAAAACTAAAATTATATGGTACTCACAGAAGGAAAAATAGTGTGGAAAGAAAAAAGTTGTCAGAGTTGTCAGAGATTTTTTTTTTCTATTTGTTGCATTTTTTTTCCCTCTTTCTCTCTGGGTGCTGAGGAGGATTTTTTTTTTCTCTCAATGGAGTTTGCACAGTTGTCTGGCCGTGTGGAGCAGCTTGCCACTGCGGTTGCTAACCTATTGCTACCTATCTTGCTAGGTTGCCGGTTGTGGAACCTAGGATCCCCATGCCAGATTTGTTTTTGGGGGATCGGGATAAATTTCTGAATTTCAAAAATAACTGTAAGTTGTTTTTTGCCTTAAAGCCTAAGTCCTCAGGGAACGCAGCACAGCAGGTTCAAATTGTCATCTATCTCCTGTGCGGCAACCCTCAGGATTGGGCTTTTTCCCTGACACCTGGGGATCCTGTTTTGAATGATGTTGATGTATTTTTTCAGGCTCTGGGGGTTGTTGTACGATGAACCTAATGTCACTGATCAAGCTGAAAAAACCTTGTTAGCATTAAGTCAGGGCTGTGAAGCCGCTGAACTGTACTGTCAGAAATTTCGAAAGTGGGCTGTCCTGACCGAATGGAATGATGATGCTTTGGCAGCCCTTTTTCGGAACTGTCTGTCAGAGAATGTAAAGGATGTTATGATGGGATTCCCTGTTCCCTCTGGTCTCAATGATTCTATGTCTTTGGCTATTCAAATTGACAGACGTTTGCGTGAGCGCAGAGGTATGCGTGAGATGGTGTTGCCTTGTGGGCCAGCTCCTGAGCCCATGCAGTGTGATGGAGTGACTTCTGGGGCACAGCGTCATGAGTTTCGAAAGCGCAATGGGTTATGTTTCTACTGTGGTGACGCCTCTCATGCTATTTCCGTCTGCCCTAAGCGGGGAAGACGTTTTGCGCGCTCAGTTGTCTTGGGTAGTATTCAGACTAAATTTCTGTTGACTGTTACTGTAAGGTTCTGTGTATCTGTTTCTGAAACTCAGTTTGTTCGTCGGCCATTTTGCTTTCTGTTTTGCTGCAGCTATCTTGCCCTCGGTCAAAATGGAGTTTTCCAGCTTGCATGTTCCCGCCTGATTCTCTCCGTTTGCTTCTTAAACAGCCACAGCTGAGCAATCAGTGCTTCAGAATCTAGCCTGCAGTGAACCTGTGTTCTGACTCCTGAAGCCTTGGACCTTGTACTCCAGCCATTCCTACTGAGGAACTCTGAAGCACTTGTGGACTCTGAACTCTGCTCTTGAGAGCCTCACGTTTGCATGGACTTGCGGTAACAGAGAAGAAGATCTGAATCTGTTGTGGAGAGTTATTGCTGAGCTTAGATTACTCTGGCCTGCTGTGTCTCCTGCTTCTGTGTTTGCAACCTGTGTGTTTATTTTTGCCAATTTGTATGAAGCAATACAAGACTTTCTTTATCAACCTGTGTCTCAAGTATTTTCATCGCACCCAAGCACAAGACGCTATATGAACTGTACCACATACATTACAAGATTCTGAAGCCAAACGTTAGTGTCTGCTGGGTCTGGAAAGGCTTGTCTGCTGTACTGTGGATATCGGATGTCCGGTTGTACTTTCTGTGATGACAGTGGTTGTGACTTCTCACAACCATTCCAGGTGAGCAATTCCCTTAAGTTTTTTTTTCTGCAGTGTTATCACAGGTAAACACTATTGTTTTTTTTTTTTTTTCTCTTCTCTTTTTGTCTGCTGAAACTCTGGATATCAGATGTCTGGTTGAAAGCTTTCTGTGATGATAGTGGTTGTGACTTCTCACAACCATTCCAGGTGAGCAGTTCCCTTAAAGTTTTTTCTTTCTTCAGTGTTGCCACAGGTGAACACTATTGTTTTTTTTTTTTTCTCCTCTTCTTCCAGTATCCTGTCTTAAAAGATCTGGAAAATGGAGGCCCGCATAAAGGAACTTTGCGGAGTGACTGATAATATCCTTGCAGATTTGCAGAATATAAAGACCCGTTTTACAAATCTTCAGGACCTAAATAATCACAATTTGCAAGTGGTTGGACAGACTACCCAGGATTTGCGAGCCAGGATTGAGGTTCTGGAGGGGCGAGTCCAGGCTCCTGCCGTGGCCCCGAGTGCTGGGATTCCCAAGTTGCCCCCTTTTCGTTTTGGTGGTGAACGTGAAAAATTCAGGGGATTTGTTAATCAATGCAATCTTTTTTTTTCTGCACATGCTTCACAATTTCCTACTGAACGATCTAAGGTGCTTACTATAATTATGTTGCTTACCAACAAGGCTTTGATGTGGGCAAACCCTCTGATTGAGACTGAGGATGATTGTTTGAATCACCTTGATGATTTTATTTCAGCCATGGGGCAGGTGTTTGATGACCCCAATCGAGGTGCAACAGCTGAAGCAGCCATGTTAGCTTTGCGCCAAGGTAAGCACTCGGTAGCTGAATATGCCTTGGATTTCAGGAGATGGGCCCTTGATACCACCTGGGACAGTTCCGCCAAAAAATCTATTTTTCGAAAGGGGTTATCCCCACTGATTAAGGATGAACTTGCTCGTGCCGACCCTCCCACTGCGTTAGGTGACTTTATTAACTACTGCATCCGTATTGATACTCGTTTAACTGAACGCAGGCAAGAGAGATGGTTCGAAAGCAATCGTACTAACCTTTTCCTACCTTCCTCTCCAGCTAAGGAACCTTTGAATAGGATTACACGGGAACCTGAACCTGAACCCATGCAGGTAGACTCTTTACTACGACGGGTTAGTGATGCACGCAAGGAACATCGTTTTAAGGAGAATCTATGTTTTTATTGTGGTAAGTCAGGGCACTTTATTATTAAACTGCCCCAGCCGTTCTCGCAAGACTACTGCAGCACTCATTCATTGTGAGTGTTGCGAGAGGGGATCTGTCAGGTCCGAGCCTCAGGCTCCAGAGAGATCTGCAGCAACAGATCTTGATTTCTCGGACTTAAACTCCGTTACCTCTGAGGACGTTGACTGTGTAAATGCTGCCATCTTTCAAGTTTCCTCAGCGGTGTCCCAGCTGAGTTGTAAAAAAAACAATTCTCACTGTTTTCTTTCCATCAAACTCTGGGTTGACTCAGCCTGGGTGTCTAGCTCTGCTATGATCGACTCAGGTGCAAGTGGAAATTTTATGGATGTCTCCTTTGCTCTGAAACAGGGAATACGTTCAGTGAAGAAGGCTACTCCAGTACAGATGGAAACTGTGGATGGCTCCCTGCTGACCTCTGGACCAGTGGATCAGGAAACAGAGCCTTTAAAGGTTCTTATGGGTAAAGATCATCAAGAGAAACTGTCCTTTATGCTTATCTCTTCTCCTCACTTTCCCATTATTCTAGGGCTACCATGGCTGCAGGCTCAGAATCCTACCATTAACTGGGAGACCAAGGAATTACACTTTCCAGAGAAACAGATGAGTCCAAAAATTTCAGCTTGCTCTGTTCCTAAAGGAACCATGTCAGTCCCTGAACTACCAGCTGTATACCAGGACTATGTGGATTTATGTGACAAGAAGAACGCTGACCAGCTTCCTCCTCACCGTCCATATGATTGTCCAATTGAATTATTGCCTGGAGCAGAGATACCTTTTGGTAAGATCTACCCCCTGGCGGGGCCCGAGCTGAAGGCTTTAAAAGAGTACATAGACGAAAATCTAGCCAAGGGCTTCATACGCCCCTCTTCATCTCCTGCAGGGGCACCCATATTCTTTGTAAAGAAGAAAGATGGATCCCTGAGACCATGCGTAGACTATAGGGAACTCAATAAGGTTACTATTAGAAACCGTTATCCATTGCCTTTAATCCCTGAGTTATTGGAGAGAGTGCGACATGCCAAAATTTTTTCTAAACTAGATCTTCGTGGGGCCTATAACTTAGTCCGTATTAGACCTGGGGATGAATGGAAGACTGCATTCAGGTCACGCTATGGACACTTTGAATATCTAGTTATGCCTTTTGGTCTGAGTACCGCCCCAGCCACTTTCCAACACTTGGTGAATGACATTTTCAGGATCTCCTGGATACATTCGTGGTAATTTATTTGGATGATATTTTAATTTTTTCTAACTCCACAGAGGAACATCATGGACATGTGAGAATGGTCTTGGAACGTCTAAGACAAAATCATCTTTACATCAAGCTTGAAAAGTGTGAATTCCATAAGACCGAAATTCAATTTCTGGGGTATGTACTGTCTACACAAGGAATTAGTATGGATGGAAGTAAAACCCAAGCCATCAATGATTGGCCAAGTCCTAGAAATGTGAAGGAGGTACAGCGCTTCATCGGGTTTGCAAACTTCTATAGACGTTTCATTAGAAATTTCTCTGAGGTAGTGTCACCTATCACCCAACTTACCCGGAAAGAGTCTAAGTTCTCCTGGACTCCCCAAGCCCAGGAAGCATTTTCCCGTCTAAAAGATAAATTTACCACTGCACCTATCCTAGTACATCCCAACCCAGAGCTTGCCTTCATAATAGAGGTGGATGCTTCAGACTGTGCCGTGGGAGCTATACTCTCTCAGAGAACAGGTGAGAAGAATGTCTTGCATCCCTGTGCCTTCTTTTCCCAGCAGTTGTCTTCGGCTGAGAAGAACTACGATGTGGGCAATAGAGAGTTGTTGGCCATTATTGCCACCTTCAAAGAATGGAGACACCTTCTTCAAGGAGCTGCACAGCAAATAGTCGTTCTGACAGACCATCGTAATCTTGAGTTTATCAGGTCGGCTAAGTGCCTGACTCCTCGCCAGGCTCGCTGGAATCTTTTCTTAAACCAATTTAATTTTATTATTTCTTATAGACCAGGATCGCGCAATGGAAAGGCTGATGCACTCTCTAGGATTTACTCAGCAGAGACACGTCCAATTACTCCTCCTAAGACTATTCTTCCTGACTCTAGATTCCTAGGAGTGATTCATCATCAAGACCTAATTAAAGACATCAAGGAAGCATACCATGCGGATTCTTTTTTGGCTCAACCCCCAAGGGACGTAAGTCTTGTCTTTAAGAATGGTGTGTGGATTCTGGGACAACGTCTGTATATACCTGAAACAGTCAGATTGAGAGTATTGCAACTCATTCACGATTCCAAAATAGCCGGGCATAGAGGAATTCTAAAGACACAGGAATTTCTTTCTCGTTTCTTTTGGTGGCCCACTTGTAGGAAGGATGTTTTGGACTATGTCACTTCGTGTGAGGTTTGTGCAAGATGCAAAACACCTCGCTCTTCACCAACTGGTCTGTTACAGCCTCTTCCCACCCCGTCCCGCCCGTGGGGATCCATTTCTATGGACTTCATTGTGGAATTACCAACCTCTCAAGGGAAGAACACTATTCTAGTGGTGGTTGACCGTCTAACAAAGGCAGCTCATTTTATCCCTTGTGTCGGCTTACCCACTGCAAAACAGACATCAGATTTGATGATTAAAGATGTGTTTCGCTTACATGGAGTACCGGATGAGGTTATTTCGGATCGAGGGGTGCAATTCACTTCTAGGTTTTGGAAAAATTTCTGTGCAGCATTGGACATTAAAGTAAACCTTTCTTCTGCTTTTCATCCCCAGACTAATGGACAAACCGAACGAACCAATCAAACCCTGGAGCAGTATCTCCGCTGCTTTATCTGCCACCTACAGGATGATTGGGTGGATCTACTTCCATTGGCTGAGTTCTCTTACAACAACTCTCAGAGTGCCTCCACTAAACAGTCTCCTTTTTACTCTAATCTAGGTTATCATCCTAACATTCTACCACGATTTCCCATAGAGACGCCTTTGCCAGCAGTGGCTGAAAGAGTCACGACTTTACAGAAGAATATGGATCTTCTAAAGGAGAATCTGGAATCGGCTCAGGAAAGGTACAAGAAGGCAGCAGATAAATTTCGTAAACCTGCACCAGCTTTTAAGGTAGGAGACCTGGTCTGGCTGTCAACCAGAAATCTTAAGTTAAGGGTTCCATCGTCTAAGTTGGGACATAAGTACATTGGACCCTATAAAATCAGTAAAATTATAAGTGCCGTTGCTTGTCGTCTTCAATTGCCCAGAACTATGAGAATCCACCCTGTCTTTCATGTATCCCTACTAAAGGCTGCAACACCCAATATGTTTCCTGGACGTTCTTCTCCTTGCCCTGACCCAGTGCTGGTCGATGGTCAGGAAGAATTTATGGTGGAAAGGATTTTAGATTCCAGGTTGTATAGAAATCAGTTACAATATCTGATTAAATGGCAGGGCTACCCAGTGGAGGACAACTCATGGGAGCCAGTCAATAACGTTAATGCTCCTCGCTTGCTCCGTCAGTTTCATCAGAGGTACCCACACAAGCCTGGTCTGAGGTCATCCGGAGGTTGTCCCTAAGGGGGGAGTAATGTAAGGTTCTGTGTATCTGTTTCTGAAACTCAGTTTGTTCGTCGGCCATTTTGCTTTCTGTTTTGCTGCAGCTATCTTGCCCTCGGTCAAAATGGAGTTTTCCAGCTTGCATGTTCCCGCCCTGATTCTCTCCGTTTGCTTCTTAAACAGCCACAGCTGAGCAATCAGTGCTTCAGAATCTAGCCTGCAGTGAACCTGTGTTCTGACTCCTGAAGCCTTGGACCTTGTACTCCAGCCATTCCTACTGAGGAACTCTGAAGCACTTGTGGACTCTGAACTCTGCTCTTGAGAGCCTCACGTTTGCATGGACTTGCGGTAACAGAGAAGAAGATCTGAATCTGTTGTGGAGAGTTATTGCTGAGCTTAGATTACTCTGGCCTGCTGTGTCTCCTGCTTCTGTGTTTGCAACCTGTGTGTTTATTTTTGCCAATTTGTATGAAGCAATACAAGACTTTCTTTATCAACCTGTGTCTCAAGTATTTTCATCGCACCCAAGCACAAGACGCTATATGAACTGTACCACATACATTACAGTTACCCTTATTTGCTCCATGTCCACATTTTCGGCTCAGGCTTTTGTTGATTCAGGAGCAGCTATTAACCTGATGGATTTCCCCTACTGGGCATTGATTCTACCCCTTTGGCGGAGAATAAACCCCAATTTTCTACTCAGGTGATAATGAGGGTTGAACCAGATCATCAGGAGAGTTGCAAATTTCTTGTGTTGCATAATCTACATGACATTATTGTACTGGGTTTCCCTTGGTTACAGATTCATAATCCCGTTTTGGATTGGAAATCTGTGTCTGTGACCAGTTGGGGCTGCCAATGTGTTAATGCTGACACTCCTGTTTTTTCTGCCTCTCCCCAGTCTCAGGATGTCCCTGACTTTTTGACTGATTTTTCTGATGTGTTTAGTGAAAGTAAGTCTGTGTCTTAACCCCTCACAGAAGCTACGATTGCGCTATTGAGTTAGTGCCTGGTGGTAAATTTCCTAAGGGTCGCCTTTTTAACTTATCTGTACCTGAACACGATGCTATGCGATCTTATATCAAGGAGTCACTGGAGAAGGGTCATATCAGATCATCCTCTTCACCCTTGGGTGCCAGTTTTTTCTTTGTGGCCAAAAAGGATGGTTCATTGAGGCCATGTATTGATTATCGCCTCCTGAATAAGATCACTGTGAAATATCAATATCCGTTACCCTTGATTTCTGACCTGTTTTCCAGAGTGAAAAGTGCTAGTTGGTTTACCAAGCTTCACCTGAGGGGGGCGTATAACCTTATTCGCATTAAGCACGGAGATGAATGGAAGATGGTGTTTAATACCTCAGAGGGGCATTTTGAGTACCTAGTGATGCCCTTTGGGCTCACTAATGCTCCTTCCGTCTTCCAATCCTTCATGAATGATATTTTCAGGGATTTTATGGATAAATTTCTGATTGTTTATTTGGATGATATTTTGATTTTTTCCAATGACTGGGACTCTCATGTGAAACATGTTCGGACTGTGTTCCAGATTTTGAGAGAGAATGCACTGTATGTGAAGGGATCAAAGTGTCTTTTTGGCGTACAAAAGGTCTCATTTCTGGGATTCATTTTGTCTCCATCTGTTATTGAAATGGACCCGGTCAAGGTTCAGGCCATCTGTGATTGGGTTCAACCTACTTCATTAAAGGCTCTTCAGAGATTTTTGGGTTTTGCCAATTTTTATCGTAAATTTATTGGTAATTTCTCCGGTATTGTTAAACCATTGACTGGTTTGACCAAAAAGGGTTCTGATGTGGTGAATTGGCCTCCTGAGGCAGTTTCTGCATTTCAGGAACTTAAGCAGAGATTCACTTCTGCTCCTGTTCTACGGCAGCCTGATGTTTCTCTACCGTTTCAGGTGGGGCAGGTGCCGTTTTGTCCCAAAGGGATCCAGAGACCTCTAAGAGTAACCCTTGTGCCTTTTTCTCTCGAAAATTTTCTCGAACTGAACGTAATTATGACGTGGGTAATCGGGAGTTATTGACCATGAAGTGGGCCTTTGAAGAGTGGAGACATTGGCTGGAAGGAGCCAAACATCAGGTGGTGGTCCTCACGGACCATAAGAACCTGGTTTATCTCGAATCAGCCAAGCGACTTAATCCTAGACAGGCCAGGTGGGCCTTGTTTTTCACACGTTTTAATTTTGTGGTTTCTTTTCTTCCTGGCACTAAGAATGTTAAGGCGGATGCCCTCTCGAGGAGTTTCTTTGCGGATTCTCCTGAGTTATCTGATCCTGCTGTTATTTTGAAAGAGGGTGTAGTACTTTCCGCCATCTCGCCCAATTTGAGACTGGCTCTTGAAGGGTGTCAGGAAGATAAATCTGAGCGCTGCCCTATTGGGAAATTCTTTGTCCCAGACCAGTGGAAGAAGAGTGTGATGTCTGAGATTCATTGTTCCGCGTTGGCTGGTCATCCCGGGATTTTTGGTACCAGAGACTTGGTGAGTCGGTCCTTTTGGTGGCCTACTTTGTCTCGTGACGTCAGGGACTTTGTGCAGTCCTGTGGGACTTGCTCTCGTTCCAAGCCTTGCTCTCGCTGTAGTGGTTTGTTAATGCCATTACCTGTGCCCAAGTGGCCATGGACCTGTGGAGCCCAGCTGCGGCTGGATCCATATCTTCCAGAAGGGTGCACTGAAAGAATATACCACTAGAGGTCATTATACACATTCACACACGTTCACCTATCCCAAAGACCACCAGAGGGAGCTGTTTAGACATACAAAAGCAGAGTGAACACAGAAACATCAAGGCATTCAGCCAGTGAAGCCACTCAAGGCAGTTACCTCAGAGAGCTCAGTCAGTCAGTCTGCAGTAAGGTGAAGTGTAGAGCTGAGATTAGAAAGACTGCAGAGTAATTCAGTTCAAGAGAGAGTGGAGGCTAGTACAGGTGGGACAGAACCCACTCCAGCCTAGTCAGAGCTAAATCTAGTAAGTGTAGCTCAGTGAGAAAGCGTGCCGACGCTAGAAGAGCGGCGAAGAGGCAGCCAACCAACTGCCAGTGTGTGATCGTGTGAGGGCCCGGGTAGGCCGAAGGCGAGTGGAAAACAAGTGAGGGACAGAGGAGCATAAATAGCTCATCCCAATTATTACCACCGGACACCGGGGTCCGAGCCTATAGGGATCTGCACGACCCATTAGGAGAACACCGGAGTTCCTGGAGGACTACAAGTCCCAGGAGTACCACAGAGCTGATACGTAACCGGACCAGGAGGACGTAGTCTAGCAGTGCACTGCAAATAGAGACTGTGCACTTCAAGAAAGGGCCCAACCACAAGGTCAGCCAGGTGCAGAGCGGAGACCAAGGTAGGCCTAGCTACAAGCAGGTCAGGACTTTATCACATAAAGGCAAGGAACAGGAGGCCACACACCTACTCAGTGGAGGAATCTGGATGTGCACCCTTCACCCTACAGTGCTCCGGGGAGTGCCTGCAACATCTTCAGTAAAGGTACCAAAGTGACTTATGTGTGTGTCTACCTTATTACCCCTAACTGCCGGGTCCCCATCTGTCCTGCACCCCTGCACATCTAGCTGCACAATATTAACCCTTCAGTGGATCTGCATAGCAGCGCTAGTCATCCTGACCAGGTACCACAAGTGGCGTCACGAATCCCCATACTAATATTCAATTCACCTGTAAATATCCCACATTAAAAGAATGAGCACAGGGTGGTTAAAAATCATGATTTTTTTAAAAAAATAAAAAAAAATCGGATTTTTTTTTATTTAAATCGGATTTTTTTGATTTAAATCGGATTTTTTTGATTTAAATAGGATTTTTTAATCAAGTTGTACACAAGCAAAACTTTGTCTTTTTGCAAATCAAATTATTTTACACAAATAAAAATATTAAAACAGTTGATGATTATGAAACCTAATAATTTTTATTTGCACTATTAAACAATCAGAATTGAACTACAGCGAGTAAGTACTTTTTAACAATAGCCTATCTCTAACGTTTGAAGTAAGCAAACATCTTCAGTGAATATATCAGTCCTTTAAGCCTACTGTTTATTTAGGACTTTTAATAGGAAAACTAGTTGTCCTGCTTTAGCAGTTCCTAAGCGGTTTCGGACTGTTGTCGTGTGCACAAAACCAAATGAAGAAAACAATCTCTCTACTCCTGCCGATGAAGCCGATGCAGTCAGTAGCTGAGTAGCTACATTTATTATCTTCGCTTAAAGAACAAGTGATTGCGACTTCCACCAGTCCAGTGGTTTTAGTTCATTAACGACGTTATCTGCAAACATGTATTTTTGAAATGGTGCAGATTCACACTTCAATTTCAGCACAGTTGCCACAATGTCATGGTTAGTATTGGCGAGCCACTCCATTGCAGAGTTGATTTCCGCCTCAGATAGTTTTTTCCCTCTGTAGATCGGATGCAAGATATTGGCTAAATAGTGTTCTTCTTTTAATGCTTGGTCCTTGCGGTGGTGTATTGCAACCTTTACATTGTTTCAGAGGTTCAAGCGATCTAGCGAACCTTCTAAATCTTTCAAAACTTCTGTGGCATCAGCTATAGTTGCAGTATCTTTCTGCATTTTATCCAACGCAATAGATATTGGCTTTAACCTTTCCAAAAGGTCCTCGGCATTTGTCTTCACACCAAGATTTAATACTTTTCTTCGTATATTAGCATCAATTTTATCCCGATGTGTTTCGCAAATGGACACTAATTTTGACCAGTTGTTAATAAACAGTTCCAAGCATTCAGCCAAGGTATTCCATCTAACATCTTGTGGTAGAACCAACTTCAGTCCTCCCATTTCCTTGTAGGTTGCATGTGCAAAATGATTATTGCGGAAATATTTAACAATTTCTACAACATGTTCCTTGACACCCGAAATATGCAGGTCTTTTGCCAAAAGATGCAACAAATGGGCAGAACAACCGTATGTAATGACATTTGTGTCATCCTCATGTGCCAGTTCCGCTCGCATTTTTGCCACATTGCTTGCGTTATCAGTAACTTAGCTCCTTACTTTACATCCAAACTGTTCTTGGCATTGGTGAATTGAGTTCTTAGCAATTTCAAGTAAATATTCAGCAGTATGTGAATTTCCAGATGTGTCGATTATGTCTGTAAGGTAAGTTTCACCATCTTCTGTTGTGACACAAGTGCAAATTATGGGGTTGTTGTGGATGTTGCTCCAACCATCCAAGCTCATGTTAACAACTTTGTCTTTCAAATATTTTGTACAAGCCGCTCTTTTCTTTGTCGTATACAGCCTGAAGATGTTTTCCTGAGATATCAAATCTACTTGGTGGTTTGTAGCCTGGTCTTATTCCTTCGATCATTTGTACAAACAATGGGTGTTCAACTAGTCGGAAAGAAGAATTGGTTGCAAATATGAATTTAGCAATTAATTCATCAAAATGTTCTTTCTGGCTCGTCGTAGTCTTTAAGAGGAATTTTTCTACACTTTGCACGCAAAGTTTTTTGTTGGGCTGCTTTGTTGAAGTTGTACCCAGATATTGATTGTCACGTGCAGCACAAGCCATATTTGACCCTGAAAGCACAGTAATTAAAAATATAATTCGACTGCGTATTTGAAGAAATATAACGAAAATATTTTGAAACAAACTTTTTGAACAATGTAATGGTCCTCGTCCTATAAGGGCTGTCTCAAAAGTTATGCTACTCAAGTTTCCGGTGAAGTTGCTGTAATACTAGTAATATCAGAGCAACTGAAAAAAATTATGTCACAAAAGTTTTAAAAATGTTTTTTTAAAAAAATGGTCAATTTGGCAGACTTCAAAAGTGAATTGTAGCCTACAATAAAAAAAAATAGGCGTATACACACTCTTTTATTTTTACTTAACGTTAATCTTCTGTGAAATATTGCCTTAACATAAATTTAAATTCTATACTCCAGAACTAGTGCTAGAAATTTTTCTTTTCATAGACTTTAACCATCCCAGTAAAACGTCTGTTAAAATAGGTTGTAATTGCCAGACTTACCACTAGTGCTAGGGTCCTGGTGCATAAGAAGCTGTGGGGGTTCATTGACATTAGTTGTATCACTATCAACATCTTCATTTCCCTTCTGGTTGCAGTTTTCATAATGTGATTTCAAACGGCAAACAAGTCCTTGGATATCCTTTTGACAGTATTTGCACTTTGCTCTCCCACCTTTCTTTCCAAGCTCTGCTGGCATCTCAACAAAATGAACCCAAATAGGGTCTCTCTTACGACCTGCCATGGCTCACGCAGATCACTTCTGAAGTTTGATTGTTACTACAGCCAAGTACTGCTGACTGACTATCCAACAAGTTTGGGCATGTCAACTGAATGGAAAAAGAAACTGAAACCAAGCTACAGAAAGTGAAACCAAGCTAGAAGTGTGGAGTTAATTGAACAATGATTGAAAGTTTTAGATTTTAATCGTGATTTATATTAAAAAAATCTTTTGATTTAAATCAGTGATTTAAATCATGATTAAAATCACGATTTAAATCGATCTGATTTAAATAGAAAAAAATCATTTGATTTAAATCATGATTTAAATCGTTGATTTAAATCGGCGTGATTTAAATCAATCCACCCTGAATGAGCACCAGAGCCACGGACTGAGCTGTGTCGCCGTGACATCCCCCATAGTAGTCTACTGGCTCAGATCTGAGTTCCCATTGCTCTGGAGGGCGACTCATCTCTTTCTTGGCATCACGAACAGGATTTCGTGCCCTGCAGCAATGGAGTAACTTGTGCCCGTTGCCACCGGGTACTGTGTGCCTCCCTAAAAGACTGTCGCATAAAGTGGTGAAGGTTTCCCGCCCTTGTCCGCCATTGCCCGCCAAATTGCAGCGTTACAGCGCGAAGAGAAGGAGGCGTACCTGTAAAAGCGCGCTGAGTCCCGGACACGCCCCAACGCTGACGTGGTGGCAGGTCCTGTGGAGAGCTTCAGTGAACGCTCTGACGTCAGAGCGCCGGCGACGCAGGTCCTTCTCACTACTAGAACCGGAGGAAGCTGCGGCCTACAGGAGAAGGTAGGCCACGCTTAACTAGGAGGGCGCAGATATGTCGCAGCAGCAAGCTGACAGCGCGGCCCAGGATGGCCGCCCCAATGACTTACCCCTCGGCGCTGCCGTGCAGGATGGAAACGCTGGCCCCTCACCAGGTCCTGTGGTTCCGATAGTACCGCTGACGCTGCCCTACATGCCTGGAGCAAAGTGGCTCCCTCAGTACAGCGGCAAGCCAGACACCCTGTCAGGGTTCAAACGCAAAATGTGCAGTATAATGGACATGTACACTATGACGAAAAAGCAGAGAACTGCAGTGGTAGTGGGACAACTGACTGGTGCTGCAGAGAGGGAAGTAGAGACCTGGACTGCTGCAGACCAGGAATTAGTGCTTGCAATTTTCTTAAAGCTACAGACCATCTTTGAGGACCGCACTGAAACAGATCTCCGGATGAGGTTTTACCAATGCTCCCAGAAACCAGATGATAGCATTAGGGACTACGCCTGCCGACTACAGGGGGCCCTGCGAGCTCTCAGACAGGTTAACCCCATAAGTGTCCTCAATGAAAATAAAATGTTAAAAGAACAATTTGTACGGGACTGAGGTCCCAAGCGGAAAGCAGAACTTTGCATTGGTGGTCCTTGGACCATCCTGAAGCTACCTTTGATGCCCTTAAGGATATGGCTATAAAAGGACTGCGACCTCTAGAAACGCCTGAGATGGCAACCCAGTGTCACCCGGGTGAAACCACTCTAAAACCAGCAGCATCCACCTTTTCCCCGCTGGTTGCGGAAGCCAAAACGCAAGTGGCGCCCCCTACTGAGCTAGACCGTCTGCGCTCGGAAGTGCGCCAGTTGACCAAAAACCTGGCCAATGTAATGAGTGCCCTGCAACTGCGGACGGAATCTGAGACGGAAGGGAAGATCCTGCTAGCTGACTGCCCAGATGATGTGCCTTGGGTGAACCGGTGGAGGAGGACGCCGCCCCATCGGAGGAGGACAACGCCACCCCCTGGAGGGAACTGCGACCAGCATCATCCTCGTCGAGAGATTGTCTGCTACCGTTGCCACAGAGAAGGTCATCCAGCACGTCGGTGTCCTTTAAACGAGCAAACCCTGGGTCCGAGGGCCACCACCCAGGAATAGATTCATCAGGCCCCTCAGACTGGAACCGCAGGTTTGTGGGAGGAAGACCATACCTGTCCATCATACTGGACGGAATCGCAGTCCCTGCCCTGCTGGACACTGGATCTCAGGTAACCATCATACCTGATGTTCTCTACAGTAGATTTTGGTCCATGGACAGTCTCCAAACCTCAAACCCTGACTTTGCCATATACGCCTCTAATGGCCTCCCTCTTGACTTACTGGGGGCTAAAAATGTAGACGTAAAAGTGGGGAGAATCGAGCTGAAGGATCAGGGACTTCTTGTAGTGAAGACTGTTAATGAGGAAAATGGGTTGAATGTGGTTTTGGGCACTAACATTATTAGTAACTGTTTGGAGGAGGTTGTGTTTTTACTCCAACAGCTCTCCGATGTTGCCAGACCAAAGCAAAAGGGAGTGATCCAGAAGGAGATCCGGGCCCTGATATGCCAGCAGCAAGTGAAACTGACCGGTGGTGAGATTTGTAATGTACGGGTAACAGACCCGAACCCCATTGTGATACCCCCAATGAGTGAAATGCTGATTTGGTGTAGATATGATACAAAATGGTGGAAGACAAAATGCTCTATTACAACCACCGAATGGTATAAAATTCAATATTTTATTAGAAAATGTATTTAACAAGGAACAACCTCATGAACTGTACTGAAAGGTACTAGATACAAAGTTAAAAACACAAAATGGACGAACACTTCCATAGGACACACCTAACACTGCCGCAGTAATGAATGAAGCCTAAATAAGTATAGCTATATACACACCAAAATAAGGGTGTTACATTCTATCAGCTCAGTGGCCAACGCTATACAACTAGTTATTAGCAATTGCTAAGCATAAGTGAAAATGACACCCCATATGGGGAGAAAACATACCGCAAAGCTGGCAGGTGTGTGGTCCTCGGACGTCCCTCTGCCCCGACGCGCGTTTCGCACTGCTTCTTCGGGTGTCATTTTCACTTATGCTTAGCAATTGCTAATAACTAGTTGTATAGCGTTGGCCACTGAGCTGATAGAATGTAACACCGTTATTTTGGTGTGTATATAGCTATACTTATTTAGGCTTCATTCATTACTGCGGCAGTGTTAGGTGTCTCCTATGGAAGTGTTCGTCCCTTTTGTGTTTTTAACTTTGTATCTAGTACCTTTCAGTACAGTTCATGAGGTTGTTCCTTGTTAAATACATTTTCTAATAAAATATTGAATTTTATACCATTCGGTGGTTGTAATAGAGCATTTTGTCTTCCACCATTTTGTATCATATTATATGCTGTGGTATATACACCCCAGGTGGGTAATTTATAGTGGGCATTTCATGTCATTATATTATTTGGTGTAGAGCAGCAATAGGTCTGAGAGGACAAAACTACCAAGCAGTAGTAGAGCCCCATTGTTCGGAGCACAGACCTACACTCTTGACTGCCAGAGGGGTAGTAGAGGTACATAATGGGAGGGTGCCAGTGCGTCTTCTCAACTGGGAGAGGATGAAGTCAAATTACCACGTTATGCCACTGTTGCTAAGTTACATGCTGTGGATAATAACTCCATTCACCCGACGGAGCCCTAAGCCTCCCCACAACCAGTGGAGGATAACGGCCCAGCAACCCAGGTGGAGGACTGGTGTCAACAGCTCCATGTCGGGACGGACACCACTCCAGCCCACCAGAAACAGGGAGTACTTCGAGTGGTACAGGAGTACACACAGGTATTTAGTAAACACCCACTTGACTTTGGGACAATTAAGGGAGTGCAACACCATATCCCTACAGGCAATCATCCTCCCATTAAAGAGCGGTACAGGCCTATACCACCAGCACACTACCAGAAAGCCAAGGAGATGTTGCGTGATATGAAGGAAGCAGGGGTGATAAGGGATAGTTGTAGTCCCTGGGCAGCACCTTTAGTCCTAGTCAGGAAAAAGGATGGAAGCATGAGAATGTGTGTAGATTACTGACAAGTAAATCGCATTACACATAAAGATGCATACCCTTTACCACGCATTGAGGAATCCTTAGCTGCATTAAAGACCGCTAATTACTTTTCCACCCTTGACCTCACTAGTGGGTACTGGCAAGTGGCTGTGGCTGAGGAGGATCGGGAGAAGACGGCTTTCACCACCCCGATGGGACTCTGTGAGTTTGACAGAATGCCGTTTGGACTCAGCAGTGCCCCTGGAACGTTCCAGAGAGTGATGGAGCGCTGCCTGGGACACCTCAACTTTCAAACTGTGTTGCTGTACCTGGACGACGTAATTGTGTACTCCAAGACGTATGAAGACCACCTGAAGCACCTGGCGGAGGTATTCGAGTCACTGTTCAAGTATGGGATGAAACTGAAGCTTTCAAAGTGCCATCTGCTCAAACAAAAGGTACAGTATCTGGGACATATTGTCAGCTCAGAGGGAGTAGCGCCAGACCCTGAGAAGGTCACCGCCATCCAGAAATGGCCGGAGCCGAAGAATCTCAAGGAGGTACGTCAGTTCCTGGGACTGACAGGATACTACTGGAGTTTTGTGAAGGACTACACCAAGAAAGCAGCGCCTCTGCCTGCAAGACCTCCTGGTAGGACAATCCCACAAGAGCAGAAATTCTCCATTCCCGTGGGGTAAAGAACAAGCTGAGGCCTTTAAGGAAATGAAGGAGATCCTGACAGGTGATGAGATCCTATCTTACCCTGACTACAGCCAGCTTGCTGTATACTGATGCCAGCAATGAAGGATTGGGAGCAGTCCTCAGAAGCAAAATGGCCTGGAGAAAGTCATCGCCTATGCAAGCAGGAAGCTCCGCCCAACTGAGAGGAACCCAGAGACCTACAGCAGCTTCAAGTTGGAGTTCCTGGCACTGGTCTGGGCCATTACAGAGAGGTTTAAGTACTACCTAGCCTCCAGCAAGTTCACTGCCTACACTGATAATAACCCCTTGACGCATCTTGAAACAGTAAAGCTGGGAGCCATGGAACAACGCTGGATGGCTCGGCTGTCAAACTACCAATTCACAATCAAGTACCGAGCGGGCCGCAAGAATGCCAACGCTGATGCCCTATCCAGGATGCCTCATGAATCGGACACAGAAGAAGAAGAGGATGATCTGGAGGAGATTGAACTACCTGCCTTTCACAGGAATGGGATGATCCACGAGCAACAAGCCTGCAGGAGGCAGCGTGGTAAGACGTTAAATCCTTTACCTCACCACAGCTGGAAGGAGACTCAGGACAGTGACCCAGTTGTCAGCCGAATCAAGGAGCTGATAACTCAAGAAGGTTCCTCCTTGGAGAAGGACGCGTCTCTACAAGCAAAGCAGCTGTGGAATGAGAGAAGCCGGCTGTTTATCTATCGTGAGAAGCTGTGCCGGAGGTACGTCAACCCAAGGACCCATGAGATGGTATGGCAGATAGTAGTCCCCAGAGCAGACATCCAGATGGTGTTGGAAACCTACCACGATCAAGCGGGACACTTTGGCTGGAAGAAGCTGGAGACCCTGTTGAAGTGTCGTTTCTATTGGGTGGGAATGCGCAGCTCCATTGAGAGGTGGTGCCAGAACTGTGGACCCTGCGGCCTCAGAAGAAAAGACTACAGCAGTCAGAAGGCACCCCTGCAACCCATCAAGACGACTCGTCCCTTGGAGATCGTGGCCCTGGACCATGTCAAGTTGTCACCCAGCCGGTCAGGATACTCCTATGCCCTGACTATGGTGGATCACTACTCCAAGTTCCTGGTGGTCGCCCCTGTCAAAGATCTGACGGCAGAGACAGCAGCAAAGACGTTCCAAGCGTATTTCTGCAGACCACACGGATATCCTGAGCAGGTGCTAACTGACCAAGGCCTAGCCTTTGAGGCCGAATTGTTCAAAGAGTTCTGTCACTTGTACGGGTGTAAGAAGATAAGAACCACACCGTACCACCCCCAAACCAATGGTCTCTGTGAGAAGATGAATCACATCGTCATTGACCTGCTGAGGACTGTACGACTCGAGGAGAGAAATCGGTGGCCAGATTTACTACCTGACCTGGTAGATCTGTACAATCACATACATGTGAGTTCCACCATTGCACCCCAGCTTACCTCATGCGGGCCAGACCAGGAAAGCTGCCCATGGATCTGGAGCTTGGTGTTGTAGAACCAGAAGCAGATGTGACTACTGAAGACTGGGACACGAACAGACAGGAACAGTACAGGAAATACAGGCCTGCGTTGAAGATAGTCTCAATCGAGTAAGGAACAAACAAGAAGATCACTATAATAAAAGTGCGCCAGCTGAACCTTTCGCACCTGGTCAAGTCATACTGAAAAGAAAGAGAAGGATACACAAACTCGACAATCAATAGGAAAGAGAGCCCTACGTTGTACAGAATTCAAGGTTTGACAACAAGAAAACGTGCATAATTAGCAAGGATGGAGGAAGAACGACTGCAACTGTATCCAGGGATCACCTAAAGTTGTGTCTGGATCTGTTAAAGCTTCAAGAGGAAGAACCTGTTGTCAATAAGGAAGAGCGTGATGAAGCAGTTATACATACAGACTTAGGAGACTTCCCCGCAGATTGGCCTTGCCTTGGAGAAGCTGTAATCATTCCCGTATTACAATTCTATCAGCAACAAGGAGAACTACTACACCCAGTTGAGCCGGTTGTTGCAGAAGAGTCAGTTCCAGAGGAACCCGCTCCAGCAGAACCCCCGGAAGTGGCCTCCCAAGAAGCAGATTCTCACGAAGCTGAAGCTCAGGAAGAAGGATCCCCTGCAGAAGTCGAGCCAGTCCACCCAGCTCACGGTATACTTGCCAGTCCTGTAGAGAGGTTAAGGCAATTTTATAATTCACTCTCACGCAGACCAAACAGGTTAACCGACACCCCACCTACCACTACACCACGTAGGTCAGTGCGCATAACAAGGGGGCAATTACCTGCTAGGTTTAGAGATTAGTTTCGACCCTCAACAAATGTAAATAATTGTCTAGAGTCATTGTACATAAATGTATACATAGTTGCTTATAATATGCCTTATAATATACCGGTATTTCTTAATCTGTTTTTCTCTTTAATATGGAAACAAGCGGAATGGACATTATTTTTGCTTGTTCTCCCTACCTTTGAGCATCCTTTTTTCCAAAAGAGACTGGGACTTTTATGGTTGCTCATTTCCTCGTTGTGCTAATGTATATAGTTATTCATTCATCTGCTATGCAACGTTTAAGATCCTCACCTCCCGTAAGGGAAGAGTTAATTTATACAATGTTTATTGTTCTCTGTTTTTGTATTTCAGCCCCGGAGTGCTGAGTTTTACTAGGGGGGAATGTGGAGCCCAGCTGCGACTGGATCCATATCTTCCAGAAGGGTGCACTGAAAGAATATACCACTAGAGGTCATTATACACATTCACACACGTTCACCTATCCCAAAGACCACCAGAGGGAGCTGTTTAGACATACAAAAGCAGAGTGAACACAGAAACATCAAGGCATTCAGCCAGTGAAGCCACTCAAGGCAGTTACCTCAGAGAGCTCAGTCAGTCAGTCTGCAGTAAGGTGAAGTGCAGAGCTGAGATTAGAAGACTGCAGAATAATTCAGTTCAAGAGAGAGTGGAGGCCAGTACAGGTGGGACAGAACCCACTCCAGCCTAGTCAGAGCTGAATCTAGTAAGTGTAGCTCAGTGAGAAAGAGTGCCGACGCTAGAAGAGCGGCGAAGAGGCAGCCAACCAACTGCCAGTGTATGATCGTGTGGGGGCCCGGGTAGCCGAAGGCGAGTGGAAACAAGTGAGGGACAGAGGAGCAAAATAGCTCATCCCAATTATTACCACGACCCATTAGGAGAACACCGGAGTTCCTGGAGGACTACAAGTCCCAGGAGTACCACAGAGCTGATACGTAACCGGACCAGGAGACGGAGTCTAGCAGTGCACTGCAAATAGAGACTGTGTACTTCAAGAAAGGGTCCAACCACAAGGTCAGCCAGGTGCAGAGCGGAGACTGTTGTGAATGGGTTTGAGATGAGTTCTGAGCAGAGGCTTCCTCTGGTGGTTACAAGCGGTGCTGGTCTGTCCAGTGAAGATTGTGAGGACTGGGAATCAGGTGTTACTGACTGGTCTTATATAAGGGAGTCACCTTCCCATCAGGGTTGCGGTGATCAATTGTTCTGGTCTGAATCCTTCATTCCTGTTTCCCTTGTAGCCTGCTGTGTCGTGTCTGCATCTCCTGCTAACAGATAAGACATTTTCTTCTTTTTGTTTTTGTGCTATATTTTTGATTTTGTCCTGCACTTCTGTGGGGGCCTTCAGGGTCCTCTCCGGGGGCTTTTGCCCTCTCAGTTTAGTTCAGCCACTGATGTTTGTACTTTTGCTTTTTCCAGTTTTTTCAGTGGCTGCTGTTTTGATTTTGTTACACCAGAGAACTAATTTAGGTGGAAGAGGTCGTGTGATCTCAGGTATTTTTGAAATTAGTAGAGTTGGTGCTTTTCAGGGTTTTCTGGATTGCAGTAAGTACCCTTCCTATCCTTTTCTATTTAGTTAGTTTGGGCCCCAGCGTTTGCTCATACTATTTTCTTTCTGTGTCAGTATTTCATCTTGTCTAACAGCTATTACATGTTTGGGGGCTTTCTATGTTCTTTGGGGTTCTGCTCCGGGCAGATAGCTTTCCTATTTCTATCTTTAGGTGTAGTTAGTTTCTCAGGCTGTGACGAGGCGTCTAGGACCAAAGTAGGTACGCTCCACGGCTGCCTCTAGTTGTGGTGGTTAGTCAGGGTACTGCAATCTCATAGATTCCAACTGCTCTGGTGTATTGCCTTTTTTTTACCTGCACTCCTCAGCTACCGAAACATAACAGTATCACCGGCCAAAAATTGAAAATTGTATGGTACTCACAGAAGGGAAAAAATATTGTGAAAGAAAAAAGGTTGTCAGAGTTGTCAGAGATATTTTTCTGTTTGTTGCATTTTTTTCCTTCTGTATCTCTGGGTGCTGAGGAGGATTTTTTTTTTTTCTCTCAATGGAGTTTGCACAGTTGTCTGGCCGTGTGGATCAGCTTGCCACTGAGGTTCAGAGTATTGCTACCTATCTTGCTAGGTTGCCTGTTGTGGAACCTAGGATTCCATGCCAGATTTGTTTTTAGGGGATCGAGCTAAGTTTCAGAATTTCAAAAATAATTGTAAATTGTTTTTTTGCCTTAAAATCTAAGTCCTCAGGGAACGCAGCGCAGCAGGTTCAAATTATCATCTCTCTCCTGCGCGGCGATCCTCAGGATTGGGCTTTTTCCCTGACACCTGGGGATCCTGTTTTGAGTGATGTTGATGCATTTTTTTCAGGCTTGGGGTTATTGTACAATGAGCCTAATGTCACTGATCAAGCTGAAAAAGCCTTGTTGGCATTAAATCAGGGGCCTTATGACGCTGAGTTATACTGTCAGAGATTCCGTAGTGGGCAGTCCTGACCAAATGGAATGACGACGCTTTGGCAGCCCTTTTCTGGAAGGGTCTGTCAGATAATGTAAAGGATGTTATGGTGGGATTCCCTGTCCCTCTGGTCTCAATGATTCTATGTCATTAGCGATTCAAATTGACAGACGTTTGCGTGAGCGGAGAAGTATGCATGGAATGGTGTTGCCTTGTGAACCAGCTTCTGACCCATGCAGTGTGATAGAGGGTGTCTGGGGCACAGCGTCATGAGTTTCGAAAGCGCAATGGGTTATGTTTCTACTGTGGTGATGCCTCTCATGCTATTTCAGTCTGCCCTAAGCGGGGAAGACGTTTTGCACGTTCAGTTTGTCTTGGTAGTGTTCAGACTAAGTTTTTGTTAGGCCTCTTTCACACATCCGGCGGGCGCCTAGCGGCGCCCCCGGCCTTTTGCCGCAGCGCCGCATGTGAAAAGCTTTCACACTTCCGGCGCCCAAAATGCGGTTTTTTGCCGGATGGTTTCTGATGCTTGGAGAGATAAGAGACCATCCGGCAAAAAAAAAAAACGTTACATGCAGCGTTTTGTCCGGCCTCCGCAATGTACATTTGCGCCGCATCCGGACAAAACCGCATGCAACGCATTAACATGCGGCGCCATCCGGCGCTAATGCATGTCAATGCGAAAAAAGCCGCATGCGGCGCATCAGATTTTCAGATGCGGCGCTGCGGGAAAATGCCGGGGGCGCCGCAAGGCGCCCGCCGGATGTGTGAAAGAGGCCTTAACTGTCACTCTGATATGCTCTCTGTCCTCATTTTTCTGCTCAGGCTTTCGTTGATTCTGGAGCAGCTATTAACCTGATGGATTATGATTTTGCTAAACGTTGTGGGTTTCCCTTGATACCCTACAGAAAATCTATTCCCCTACTGGGGATCGATTCTACCCCTTTGGCTGAGAATAAACCCCAGTTTTTCTACTCAGGTGATAATGAGGGTTGAACCTGATCACCAGGAGTGCTGCAAATTTTTGGTTCTGTATAATCTGCATGACATTATCGTGCTGGGTTTCCCTTGGTTACAGTCTCATAATCCTGTTTTGGATTGGAAATCTGTGTCTGTAACCAGTTGGGGCTGCCAATGTGTTAATACCAACACTCCTGTTTTTTTCTGCCTCCCCCAGGCTCAGGATGTTCCTGACTTTTTGATTGATTTTTCTGATTGTTTTAGCGAAAGTAAATCTGCATCCTTGCCTCCCCATAGGAGCTATGACTGCGCTATTGAATTAGTGCCGGGTAGTAAATTCCCTAAAGGTCGCCTTTTTAACTTGTCTGTACCTGAACATGACGCTATGCAGTCTTATATCAAGGAATCATTGAGAAGGGTCATATCAGGCCATCCTCTTCACCTTAGGTGCCGGTTTTTTCTTTTGGCCAAAAAAGATGGTTCATTAAGGCCGTGTATTGATTATCGTCTCTTGAACAATATTACTGTGAAATATCAATACCCGTTACCCTTGATTTCTGACCTGTTT
>JARQOD010000003.1:412785888-412828299 GCA_033576555.1 Oophaga sylvatica | reverse complement strand
GGTTCTGGAGAGAGCTGTGTCGTTACTCAGCATTGAGTTGAATCTCTCCTCTGCATACCATCCCGAGACGAATGGGTTGGTAGAGAGGGCCAACCAGACCTTGGTCACATACTTGCGACATTTTGTCTCTGCCAGGCAGGATGACTGGGCATCCTTGCTACCATGGGCTGAGTTTGCTCTAAATAATGCTGTGGCTGACTCCACCGGACAGACCCCATTCCTCCTGAACTACGGTCAGCATCCGCGGGTACCAGTGCCTATGCCCGTGTCTTCCGCCGATTCCAGGGTGGCAGACTGGGCTGTGGAGGCACGGGACATTTGGGACCGCACTCAGGATGCCATTCAGGCCTCCAAAGAGAGGATGAGGTCTTCGGCCGATGCCCATCGGCGCCCCGCTCCTACGTTTGCTCCGGGTGACCTAGTGTGGCTTTCTGCCCGAAACATCAGGCTACGGGTAGAGTCCACCAAGTTGGCACCTCGCTTTTTGGGCCCCTTTAAAGTTCTTGAGCAGGTGAACCCGGTAGTTTACCGCCTAGCCCTTCCGCCTCGCCTTGGTATCACTGACACCTTTCACGTATCCCTCTTGAAACCCGTGGCCATTTCCCGGTTTTCCGAGTCATCTGCTGGGACGTCGGGTTCATCTACCGACGATCATGAGGTGAACGCCATTGTTGGGTGCAAGGTGGTACGAGGCAAAAAATTTTATTTGGTGGATTGGAGGGGTTATGGGCCTGAGGATAGATCCTGGGAGCCTGCCGAGCACGTTCACGCTCCGCGGCACGTCGCTGCCTTTGAGCGCAGCGAGGCCCAGAGAAGGGGGGGCCCTAGGAGGGGGGGTAATGTTAGGGTTCGATTTCCCGCTGCTGCACAAGGGGAGTCTCGAACCCGTCCCACTGCGGTCTCCCATTCATCTCCGGCTGCAGTGGAGCCTGCTCAGCAGAGGCGTCGGTCCAGGCGTCTTGCCCACTCCACTACTGGGCAGTGACTTGTTGCTGCCTTTCCTGGATCTGCTATTATAGCCAATGCTGGAGCAGACGTCTTTGGGACAAAGTACTGCATTTTCCCTTCTGAGCATGCCCAGAGTGAGATCTCTCATTGGAGATCAGGGGTCACATGCTCAGGTACTGCAGCAGCTCCTATTGGCCCGCCAGGAAGGCCCTGTTACTACTAGTCTTCTGGAACAGGTTTCTCATTGGTCCTTGTTCCTGGAAGGTCCTGTTGCTGTTACTATAAAAGGGTAGCATGGCTGGGCCGCCATGCGCTAATATCAACCATTGTATGCTATGCGCCAGTGTGGTCATGCGTGTGTGTGGTTAGGGACCCGGCTGAAATAAGCCACTAGAATACCGACTTAATCGGTGAGGAGTTTGGTGTGCTAGCTGGTCAGGGTCGGTGTCCTAGATGCCCTAGATTACCGGCATAACCGGTGAGGAGTTTGATTGCCGTATTCAGGGTCTGGCGTTCAGACGCCATAGATTGTGGGTGACTCCCGCGAGGACATTAGCGCATGACCACGTATTATGCTCGCTTAGCAATTAACCGTGTACCTGAGAGCCTGACAGGACACGGTACTTTTTTTGACGTAACAGGGTTCGCTTTAGACGCTAGACAGCGCCCTAGCGTTTTACTTTGCGGCTCACTGAAGTTAAGTGAGTTCGCACCTATCGCCATATAGCGCTGTGGCATCCCGTTAGCGGCTCTGGGATTAACAGAGTTCGCACTTACTGCCACAACACGCTACGGCGTTTATTTTTGCGACTCTGCGGGATAACAGAGTTCGCTACTTTCGCCATCTTATTAGCAGCTGGGTTCGCCTGCACGGTGGACCCCGGGCTGCGAACGCACCTCTCTATTATATCTATTAGGTGCGTTCCGCAGACCTTAACAGTTTTATCATTTACCGTTTTTGCCTTTTCAATATCAAGTGCATGTTCCCGAACCCGTATCTTGAGTTCTCGTGTGGTAAGGCCAACATATACCTTACCACATGGACACTCAGCATGGTATACCACCCCTTTAGATGTGCAAGTTAAATGTTTACGGATTTCAAACATACGTGACCCATTCCAATTTTTAAAGAACTTACTTTTAACCAGATTAGAACAGGCTTTGCACAAGCCACAAGGGAAGAAACCTTTCGAAAGATTAGAGTCTCCTCTGTTCCTAGGTTCATAGTGGCTGTGCACTAGCATATCCTTCAGGTTAGCCGATCTCTTAGGTACACATTGCGGAGAGGCTGGTAGAATTTGTTTCAAAGTCGGATCCGAGAGCAAGATTTTCCAATGTTTATGGACAATGTCCACCAGGTGATACCACTGCGTATTATATGTGGATATAAATCGTATTTGTTTTGTAGTTTGATCACTTTTTCTCTTATTGCCATAAAGTAGCTCATTTCTAGGGGTACGTCTTGCTCTATTATATCCCCTTTGGATCATTTTTCGGCTGTATCCCCTTTCAAAAAACCGCTCCTTTAAATCCTCACTTTGTTTCAAAAAAGATTCTTGATTAGAACAAATTTTCTTGATTCTGAGAAATTGACCAATGGGTATCCCTCGAATAGTGCTTCTTGGATGAGATGAATCTGCCCTCAGATAAGAATTAGTTGCTGTCGGTTTCCTAAAAACATTAGTATGTACAATACCATTATTTTGTTTCTGATAATATGATTTTAATTGTTTTTATTTTTTAGTAGTAGTACTTATTCGATGGTGGAATGGATCATATTTGATGAATTCTGTGGAACCGTATCGTGTGCTTCATTATGGCATTCAAGTGGAATTTGAAAATTAATAGAGATGTCTTCAAGCAACATTCTTATTAATTAATTTTTTTTGTATATACTGTTATTTATTTATTTTATTTATTATTTAGTAATATGATTCTTATAAATAGTTTATGTCATTATTATTATTATTTATATATCACATTATTTATTATTAGTGGGATTATATATATTATATATTGCACATATCATTTATACAATAATATTATAAGTATGGTTCATATTGCACTAACAATGTGGTGACACTTATAGATAAATTTATTTGAATGTATTTGCAGTACATCTTATATTATGTGAGATCGTTTCGGGCACTTGATCTTGGTTAATCTGCCTTCATCTATCTGTCGTCATGAGCGCATGCGCATACTGGCTTATCCTCACTTACTTCCCTTGACGCTCTAACACTGACACGCAGGCCAATTATTGCTTGCGTCCCATTGAGCGTTTCTAAGAGGAAGTGAGGTATTTAGAGGTGGGTTTAGTGCGTCATGCGCCATCATGTGACGACCATTCTAATTTAAATGGGAGCACATTTTGATTGGTTAGCGGTCCATTAAATAGTTGGCTACCCCTCATCCTAGACACGCCCCCGGAAGAAGCAGGAGGCGAAACGTACGTCGGGGTGAGGGGACACCGAGCCACTCCGCTGTTACCGGTAATTATCACCACATTGTTTAGCACTATGCTTGTCTCAGTATTCATGCTGTCCTTTTTTGCTTACTAGATAGCTATTTTGCTAGTGCCAGTGCACCATTAGGGTGGACACTGCTGTTGTATTTATACTTGTTATGATTTAGATCTGCATATACCCTGCTATGTTACTCTATTGAGAGCGCAATAGGTTTTCTATATAACATTGGGTTATATGCGTTCATACGCATACATGGTATATATTATTGTGGCATTCTATGGGTAGTTAACCCGTGCACTTTATTCCATTTGGGGTTTATGCATTTTTTGACATAAAAGTGTTGTATTGACATCATATAGAGGTATTTATTTTATACCCATTTTTGCTACTTTACTGATAGCGTTATAGAGAGTGCAATAGATTATCTATATAACTTTATATTTATGCACTTATCTATATATATTTTAGTGGTATTTTAGGGGTATTTAACCCGTGCACTACCCATTTTTTGCTACCTTATTGATAGCGTATTTGAGAGCGCAATAGATTATCTATATAACATTGTATTCATGCACATATCTATATATACTATTGTGGCATTTTAGGGGTTTTCAACCCGTGCACCGTATTCTATTTAGGGGTTATGTTAGGGTATTTATTTTATACCCACTATATGCTACTTTATATGCTACTTTATTGATAGCGCATTTTTGGCATGTAGATATATATATATCATAGAACTTCATCTTTGTGGTGTTAGGTAACTTGTTATTTACAGCATTATCATTGGCACCATTATTTTTTGGTGGCCATTTAACATGTTATGGTTCGGTGTCCCTGTAACAGTTTTCTGCTGTTTTATTCTGTATTTTAACTACTTTTCTACCAATAAAAAATTGTTATTATCTATGGGATCTCTTCCTTTTTTTTTTCCCTTTATTTACATATGCTCTTTAAGGGAATGTGTTTTTCATTGATATGAAGTGCCCTGTCTGTAATTTTGGACAAATTCTTGTTGTTGTATCCACTTCATATTGCCATGAAAGGCCTCGCTCAAGTGCATGAACTCGGGCAAGACATTCCTCTCCAAGGCCCTCTGCCGCTGGCAGGAAGTGCCCGCATAACCAGTGGCAGAGACCTGGGAGAGGGGAAGACCTGATGGACCAGCTTCCTGGTCACCAGATGTCCGTGTTGCTGACCTGCAAGTTGCTTCGAGGCTGTCGGATGGCTGGGACTGGTCCAAGGTCGTCCGAGGAAGGACCGTTTCAGGGACAGGCTGCATGGTGCTGCTCCAGGTGCTGTGGAAAGAAAATAAAAACATTACTATAATGCTATTCCAAGACGCATCAGCTGTGGAATAGAAAAGCACTGATTATGAAAAATAAAAAAATTTTGTAAAACTTATGCTCTGCTGGCAAGGACCAGTCTCAGGAACGCCAACTCGCGATAGTAGCGATATTTCCTTCTGGCCCTTGCTGCTGAACAACTGCGAACCTGTCCCTCTGCACGAACATCAGTGTTGAAGCGGTCCTTCATCGAGCGCCATCGTGTGCGGACTTTGTTCACTGTAGGAAAAAAAATAAATTTAAAATGCAGTCAGGGCAAAATCTGTGTCATCACACACAAATGAGTTAAAATGTCAAACAGTCAATGCAGCATAAAAAAAAATATATATATAGCAATAGCATACACAGGGCTGTCACTGTTGAACCAGATGACACTGTTGGGTTTGCCGGTAGAATATATCTACCAGCAAACCCATCAGTGCCATGAGGAACAAGAGTGAGTGCAGCATAAAAAACTCAATAGAATGCACAACACATAGCAATAGCATACACAGGGCAGTCTGTTATGTTTCGGTAGCTGAGGAGTGCAGGTAAAAAAGGCAATACACCAGAGCAGTTGGAATCTATGAGATTGCAGTACCCTGACTAACCACCACAACTAGAGGCAGCCGTGGAGCGTTCCTACGTTGGTCCTAGACGCCTCGTCACAGCCTGAGAAACTAACTACACCTAAAGATAGAAATAGGAAAGCTATCTGCCCCGGAGCAGAACCCCAAAGATAATAGAAAGCCCCCAAACATGTAATGGCGGTTAGACAAGATGAAATACTGACACAGAAAGAAAATAGTATGAGCAAACGCTGGGGCCCAAACTAACTAAATAGAAAAGGATAGGAAGGGTACTTACTGCAATCCCAGAAAACCCTGAAAGGCACCAACTCTACTAATTTCAAAAACACCTGCGATCACACGACCTCTTCCACCTAAATTAGTTCTCTGGTGTAACAAAATCAAAACAGCAGCCACTGAAAAAACTGGAAAAAGCAAAAGTACAAACATCAGTGGCTGAACAAAACTGAGAGGGCAAAAGCCCCCGGAGGGGACCCTGAAGGCTCCCACAGAAGTGCAGGACAAAATGCAAAAATATAGCACAAACACAAAAGAAGAAAATGTCTTATCTGTAAGCAGGAGATGCAGACACGACACAGCAGGCTACAAGGGAAACAGGAATAAAGGATCCAGACCAGAACAATTGATCACCGGCAACCCTGATGGGAAGGTGACTCCCTTATATAAGACCAATCAGTAACACCTGATTCCCAGTCCTCACAATCTTCACTGGACAGACTAGCACCGCTTGTAACCACCAGAGGGAGCCTCTGCTCAGAACTCATCTCAAACCCATTCACAACAGCAGTCACTGTTGAACCAGATGACACTGTTGGGTTTGAAGGTAGAATATATCTACCAGCAAACCCATCAGTGTCATGAGGAACAAGAGTGAGTGCAGCATAAAAAACTCAATAGAATGCACAACACATAGCAATAGCATACACAGGGCAGTCACTGTTGAACCAGATGACACTGTTGGGTTTGCCGGTAGAATATATCTACCAGCAAACCCATCAGTGCCATGAGGAACAAGAGTGAGTGCAGCATAAAAAACTCAATAGAAAGCACAACACATAGCAATAGCATACACAAGGCAGTCACTGTTGAACCAGATGACACTGTTGGGTTTGCCGGTAGAAAATATCTACCAGCAAACCCATCAGTGCCATGAGGAACAAGAGTGAGTGCAGCATAAAAACCTCAATAGAAAGCACAACACATAGCAATAGCATACATAGGGCAGTCACTGTTGAACCAGATGACACTGTTGGGTTTGCCGGTAGAATATATCTACCAGCAAACCCATCAGTGGCATCAGGAACAAGAGTCACTGCGGCATTACAGAGAATGAAAATACTTACTAAACGCCTTTTTGATGTTTGGAGAGGCGCTGTCCCAGCCATCCATCAACGCTGCGGCCACCTCGTTCCATAGCCGCCGGCTCACCACATTGTCCTTGTACTGCGGATAACGGCTGTCCCACAACGGGACACGCTCATGGACCTGGCAGATGAGGGCCTCGTTGTCCACATATAGGTCCCGTTGTGGAACCTAGAAAAAACAAAAAAAATAATTAAAATGTTGTATATATTTCAGAAATAAAAAAAGATGGAAAAAAAAATAGACATTCAAAGGCTATATACTTACATTCCGTCTCGCCACCGGGACTTGACTCGGCTGCGACTGCTCCTGCTGTGTCTCCTCAATGGCCGTGTCCGACGATGTCTGAAAAAGAAACCCAAATTTTAGCCATTTGTAGATTCAGCAGCTATACTTACCCAAAGGCAGGAAGATACTCACATCATGCTCTGCTTGGGCCAGTTCTTGCCGGGATGGGGAATATTGGGATCCAGAAGAAGACATGCTGCAATAAAAAAATACAAAGCATGAGTACATCTTTTTACATTGGAAAGGACAGGCAGTCATTTGGTTCAAGAATACTCACATTCTTGCACTTTGGATCTGTCTTGGCTGTTTTTTTCTGGCTGTAGTAGGGGTCCAGGAGCAGTGTCTCCAGTCAATGTAGTAGGGGTCCACGCTGTTTTTGCAGGCTCTAGTAGGGGTCCAGGAGCTGTGTCTCCAGGCATTGTAGTAGTGTCCAGGCTGGATCTTCAGGCTTTTATAGGGGTCCAGGATGGATCTTCCAGTCTCTTATCAGCTTGCAGTGTCTCCAGGCAGTCTGAGTAGGGGTCTGTCTGGCACTGAAGACACCTTCCTTTATCTACACTCCTCACAAACAATGTATCTTGTGTAGGGGGTGTTTTAGACAAGTGTCTAGACATTATTTACTCTAAAATCGCGTACGCACACAAGCGCTGACGAGCGCACAGCCACGCGCCCGCCAGAGCCCCCATAGACAGCAATGCTATTTTTTTGCGCATAGCGTGCGCACACGTGCTTTTTTAAAGTGGTGGGCCGGAAAAAAAAATGCAACATGTAGAGTCTAGCGCATCTGGGCGCACACCTGGAAAATGCGCTGCGCACGCCAAACGCTGATGAGGGCGTGCAAGCGCTAGACCCTGCGTCCGCCATGTTAATGATAGGGGAACATTGCGCATGCGACCGATGGCGCACGATGCGCAGCGCTAAAAAACGCAAGTGTGAAAGTAGCCTAACACACAATCTTGGTGGTAAAAATGTAAATTATTTTTTCTTCACTGACCAATAGTAAAAAAGTCTGTGACACACCTGTGGTGTCAATATAATCACTGCACCCTAGATGAATTCATTGAGAGGTTTAATTGGTAAAATGGGGTTACTTATGGGGGGGTTCAGCCGTTCTGGCATCTCAGGGGCTCTGCCAATGTAACATGGCACCCTCAAACAAGTGCAGCAAAATCTGCACTGCAAGGGTATGTGCACACGTTGCAGATTTGAATGCAGCATTTTCTGCACAGAATCCGCACCTCTTGGCAGAAAATGCAGGTGCGTTTTTGATGCGGATTTGATGCGTTTTTGATGCAGATTTGATGCGTTTTTCATGCGGATTTGTATGTGTTTTTTTAAGCTAAATAAAGATATGTTATTTAACAAAACAAAAAAAAGATTTGTGATGTAATTTATTTTCCAACCTCCTCTTTTACATTTGTCCAACTCATACTCCATTACACACAGATAGATAGATGATAATAGAGATAGATAGATAGATAGATAGATAGATAGATAGATAGATAGATAGATAGATAGATAGATAGATAGATAGATAGATAGAGTAAGGCCGGGGTCACACACAACGTCTAAAAAATCGGACCGTTTTAGTCGGACGATTATCGCACAAAAGTTTCATGAACAGTGATCCGTCTGTCATCCGATTCTACTGCGATGATGCGATTTAGTCGCATCTGAGCGTACGTTTCACATCCGATTGACATCCGACTTGCGAGATTTTGTCGGTGGCTAGCAAAATCGACATATAATGGATCCAAATGAATATCTTTTAAATCACAAAAGAAAGAATAGATATATACACATAGAATACATATATATATGTCATTGAGACATATATATACAGTGCCTACAAGTAGTATTCAACCCCCTGCAGATTTAGCTGATCTGATAAGATGCAAATAAGTTAGAGCCTTCAAACTGCAAACGAGAGTAGGATTTATTAACAGAAGCATAAATCTTACAAAACAAAAAGTTATGTTGCTCAGTTGAATTTTAATAAATTTTAAACATAAAAGTGTGGGTCAATTATTATACAACCCCTATGTTTAATATTTCGTGGAATAACCCTTGTTTGCAATTACAGCTAATAATCGTCTTTTATAAGACCTGATCAGGCCGGCACAGGTCTGTGGAGTTATCTTGGCCCACTCCTCCATGCAGATCTTCTCCAAGTTATCTAGGTTCTTTGGGTGTCTCATGTGGACTTTAATCTTGAGCTCCTTCCACAAGTTTTCAATTGGGTTAAGGTCAGGAGACTGACTAGGCCACTCCAACACCTTGACTTTTTCCCTCTTGAACCAGGCCTTGGTTTTCTTGGCTGTGTGCTTTGGGTCGTTGTCTTGTTGGAAGATGAAATTACGACCCATCTTAAGATCCTTGATGGAGGAGCAGAGGTTCTTGGCCAAAATCTCCAGGTAGGCCGTGCTATCCATCCTCCCATGGATGCGGACCAGATGGCCAGGCCCCTTGGCTGAGAAACAGCCCCACAGCATGATGCTGCCAACACCATGCTTGACTGTAGAGATGGTATTCTTGGGGTCGTATGCAGTGCCATCCAGTCTCCAAACGTCACGTGTGTGGTTGGCACCAAAGATCTCGATCTTGGTCTCATCAGACCATAGAACCTTGAACCAGTCTGTCTCAGAGTCCTCCAAGTGATCATGAGCAAACTGTAGACGAGCCTTGACATGACGCTTTGAAAGTAAAGGTACCTTACGGGCTCGTCTGGAACGGAGACCATTGCGGTGGAGTACGTTACTTATGGTATTGACTGAAACCAATGTCCCCACTGCCATGAGATCTTCCCGGAGCTCCTTCCTTGTTGTCCTTGGGTTAGCCTTGACTCTTCGGACAAGCCTGGCCTCGGCACGGGAGGAAACTTTCAAAGGCTGTCCAGGCCGTGGAAGGCTAACAGTAGTTCCATAAGCCTTCCACTTACGGATGATGCTCCCAACAGTGGAGACAGGTAGGGCCAACTCCTTGGTTTTGTACCCCTTGCCAGCCTTGTGACCCTCCACGATCTTGTCTCTGATGGCCTTGGAATGCTCCTTTGTCTTTCCCATGTTGACCATGTATGAGTGCTGTTTACAAGTTTGGGGAGGGTCTTAAATAGTCAGAAAAGGCTGGCAAAAGAGATCATTAATCCACACATGTGAAGCTCATTATTCTTGGTGCCTGAACTACTTCTTAATACTTTAGGGGGACCAAACAGAATTCTTGTGGTTTGAGGGGTTGAATAATAAATGACACTCTGAATTAACTTTTAACGTTTTTAAAAAAAAAAAAAAAATTAAAACAAAAATTTTGGCTGCAGTGCATTTCCCACTTCCAGGCTGATCTACAGTACAAATGTCACAATGCCAAGTTAATTCCGCATGTGTCAACCAGCTAAATCTGCAGGGGGTTGAATACTACTTGTAGGCACTGTATATATACATATATTTATAGTTCATACACTTCTACATAGTATAACAACCGCTAATTCAATTGCCGGCTTTTGTGAAATTACAGACCCAACATGAAATGAGACATGGTTTACATACAGTTAACCATGTCATTTCATGTAGTTTGATATATGGTTTTCACTAACAATGACATGAGTGTATGTGTGCAAAATTTCATACATGTAGGGGTTAATTAAAGGTGTAAATTTGTTGAAAAAAATGCGTGGGCTCCCGCGCTATTTTCTCCACCAGACAGGCAAAGCCAGCGAGTGGAGGCAGATAATAATAGCCTTGGGAGGGTGCATTTATTTTGTGTCCCCCCGGCTACTAACATCTGCCCCCAGCCACCCCAGAAAAGGCAAATCTATAATTAGATGCGCCGTTTCTGGCACTTAGCCCGTCTATTCCCATTGCCCTGTAGCGGTGGCTAATGGGTTAATAATGGGTTAAAGTCACCTTGCTATTGAAAGGTGACTTTAAGCCAGGTTAATAATTGAGAGTTGTCAATTAGACAACTATGAATTCTTAATCCTATTGTATGAAATTAAAAAAATAAACACACACACTTTAATTAAAAATCATTTTAATGAAATAAACACACAGTTTTTGACCATCTTTTATTGTACTGGTATTCCTTCGATTCTCTTGTTCTCCTGTAATAAAAAAAATAATAAAAACAACATTATTCTTACCTATCCGGCGCTCAGTCACGACCATCGCTGTAATCCTTCACAAAGGGTTAACTGGTTTACAGCAAGCAGCGTAGCTAATGCTGGCAGCAGCTCAGCTGTAAGCCCCCGATTGAATGAGCTCCTCTCCCGGCCAACAGGAGAGTAAAGGTACTGCCACACTTAGCGATCTCGTTAGCGATCACGATAACGATGCAAGCTAACGAGATCGTTGGTGTGATCGCTTTTAGGTCGCTAGTAGCTGCCAAACAGGAGATCTCATAAATGACACATCAGCGGTCAGCGATCTCTTTAACGACTTTGGCGGTCGTTAGGATGTCATTAGCATGTACTGAGCGCTTCTGATTCATAGGAATTTCCAGCATCGCTCCTGCTCGCTGCGTCCTGCTAGCCTGCTTTGCAACTTCTGCGATCCTCTGTGACGCAAAAGAGAACTTACAGATATTGCGATCCACTCCGTGACACAAAAGAGAACTTACAGATATTGCGATCCACTCTGTGACGCTAAAAACCCTAGTCCCACCTGCGCCGCTGTCATAAGCGTCACAAACGAGGTTGCTTGTCGTTCGCAAAGGTGCCAAAACAGCGTATAGGCTCACCAGCGGGACGCCAACGATCAAAAAACGGTCCAGAACGCTAGTGAACGATCAGCGACATCACAGCAGGGGCCACATCGTTGCTACATGCCACACACAACGAGGTCGCTAACGAGATCGCTAAATAGTGACGTTTTAGCGATCTCGTTAGCGATCTCGTTTAGTGTGGCATACCCTTAAGTGATTATCTGGGAAGCTTAATTGATTGCTTCCCAGGCTAATCAGTTCATGTCAGGTGGGGACTCCCTCTGACGTCACTGATGCTGACATATATATATATATATATATATATATATATATATATATTTATATTATGAAAAAACTTGGAGCAGCATAGAATCAGACTACGTTCGGGTGCAAATCCTCTTCAGCAAAAATCCAATACTTGCCAACTTGAATATCCAAAAATGAGCCATCTGGACAAAGGCTCATTTGAGCCGAAACGTTGCCCTGTGATGTGGGTCTGAATAAACATCCACTATTGCTACTATTCTAAGGAGTGCTGCCTGTTTTTTGGATATATATATATATATATATATATATATATATATATATGTATTCTATGTGTATATATCTATTCTTTCTATTCTTTATTAAAGCTGTCAGTGTGATTTTACAGTATAGCCGAATTGCCGGCTTTTCTAAAGGGCACCGGTGCGATTTTATCGCAAGTCACAAGTGCGGTCCGTTTGTAATCCAATTTTTCATCGCACCCATAGACTTGCATTGGCGATTGTCGACCCACAATCGGTGACAATCGCAGCATGCTGCAATTTCACTCGCACATATAAAATAACGACAAAAAATCAGATGGTGGGAGCTGCTCCATAGATTAATATTGGTCCGACTGCAATGCGATATTTCATCGCTTTGCAGTCGTCCGATTTTGTCACCAGTGTGACCCTGGCCTAAGGATTATACTCAGTCAGCTGCGTAGGAGGAGACAGGAGACACATTCTCTTCAACGTCCTTGTGGTTTATTTGCTTCTTAAACCGTCACTTCAGTATCAATGTCCATAGCACTCGGGCTCTATCTGGAGCCACAGACACAGGGAAGCTTCTTCCTCTCTTTTTTGTTGTACAGTCATGGACAAAAGTTTTGAGAATGACACAAATATTAATTTTTACAAAGTCTACTGCTTCACTTTTTCTAATAGCAATTTGTATATACTCCAGAATGTTATAAAGAGTGATCAGCTTAACAGCAATTACTTGCAAAGTCAATATTTGGCTAGAAAATGAACTTTATCCCCCAAAACACATTTCAACATCATTGCAGCCCTGCCTTAAAAGGACCAGCTAACCTCTTTTCAGTGATTGCTCCATTAACACAGGTGTGGGTGTTGATGAGGACATGGCTGGAGATCAATCTGTCATGATTAAGTAAGAATGACACCACTGGACACTTTAAAAGGAGGCTGGTGCTTGGCATCATTGTTTCTCTTCTGTTAACCATGGTTATCTCTAAAGAAACACGTGCAGTCATTATTGCAATGCACAAAAATGGCCTAACAGGGAAGAGTATTGCAGCTAGAAAGATTGCACCTCAGTCAACAATCTATCGCATCATCAAGAACTTCAAGGAGACAGGTTACATTGTTGCCAAAAAGGCTCCAGGGCGCCCAAGAAAGACCAGCAAGCGCCAGGACCGTCTCTTAAAAGTGTTTCAGCTGCGGGATCGGGCTACCAGCAGTGCAGAGCTTGCTCAGGAATGGCAGCAGGCAGGTGTGAGTGCATCTGCACGCACTGTGAGGCGGAGACTCTTGGAGCAAGGCCTGGTTTCAAGGAGGGAAGCAAAGAAGCCACTTCTCTCTATCACGGTGAGGATTGCAAGAGAACTCACCAGTGCAATCTCCCGGAAGACGAGTGCAGAAGAAAGCTTCAGGCTCCTAGGAACGCAGGGTGAGCAAGGCAGGAGAGAGATGGTTTCAGGGCTGAATCACCTGACAGTTGAGGGGCGTGGCTTCAGCTCCAGGGAGCTAGAAGCTGAGGAAAAACTCCTAGAAAGGTAACTACGGGACAAAGTTACCCAGGGGCACAGACAGAGACGTAAATCTGAACAAGCCAAGGTCAAAGCACGAGAAGACAGTATAGTACCAAGGATGAGACAGAACGGATAGTCGGGGACAGGCAGAGGTCAAAACCAAACAGACAGCGAAGGTACAGAAACAGAATCCAACAAGCAGTATCCAGAGAACAGACCGAGTCAAAACCAAAGTATTAGGCAAACCAGAACACAGCACAAACACACTCAGGGGTCAACACACTCTGCCAAGGGCGAAAGTATAACTGACAGGGATTGGAGCTTCCTAGGGCTATAAGAAGCTCTCCCCGAACCAAGGAGAGGCCACAATAATAAGCCCCAGGTGTGCAGGTAAGAGCTTGCACTGGGATCAAAACCTTAACCCCAAGCGTGCAGGTCAACCCTGCACTGGGATCATGACAGTACCCCCCTCTCAACGGGGGCCTCTGGACCCCCAGGCTTGCCCGGGAACCTGGCATGGAAAGCCCGAACCAGGCGATCCGCATGCATCAAACGGGCCGGCACCCAGGATCTGTCCTCCGGTCCATACCCCTTCCAATGAACCAGGTACTGTACCGACCGCTGCACCAACCTGGAGTCAACAATATGTTCAATCTCATATTCCATGTGTCCCTCAACCAAAACAGGAGGAGCAGCGGACTCGGACTCCCCCCGGACTGCCTCAAAAGGTTTCAGTAGGGATTTATGGAAGACGTTAGGGATCTTGAATGAGACTGGAAGACACAACCTGTAAGCTACTGGATTGATCTTTTCCACAATCTTGTATGGGCAAATGAACTTGGGGCCCAACTTGGCTGATGGAACCTTCAACTTAATGTTTCGCGTGGAGAGCCAAACTTTCTCTCCAACCCGAAACATAGGACCTGGTGTTCTTTTCCTGTCAGCGAAAAACTTGTACCTGCCTTGAGACCTGGATATATTCCGCTGGACCTCCGCCCATGTATTCTTTAATCGCTGAACAGACCCCTCTGCCCCTGGACACCCAGAATCCAATTGAGAAAACTCACCAAAATGAGGACTAAAACCATAATTGATCAGGAAAGGAGACATACCAGTAGATTGGCTCACCCGACTATTGAAGGTGAATTCCGCCAAAGGCAGTACATCACACCAGTCATTCTGTCTTGCAGAAGTCAGACATCTGAGGATCTGTTCCAGAGACTGATTAGTGCGTTCCTTCTGACCATTGCTCTCAGGATGGTATGCAGATAAAAAAGACAGAGACATCCCCAATTTCTTGCAAAAAGCACGCCAAAACTTTGCCACAAACTGCACTCCACGCTCAGACACCACATTCAGGGGTACCCCATGCAACCGGATAACATGCTGTACAAACAATCTGGACAAAGTCTCAGCTGAGGGTAGTGCGGATAAGGGTACAAAATGAGCCTGCTTCGAAAACCTGTCCACCACTACCCATACCACCGTATTGCCCTTGGATGGAGGAAGATTAGTAATAAAATCCATGGACAAGTGAGTCCATGGCCTTTCGGGAACTGCCAAGGGCATCAGTTCCCCAGCCGGCCGGCTATGTGAGTTTTTAGAACGAGCGCAGACCCCACAACCAGAAACAAATTTTTTTATGTCAGAGCTAAGAGTAGGCCACCAAAAGATCCTAGCCACCGCCCGACATGTGGCAGATATACCAGTGTGAGCACTGAGCTTGGATTCATGGAACTCCTGGAGGAGTTTAAGCCGAAGCTGCTCTGGGACAAACAACTTACCCCCTGGCTTGGCAGCAGGCGCCAGAGACTGGGCCCTCTCAATCTCCTGTTCCAACTCAGACGAGACCACTGCCAACACAACCCCAGGGTGAAGAATGGAGAAAGGTGGCTCAGGGGGAGACACCGGATGAAAACTGCGAGATAAGGCATCAGCCTTGATATTCTTTGACCCCGGACGAAACGTAATAGTAAACTGAAAACGGGAAAAAAAAGTGACCAACGGGCCTGTCTGGGTGTTAGTCTCTTAGCAGACTCAATATATGATAAATTTTTGTGGTCGGTATTCACAGTAACCGAGTGACTGGCCCCCTCCAAAAAGTGCCTCCATTCTTCAAACGCTAACTTGACCGCAAGAAGCTCTCTACTGCCAACATCGTAATTCCTCTCAGCAGCAGAGAATTTCCTGGAAAAAAAAGCACATGGCCTGAGGTTGGTCAGAGTGGCAGGACCTTGGGACAACACAGCACCCACCCCCACCTCAGAGGCGTCCACTTCCACAATAAATGGTTTGGACGGATCTGGCTGTACCAACACCGGAGCAGTCATAAAGCATTTTTTCAGACTAGCAAAGGCCTCTTTTGCGAGCGAGGACCAATTTTTCACATCCGAACCTTTGCATGTTAAATCAGTGAGTGGTTTGACCACCTGCGAAAACCCCCGAATAAATTTTCGGTAGTAATTGGCGAACCCCAAGAAGCGCTGGAGCCCTTTAAGAGCTCGGGGTTGTACCCAATCCGCAATGACCTGCACCTTCTTGGGGTCCATACGAAAACCCTCACAGGACACAATCAATCCCAAAAAAGATAATTCTTGAACAAAAAACACACACTTCTCCAATTTAGCAAACAGATGATTTTCCCTAAGTCTTTGGAGAACAGTTTGTACATGATTCATATGAGAATGACTGTCGGGGGAATATATCAGAATAACATCTAAGTAGATAACAACAAAACGACCAATGAGATCAGAAAACACCACGTTGATGAAATTCTGAAATATGGCGGGAGCATTGGTAAGACCAAACGGCATGACTAAATTTTCAAAAAGTCCCTCGGACGTGAGGAACGCAGTTTTCCATTCATCCCCCTTCCTGACCCTTATCAAATTATATGCTCCCCGAAGATCCAGTTTAGAGAACCATTTTGCCCTGATAGTTGGTTACATAAATCAGGAATCAACGGAAGGGGATACGTATTTCGTACAGTAATCTTATTTAATTCACGAAAGTCGAGACAGGGACGTAGACCGCCATCTTTTTTCTTCACAAAAAAGAACCCCGCCGCCACAGGTGAAACTGAGGGACGTATGTGTCCCTTGCGAAGACTTTCAGCAATATAATCCTTCATAGCTAAGCGCTCAGGTCCAGACAAATTAAACAGGCGGGCTTTAGGTAGTTTAGCCCCCGGGACTAGCTCGATGGCGCAGTCAAAGGGTCTATGTGGCGGCAACGTCTCGGCCTCGCTTTCTGAGAACACATCTTCGAAGTCTTTCAGGTACTCCGGAATACCTTCCAGCTCGACAGATGACACAGACACAGATTTAACAGGTTTAACCAGCAGTGCAGATTCATAACATAACTTAGAATCATTAAACCCCCATTGAACAATCTCCCCGTTTTCCAGTTAATAACTGGGTTATGAGTTGTAACCAGGGCATGACCAACACCAACCCTGCTGGTAGATTGTCCAGAACAAAACAACTTAATTTTTCCTCGTGAGCAGCGCCCACTCTGAGCGAAAACAAGTCAGACATAAAGAGAATTCCCTCTTTTGTGAGGGGGGAGGAGTCAATGGCCACCACCTTGATCGGAGTCTTAAGCCTAGCTGTCCCTATCTTGCAGCGTGTGACCAATTGAGAGTCAATCAGATTGATGGAGGACCCGCAGTCCACAAAGGCTGTAGAGGAAAAAGAATAACCGTCCACTAACAGTTCCACATGAAGCAACACCTTAGAGAACGAGGAAAAGTGTACCTGAGGGTCTGAGTATTCTCCTCGCTGACTACCCAGACCTAGTCGTTTCCCGCTGACCGGGTTGAGGACGGGCAGACAGGACACTCCTTTTTCCAATGTCCAGCTTTACCGCAGTAGAAGCACAACTGTTCTTCCCGACGGCGTTTTCTCTCCTTTTCCTTCAGAGTGATAGCGCCCACATCCATGGGCTCAGGGACAGTCTCTTTTCCACTGGGGAACAATGTAGTCTCCACCTGCATCACCCCTCTGGCCCGCAACCTGCGGTCCATCCGGACGGCCTGGGTCATGGCGTCCTCGAGAGAGTTAGGTGGGGGGTGTAACGCCAAAGCATCCTGCAACCGCTCGGACAAGCCTCTGCGAAATAGTCCTCGGAGGGCGGCGTCCTCCCAAGAAATCTCTGCGGCCCAGCGGCGGAACTCAGTACAAAACCACTCGGCCGAGTGCTTCCCCTGACAGACGCTCATCACCATGTCCTCTGCCAATCGCACTCGGTCAGGCTCATCATATATGTGCCCGAGGGCCTCAAAGAATGCATTCACCGACACTCTCTCAGGGGCAGTGGGAGGAAGGGAAAATGCCCATGCTTGTGGGGACCCTCTTAATAAAGACATGATGACCCCTACCCTCTGACTTTCATCCCCAGAGGACCGTGGTCTCAAACTAAAGAAAAGTTTGCAACCCTCCATGAAGATCCTAAACTCCTTTTTGTTCCCAGAAAAGAAGTCAGGCAGTTTAACAGGTGCTTCTGAGGACACAAGCGCAACATCACTCGCCATAGCCCTCAGAGAACCAGCAGATAAAGCCCCCTGCACAGTCTCAGAAACCTGCCGCTGTGAACACAACAGCGCTTGCTGTTCCAGAGATAAATCCTGAAACATCTGACTCAGATTTTTCATCTGTTCGGACAGAGACTGTATGGGATCCATAACTCTCTGCACAACCTGCGCCCTAAACACAGCCGTGAAGCAAAAAAAAAAAAACTTAGTGGTCAGTTATAATATCACGGTGAGGATTGCAAGAGAACTCACCAGTGCAATCTCCCGGAAGACGAGTGCAGAAGAAAGCTTCAGGCTCCTAGGAACGCAGGGTGAGCAAGGCAGGAGAGAGATGGTTTCAGGGGCTGAATCACCTGACAGTTGAGGGGCGTGGCTTCAGCTCCAGGGAGCTAGAAGCTGAAGAAAAACTCCTAGAAAGGTAACTACGGGACAAAGTTACCCAGGGGCACAGACAGAGACGTAAATCTGAACAAGCCAAGGTCAAAGCACGAGAAGACAGTATAGTACCAAGGATGAGACAGAACGGATAGTCGGGGACAGGCAGAGGTCAAAACCAAACAGACAGCGAAGGTACAGAAACAGAATCCAACAAGCAGTATCCAGAGAACAGACCGAGTCAAAACCAAAGTATCAGGCAAACCAGAACACAGCACAAACACACTCAGGGGTCAACACACTCTGCCAAGGGCGAAAGTATAACTGACAGGGATTGGAGCTTCCTAGGGCTATAAGAAGCTCTCCCCGAACCAAGGAGAGGCCACAATAATAAGCCCCAGGTGTGCAGGTAAGAGCTTGCACTGGGATCAAAACCTTAACCCCTAGCGTGCAGGTCAACCCTGCACTGGGATCATGACACTCTCCAGAAAAAACATCATGGACAGTCTGATATTCTGCAAAAGGTACAGGCAGTGGACTGCTGAGGACTGAGGTAAAGTTATTTTCTCTGATGAATCCCCTTTTCGATTGTTTGGGACATCAGGAAAACGCCTCATTCGGAGAAGACAAGGTGAGCGCTACCACCAGTCTTGTCTCATGCCAACTGTTAAGCATCCTGAAACCATTCATGTGTGGGGTTGCTTCTCAGCCAAGGAAATCGGCTCTCTTACAGTCTTGCCTAAAAACACAGCCATGAACAAAGAATGGTATAAGAATGTCCTCCAAGAGCAACTTCTCCCAACCCTCCAAGAGCAGTTTGGCGATCAACAATGCCTTTTCCAGCATGATGGAGCACCTTGCCATAAAGCAAAGGTGGTAACTAAATGGCTCAGGGAACAAAACATAGAGATTTTGGGTCCATGGCCTGGAAACTCCCCAGATCTTAATCCCATTGAGAACTTGTGGTCAATCATCAAGAGACGGGTGGACAAACAAAAACCTAAAAATTCTGACAAAATGAAAGCATTGATTGTGCAAGAATGGACTGCTATCAGTCAGGATTTGGTCCAGAAGTTGATTGAGAGCATGCCAGGGAGAATTGCAGAGGTCCTGAAGAAGAAGGGTCAACACTGCAAATATTGACTTGCTGCATTAACTCATTCTAACTGTCAATATAAGCTTTGTTACTCATTGTTTGCAATTATATTTCTGTCTGCGATTAAAACATCTGTCAAACACACATAAAAATCAGAGGCAGCAGATCATGATAATATAATATTTGTGTCATTCTCAAAACATTTGGCCATGACTGTATATTTATTGTAGAAAAACTTAGGCAACAATACAGCAAAGGAAGACAAATGCAGTTACATCGGTAAACCAGAACCAACATGCTGAGTGTTGCGATATTAAGAGCAGTGTATCAGAGTAATAACTATAGACAGTAACAAAAATAACAAAAGGAGACCACATTGGAGCAATATGGCAAAAAATGAATTAGAGACGAAGTCAACAATGCTATGTGGGTCGTTAAAGACCTATAGTAAGCCTCATTCAACATAGTTTTGTAACGAGTGTGAGCCATAAGCAAGTGGATATGTCTGCATCGCGGGGTTCGATGAAAATGAGGATACAAGGGCACAGGTCTCTTCGTATTGGGGGTATCCAAGGGAGGCGACTGAGGCTCTGGTAGTATGAGGGAGCTAAGTTGGTCATTTTTTGGTCATATTGTCTCCAGGAGCCATGCCTCAAGAAACAGTGATTGAAAGGGTCTCCCAACTGGAGAGCTCCTCTAGCCTAAATATTGAGTTAATTTTTTCAAACCACTCTGACAGGAGGTGGAGTTGGGCTCTTCCATGGGATGAGATTAAGTGCTTAGCTGCACTCAGCATTAGAGCTAAAGGTCCGTGTTTCTTAGTTTACAATCACTGAAGGGCAGAGGCAGCACTTCTTTGGGAAAGGTGTCTGGGATTAATTTAAAGTCTAGCAACGTATTGTTCACTCCCGACAGAATTCTTTTAGAAGTGGAAGGTCCAGAATATGTGTAAGCTCCTTCCTCTCTGAACACAGACCCTCTCTGTAGTGTCCAGCCTGGACACATGGAAGTCTGTCACACTGGCTGACTCCCAAACACTCATTCCATGTGCCAAACACACTCATTACATAGCTGTAACCCACCCACAGGTGAGGTATGGATCACATGGTCGGGTCCATGGTCATGACCTATCACAGGTCCTCAAACTCACAACACACACTCAGGAAAAGGGTACAGTGAGCATCCTCACCCAGAGGTGAGGTAGTATAGGTAGACAGACCCTCACACTCTCATAGCTACCCGCAACCCGGACCCAGGTGCACTAATGACTATAGTGCTCATGTGCACTAAAAACAAAATACCCAGTTGCATAGCAGGGGCATCCATCCTGTGACATATACTCCCATTAATCACGCGACCACAGTCACACACAATAGATAGATCTTTATTAAAAAAAAATGGCGGGCCACCAGAGGTGAGGTAGTATGGCTAGCGACCCTCCATCTCTCAAAGCTACCCGCAACCTGGACCCAGGTGCACTAAATGACATTTAGTGCTTATGTGCACTAAAAACAAATACTCCGGTTGCATAGCAGGGAGCATCCATCCTTGTGACATATACCTCCCATTAACACACGACCTCAGTCTCACCACATTTCCCGCTCTGCTAAAGCGTAGGCTTGGCACCTCCATAACCGAAAAGAATCTCTTCTTAGTCGTCTCCGACGTAAACGGTCTGTCAAAGTCGGCCCTGCTACTGAACCTTTGAAGCGTCCGTCATCCGACCTGTCACGTTCTTGATAGGGATGCCCCCTTGTCAGGCCACCCGCATCCCAGCATCAGTACGTGTCGCAATTCCCTTGCACCCATATGCCGTTTGGTCTGACTCTTGTCATTTCGCCACTACAGGGTCTCCCGCTAAATTTACAAATTAGAACAAGATGTATAATGCACACATATTATATCCCCTCCCTGAAATTTCAAGAGTAAGGTCATATAAATTTTGTGGTACACTAAATGAGATATAATGACATCCGAAACACAGTGTAAAACCACCAAATATAATAAATTCCAATATTTATTAATATCAAAAGTCATACAGAATATATGACACAAATCACCATAAGGCATAGATAAGGGAAAACAAACACCAAATGTGGTATCCAGGTCCTAGATAGAATAACCTCTGTATACGAGGTGGGGGTAGTGCACAGTTATATAATAATGAATACTCTGCTAATACTTATTAGTCTAAAGTGCATTGCATAAATCGCATAGTATCGCAAGACAAATATCATTGCAAAGAAAAAGCATCCACTCTCACCCATAGTGCTCGTAGGATTCCACGGACACGTAGCTATGCAATGATATTTGTCTTGCGATACTAGTCTTTATTTAGATAGTCTGGTGACTAGGGTTGAGCATTCCGATACCGCAAGTATCGGGTATCGGCCGATATTGGCTGTATCGGAATTCCGATTCGAGTTCCGATATTTTCGTCATATCGGATACCGAATCGGAATGTTCACTGTCACTGTCAGTGTCCGTCGGTCGGGTCTGTCAGAGTCAGCGGCACTTAACCGGCAGAAGATCTCCGGGGTCACATCCGTGGCTGCTTATGGCCGCCATCCTCTTCTCCGGCGGTCACATGCAGTATCTCGCGATAACTGCAGTGACTGCTGGTAATCGCGCCGAAAGCAGTCGATGACGTCACCGGGGAACTGTAAGCAGCTGTGCTGCGCCGGGATGTCAGGCTCTGCCGTCATTACGATGTAGCAGAGCTGGATCGTCGTGGGACAATCTTATATGACTGCGTCGACAGGTGGTATACTGTTGGTTTGTATTTTTTAATTTTTTACAGGGATCGATGGTCGCAGAATGAGAGAGTAATAACAAAAATGAAAAATGTGTTGTCTCTTTTATTTCATTAAAAGACTTTTTCTTGCTGTGTCTTTTTTTTAAACATTTAAAACTTTGGATAATAATGGTCGGTGTCTTATTGACGCTCTCCATTATTAACGGGCTTATTGTCACCGTGCAATCAACGGTGACAATAACCCCTTATTACCCCGCTTGCCACCGCTACAGGGCAAGTGGGAAGAGCCGGGTAAAGTGCCACAATTGGCACATCTTTTGATGCGCCAAATGTGGGGCTGCTGTAGCCTGGTATTATCAGGCTGTTGAGGGCCAAAATCCATGGGCCTTGACAGTCTTTTAATACCAGGCCGCAGCAGTCTGCATTTTACTTGGCTGGTTAACAAAAATAGGGGGGATCCCCACGCCGTTTTTTTTTCGAGGGGATCCCCTATTTTTGTTAACCAGCCAAGCTAAGCAGACTGCTGTGGCCTGGTATTATCAGGCTTGCAAGGTCCATGGATATTGGATCCTTACCAGCCTGAAAAACCAGGCCTCAGCGGTCTGCTTCATCTGGCTGGTTAACAAAAATAGGGGGGACCCCACGCCATTTTTTTTTTCGAAGGGAACCCCTATTTTTGTTAATCAGTTCCCTCTGACGTCACTGATGGTGTCCCTGGCTGACCTGAAGTGAAAGTGGAAAGCAATCAATTAAGCTTTCCACTTCCTCTCCTGTCAGCCAGGAGAGGAGCTCATTCATTTGGGGGTTTACTGTGAGGCTGCAGCATTAGCTGCGGTCCCTGCAGTAAACATTAACCCTTTCTGAAGGATTACACCGTGGGACCTGACTGTGCATCGGATTGGTAAGAATAATTTTGCTTTATTATTTTATTTTTATTACAGGAAATGGTTTTAGCAGGTAAATAAAATATGGTCAAAAACTGTGTGATTATTTCATTAAACTTCTTTTTTATTAAAGTGTGTGTGTTTGATTTTTCTTTCATACAATAGGATTAATAATTGATAGTTGTCTAATTGACAGCTCTCAATTATTAACCTGGCTTAAAGTGACCTTTCAATTGCAAGGTCATTTTAACCCCTTATTAACCCATTCGCCACCGCTACAGGGCAATGGGAATAGACGGGCAAAGTGCCAGAAAGGGCAAATCTAATTAGAGATTTGCCCTTTCTGGGGTGTCTGGGGGCAGATGTTAGTAGCCGGGGAAGGGGCCAAAAATAATGGTCCCTCTCTGGGCTATTATTATCTGCCCCCACTCACTGGCTTTGTCTGTCTGGTTGCGAAAATAGGGCGGGAGCCCACGCATTTTTTTTCAGCAATTTTACACCTCATATATATATACATGTCATTGAGTTTGTGACACATATATATATATATATATATTTATAGTTCATACACTTCTACATAGTATAATAGCCGCTAATTCAATTGCCGGCTTTTGTGAAAATGCAGAACCCGACATGAAATGACACTTGGTGTACATAGGGTTAACCATGTCCTTTGCTATCTGATTTGCACAAACAATTAAATCAGTCTATGTGTGCAAAATTTCACACCTGTAGGGGTTAATTAAAGGTGTTAGGCTACTTTCACACTTGCGTTTTTTTGCGCAGCGCATCTTGCGCTATTGGACGCATGCGCAATGTTCCCCTATCTTTAACATGGCGGGCGCAGGGTCTAGCGCTTGCACGCGTTCATATGCGTTTGTCGTGCGCTGCGCATTTTCCCAGTGTGCGCCCATACGCGCCAGACGCTACATGTTGCATTTTTTTTTCCGCCCAACCGCTTTAAAAAAACGCGTGCGCACGTGTGCGCATGCTATGCGCAAAAAATAACATTGCAGTCTATGGGGGCGCTGGTGTGCGCATGGCTTTGCGCTCGTCAGCGCTTTTGCACGCACGCGATTTTTCTGTAAATAATAGAGCCAGAGATGATAGAGCCAGAGATGATGGAGACAGAGATGATGGAGCCAGAGATGATGGAGGCAGAGATGATGGAGACAGCTGATGGAGCCAGAGATGATGGAGCCAGAGATGATGGAGACAGATGATGGAGCCAGAGATGATGGAGACAGATGATGGAGGCAGAGATGATGGAGACAGAGATGATAGAGCCACAGATGATGGAGGCAGAGATGATGGAGACAGAGATGATAGAGCCAGAGATGATGGAGGCAGAGATGATGGAGGCAGAGATGATGGAGACAGAGATGATAGAGCCAGAGATGATGGAGGCAGAGATGATGGAGGCAAAGATGATAGAGCCACAGATGATGGAGGCAGAGATGATGGAGCCAGAGATGATGGAGGCAGAGATGATGGAGACAGCTGATGGAGGCAGAGATGATGGAGGCAGAGATGATGGAGCCAGAGATGATGGAGGCAGAGATGATGGAGACAGCTGATGGAGGCAGAGATGATGGAGGCAGAGATGATAATGTGACAAATAGAAAACGCATGCGCCAAAAAAACGCAAACGCATGCAAAAACGCATGAAATCGCAGACAAACGCTGCGTTTTTAATCGAAATGCGCATGCTGATGCGACTAAATATTGCAGCGTTTACAAGCGTTTGCATGCGTTTTTTTAATGCGCTTCATGTGCGCTCGAAACGCAGCGCAAAAAAACGCAAGTGTGAAAGTAGCCTAAATTCGTAGCAAAAAAGTCCGTTTTTTTTACAACGAATTTACACCTTTAATTAACCCCTACAGGTGTGAAATTTTGCAAACATAGACTGATTTAATTGTTTGTGCAAATCAGATAGCAAAGGACATGAAAAGACATGGTTAACCCTATGTACACCAAGTGTCATTTCATGTCGGGTCACCCGACATGAAATGACACTTGGTGTACATAGGGTTAACCATGTCTTTTCATGTCCTTTGCTATCTGATTTGCACAAACAATTAAATCAGTCTATGTGTGCAAAATTTCACACCTGTAGGGGTTAATTAAAGGTGTAAATTCGTAGCAAAAAAGTCCGGTTTTTTTACAACGAATTTACACCTTTAATTAACCCCTACAGGTGTGAAATTTTGCACACATAGACTGATTTAATTGTTTGTGCAAATCAGATAGCAAAGGACATGAAAAGACATGGTTAACCCTATGTACACCAAGTGTCATTTCATGTCGGGTGCTTCTGTCTTTTCACAGAAACCGGCTTTACCCGGCAATTGAATCAGAGGATATTTTACTATGTAGAAGTGTATAAACTATAAATATATGTATATATATATATGTCACAATGACATGTATATATATATATATGTATTCTATGTGTGTATATTTAGTGTTTACAAGGAAAGAATGGGGTTTTTTTAGTTACGATATTTTGTTCCCATAGACTTACATGGGACTTCCGGTATCGGTATCGGGTATCGCCGATATTTTAATGGTATCGGCGATACCATTCCCATTCCGATACTTTTGGATATCGGAAAGTATCGCTCAACTCTACTGGTGACGTCACTGTTTGATAGCACATGATTGTGAGTCTTTTTGACTGTTTGAGGGCTTATCCATTTGAGTCTTTAGACTATATAAGTATTAGCAGAACTATTCATTATTATATAACTGTTAGCACTACCTCCCACCTCGTATTACAGAGGTTATTCTATCTAGGACCCGGATACCACATTTGGTTGTTCGTCTCTTCCCTTATCTATGCCTTATAGGTGATTTTGTGTCATATATTCTGTATGTACTTTTTGATATTAATAAATATTGGAATTTTTTGGTGGTTTTTTACACTGTGTTTCGGATGTTTATTAGGGTCTCCCGCTTAGGTCACTCAGCCCTGAGCTAACTGAGGGATCACTGCTTCTACCTCTTCCTTCAGGCCACCTTCTGTTATCTCTCTGCTGGCTATTTCTCCCATGGTCTTTATTGCCCGGAGAGCAGTCCTTCCATCTGTCCCTATGTCCTCTATTAGCTCCAGCTTGAGGACTTCCAGACTTAAGCGAACCTTTTCGCCTCTCTATACCGCGAGTTGAAGGTGGCGGCTGTCTTCTTCCCATTTCCTGCAGCTCTCTGTTGACCTGCTCCCTCTCAAGTCTTAGCTGCTCTACTTTCAGGTATGCCACGCGATACTCCAGGAGCATCCCCAAGGCTCTCCATGGATCCGACAACGAGGAACGGAACCATCCCATCTTCACCCACGACCTTGGCTTCGTCATCAGCCGGAATCCTCACTCTCATCACACTGGACCTATTCACCATCTCCTGCATCACTTTCCCAAGTCTTCCGATGACTTTACTCACCAGACCTCTGGGCACTTGAACTATGTCTTCCACCAATCCAAGCCGACTTTGTGCTTTTCTTGCTTGCTCCAGCCGTCGAGCGGCTTCCTTATTCCTCAACATGATCATCTGTTTTGTGCGGAGGCATTGTAGATGCATATCCCTCAGGACAGCCACCCGCTTCACTGTGACTTCCCTAGTCGACAGTATGACCAACTGTTTTGTCTCTGGTGCCCAGTTCGCACTACATGCTTCTACCGCCTTTCTAAAGGCCTCATGCACATCCTCACTGGCACACGCTCCTCGCATGTCTTCGGGTATCTCTATTACGCACTTGAAAACCAAAGTCTCACCTTCTTGGACAGACTGTTGGACCTCCTCGTCCTGAGAGTAAGTGCAGTTTTCCAAGACATTGATGTCCCTTGTATGGCCATCTGCGTGGCACTTCCCCAGCTGGATTTCTTTCTCCATGGAGGCCCCTACTTTGGTCAGCCTCTCCAGCTCACTCTCCTTCATTGCGATCAGATCAGGAGAGCGTGAGAGTACGATTTCCGAGTCATCTGTGTATTTCTGGAGCAGGGCATTAGCCTCCTTCTCTATCTTGAGCTCTCAGAGATCTTTATCTAACTCCTCTGCCAAGCAGCGACACTCATCCTCTCTCTGGAGAAGCTTCTGCTGATGCTTCTCTTGGACCTCTCTAAGCACCTCTGTATCTTTCAAAAGGGCCTTGTTTATGGTTTGCCACGCTGACAGGTGATCTCTGAGCTCAGAGACTTCCTTCTCCAGCTCATCCACTCTGTGCTCAATCACTTGTCTCAGCACCCTTTCTCGCTCGACTGTCTCTTTAAGCAGCTATATCTCGTGATCCTGTTCTCTTTTAGCCCGCACATGTCGCACTATCACTTCTTTAATTAGATTTTCAGATGGGCTCTCTTGCCCACTCGCACTCTGCCTCTTCAGAGTCCCGCCTGTTCCTGCAACCGCAGGTTCAACTGTCTCTCGACTCTCAGTAACTTCAGAGACCTCCAGCTCTTCAGCATCTGGGACTCTAGAGCCTTCATCATACTGAGCCATTTCACCCTTTCCGGGCATTGCAGATGTGGGTCTACTACAGGTCTGTTCTAATTCCAGCCCTACCTCTGTGCTGGGATTTGTCAGTGATACAGTGACCTCCTTATCAAGGACAGTAACCTGATCTGTACCTGACCCTGACTCTTCCTCATCGTCTCTCATCTTAGAGGGTGTAGCCTGTCCCACCTTTCCGCGGCCACCGCATCCCAGGTGAAGAGAGGAAGATCTGTCATTTCTACTCAGCTCCACCTTTCTGCATTCTCTTTCCCTTGCATTTGAGTCACAGTCTGAATTGGAGTCACCCCAACTCACGCTGTCATCCTGGAACAGCAAGTCCCCACTTAAACAGGTGTTGGACCCCATTTCTGGAGCTACCCCGTTTCCCATGGTCACACGTTTGGTCACCCCAAAGTCCCTGAGTTGGTCTGACCCACACTTTCTCCCGGTCACCTGGAACTCGGGACTATCGACATTAGGTGTCGCTATCTCCTTTTAATACGCCACACCACCCGGAACCACTACGGCCACCTGCTGTGGTGGGGCTCCCTTAGGGTCATTCCGTCTCTTCTCTGAGCAACCCCACACTTCATCAACTTCTAAGGCTGTGGTTCCACGGTCCGGAACCACAGCGCTTTGGACGGAGCGGAAATTCAGCTCCGCCCAAAGCCCCGCCCCCTTTTGAACGCGCGCTCTTTTCGGATGTGTTCAGGACACCTCCGGAACACATCCGGAATAACCGCAGGGCTACACAGCCCTGTGTTATTTCCCTTGCGGTGACGCAGCGTCGCCGCAAGGGACTAGGACATGCTGCGGTCTGAAAAGACGTGCCGCATGTCCGGAAACACAGGTCTTCCGCCTGCGTGTTTTACAGCATAGTGGAGACGGGATTTCTTGAAATCCCCTTCACTATGCTGTAACATCTGGACACTGCGTGTTTGACGCTGCGCCAACGCACAGCGTCAAACACGCAGCTAATACGGACTGTTTCCTGATAGTGGAAACATACCCTTATGCATCTTCAAAGAACACAAAGACCCGGCCTCTCTCAAAGGGGTACAATAAGTTCGGTGGTATACCGCCATCTTGGCACCCGACACTTTTGGACATACCAATCATCACTCTGTCCACAGTATAGTCCACAGTGACCCCATGGATGCAGCGAACCTTGACCTTTTTTCTCGGTCAGAGAATGAGAGGAGTTCCTGTCAGAGTCACCTGACTCTTTGGGTCCAGCCGTCCAGAGACTCCTTCACGGTGTAACATCACGGTACACACCTGTAGCCTGTCGTCGTACGGAAAGTCTATGCCGCACTCAGAATAAGTCAGACACAAACACCACTGTTCCTCAGACATGTCCACTGAGGTAACCGGTGCCGCCCCTTTAGAAATCTCTGCCCCTTTTGGGCCACCACCCCTGTTTGGGTCACCGCCCCATTTTGGGACTCCACCCATTTTTGGGCCACCACCCCTTTAGGGACTCCACCCCTTTTTGGGTCACCGTCTCCTTTCGGGACTCCACCCCTTTTTGAGCCAACATCCCTTCTTGAGGTGCACACCGTGGATTCCTCATGTCCCTCTACAGGCCCCTCACGCCTGTGCATGGCAGTCTATCTGCCCCAACAGTTCCATACAGCGAGGCTCCTTCGGGTGCTACTGCAGCTTCTGCTGCTGCAGAACCTCTTGCTGCAATCTGCTGCCGCAACTACAGCTCCCGCAAGTCCTTGCACGGCTCCGCACCGCAGACTTCGTGGACCCGCCGATCCACAGTCAGACGCTTGTCACCTTCGTGTCTTATAAAAAAAAACACACAGTCTCTCACTGACCCCGGTCAGCACAACACAGACTCCTGTCTGTTACACACTCGGCCACACAGGTTCCCGGATACCGCTTCTCCTCAGAGGTATCCCACAAACATGAATACACAGTCTATTCCTGACCCCGGACAGTATAACACGGACTCCTTTCCGTTACCTGTTGGCCACGCAGGTTCTCGGATCCCTCTTAACCTCAGAGGTATCCTATAAGCACTGCTCACTTCTCACTAACCCTGGTCAGTTTCACTCACAGTTGTCAGATCGTACACTCCCCTGGCTCAGACTAGCCAGCACTGCCACATGTGCTTCTTGGACCGTTGCCCGCAGTTTAGCATCAATTGTAAGGATTGTACTCACTCAGCTGCAAAGGAGGAGACAGGAGACACATTCTCTTCAACGTCCATGTGGTTTGTTTGCTTCATAAACCGTCACTTCAGCAACAAAAAGGTAAACAGTCTTTATATCATGCAGACACAGTATCAATGTCCATAGCACTCGGCCTCTATCTGGAGCCACAGACACAGGGAAGCTTCTTCCTCTGTGAACACAGACCCCTCTCTGTAGTGTCCAGCATGGACACATGGAAGTCTGTCCACACTGGCAGACTCCCAAACACTCATTCCCATGTGCCAAACACACCTCCATTACATAGCTGTAACCCCACCCACAGGGGAGGTATGGATCACATGGTCGGGTCACATGGTCATGACCTCATCACAGGTCCTCAAACTCACAACCACACACTCAGGAAAAAGGGGTACAGTGAGCACCCTCACCCAGAGGTGAGGTAGTATAGGTAGACAGACCCTCCCATCTCTCATAGCTACCCGCAACCCGGACCCAGGTGCACTAAAGGACATATTAGTGCTCATGTGCACTAAAAACAAAATACTCCAGTTTGCATAGCAGGGAGCATCCATCCCTGTGACATATACCTCCCATTAACCACGCGACCACCAGTCACACCACAATAGATAGACAGATGAAATAGATAGATAGATAGATAGATAGATAGATAGATAAGATAGATAGATATGGGATATATAGATGATAGATAGATATTAGATAGATGATAATAGATAGATATGGGATAGGTAGATAAAAATGGTACATAAATAGTTAAAGACACATAAAATCTTCACGCAATATCTTTAATTTAAAAAAAAAAATGGCGTGGGCTCCCACGCAATTTTCTTCACCAGAGGGGTAAAGCTGACCCAGAATTGGCACATCTGTACGATGCAAAAATACCGGCACTTAGCCCCTCTCTTCCCACTGCCGTGTAGTGGTGGCATGTGGGGCAATAAGGGGTTAAGGTGACATTAAGCCCGGTTAATAATGGAGAGGCGTCAATAAGGCGCCTCTCCATTATTAATCTTATAGTATCAAAGGGTTAAAAAAACACACACATAAGAATAAAGTATTTTAATTAAATAAAACACAACACGGTTTGCCATCTTTATTGCACGCCCAATCCATGCGACACCATCATTCTCCTGTAATAAAAAGTAAAAAAAAAAACAACCGTATACTCCCTGTCCGACGCAGTCCAATTAATAATGAGTGTCCCACAATGATTTCCCCTATAGAACAGTGACATCAGGTGATGTCACTGCTCTGTAGAGCCTCCCAGTGATGAACTGACAGGAGACAATGGCTCCTGCAGTGCATCACTGAGGTTACCGGAGTTCATTCTCACTTCATGGCAATTCTGTGTGGGAATTTTCTCACCCAGCATTGCCGGTGAGAGAATGAACTTAAGTGACCTCACTCTCTCCCTGCGGCGGAGGGATATACACCGCGGAGGATTACCTCCACTGTCAGTGCATCATGGAGGCCGTGTAGAGCACTCACATCACCCGATGTCAGTGTTCTACACCAGAGATCGTCGTGGAACTACGGCGGAAAGGTAAGTATAGGTTGATTTTTTATTTTATTTTTATTAAAGGAGAAGAGGGCGAAGGGGACTAGGTGATTGGTAAGTATGTACTCTATGTTATGTGTTGTATGTTATGTATATGTAGTGTATGTTATATGTATGCAATGTATGTTCTGTATGTTTTTTTTTTACATTCAACACATTAGCCACATGATGGGACTACTACTGTCCCATCATTGGCTAATGTGTCACTCACTGTCACTGTAGCAGGCATAGCCGGAAGGGACCTGCATACACACACACACACAGCCCCGCAGACCCCCACACAACCCCGGCAGACCCCTGGACAGCCTCGGCAGACCCAAGCACATCCCCACAGACCAACGGATAGCCCCGGGGATCCACGGACAGCCCCGGCAGACCCCCAGACAGCCCCGCAGACCCCCCACACACGCACACACACATAGCCCGGCACACACTATACACACACAGTCACCGCCAACACACTTCCCTCCTCCTGATCTGCAGCGTTTCATCTGCAGCAAAACCGCAGATCTTTTTTAGACCTGCAGTTTTGCTGCGCATGTGCCTGACTCAATGCAAGTCAATGGGTGCAGAAACGCTGCAGTTCCGCACAAAGAATTGACATGCTGTGGAAAATAAAGCGCTGCGAATCCGCACGTTTTTTTCCGCAGCATGTGCACAACAAACCTGCGTTTCTCATAGATTTACATTAGCTGTGCACTAAACTGTGGATTTGATGCGTTTCTGTGCGTTCAAAAACGCTGCGGAAACGCATCTAAATCCGCAACGTGTGCACATAACCTTATATGGCACATCCCTTCTGAGCTTTGCACTGTGCCTCAAAAGTAGTTTTCGACCACATATGGGATATCAGTGAACTCAGGAGAAATTACACAACAAACTTTGGGGTCCATTTTCTCCTTTTGCCCTTGTGAAAATACAAAACTTGTAGCTAAAAAAAGATTTTTGTGGGAAAATTTTTTTTTTTTTATTTTCACGACTTAACGTTATAAACTTCTGTAAAGCACCTGGGAATTCAAGGTGCTCAATACGCATCTAGATAAGTTCCCTAAGGTGTCTAGTTTCCAAACTGGTGTCACTTGTTAGGGGTTTCCACTGTTTAGGCTCATCAGGGGCTCTCCAAACGCGACATGGCGACTGCTAATTATGCCAGAAAATTTTACATTCAAAAAGTGAAATGGCACTCCTTCCCTTCCAAACCCTGCCGTGTGCACAAACAGTAGATTTCCCCAACAAATGAGGCATCAGCATGCTCAGGAGAAATTGCACAACAAAATGTATGGTACATTTTCTTCTGTTACCTTTGCGAAAGTAAAATAAAATTAGATCTTAAGGAAAATGTTTCTTTTTTTCTTTCACATGCCAAAAATTCCTATGAAGCATCTGAAGGGTTAATAAACTTTTTGAATGTGGTTTTGAGTACCTTGACGGGTGCAGTTTTTAGAATGTTGTAATTTTTGGGTATTTTCTGTCATATAGGCCCCTCAAAGTCACTTCAAATGTGAGGTGGTCCCTAAAAAAAATGGTTTTGCAAATTTGTAAAAATGAGAAATCGCTGGTCAACTTTTTACCCTAACAAAAAAAAAATGTTTCCAAAATTATGCTAATGTAAAAAATTATGCTGATGTAAAGTAGACATGTGGGAAATGTTATTAACTATTTTGTGCGATATGATTCTCTGATTTAAGGGCATAAAAATTAAGGGAAATTGTGAAATTTTCTACATTTTTGCCAAATTCCCATTTTTTTTAACAAGTAAACACAAGTCATAGCAAATAAATTTTACCACTATCATAAAGTACAATATGTCACGAGAAAACAGTCTCAGAATCACCGGGATTGGCTGAAGCATTCTAGAGTTATGGCCTCATAAAGTGACAGTGGTCAGAATTGTAAAAATTGGCCTGGTCAGGAAGGTGAAAACAGACTTCTGGGTGAAGGGGTTAAATAAGTCATTGAAAGCAATGTTCAAGAAGGTCATTGAAAAGGACAGTTGTGACTGGAACTATCTGCTTCTGTTTCTGCTCTTCTCAGTCAAAGAAGTTCCACAAGCCTGTAGAGGCTTCTGGCCGTTTGAGCGCCTGTATGGACAACATCCGCGGTGGATCCAGGACAATGCCAAGGGAACCTAGGAAGCCGTGGTCACGCCACATTGGAGCGTCATAGAGCATATCGCCCAGTTACAGGAGAGGATGGCGAAAGTAATGCCCATCATGAAGGAGCACCTTTTCCAGGCACAGGAGGCACAGGCAAGGGTGTATAACAGTTCAGCTAGGACTTCATGCTAGTGCTTGTCCCCACGGTGGAGAGCAAGTTCTTAGCCAAGTGGCAATGCCCATACGAGGTGGTAGAAAAACTGAGCAAAGTAAATTACAAGGTACACCAGCCAGGCCGAAGGAAGCCACACCAAAAGTACCATGCGAACTTGCTGAAGCCATGGCGAGATCGTGAGTCGCTGGAAACCCCTTTACTTGGAGCGAGTCCCAAAGCCACAGTGGACGATGTCACCGTTGCAGAGTCTCTAACGCTGGCTCCAAGACAACAGTGTAGAGAACTGTTGCAGCAGAACAGTGATTTGTTCTTGGAGTTGCCAGGGCATGCGCAGGTGGTCGAGCATGACGTATTGACAGAGCCACATGTAAGGGTGAACCTCAGGCCCTATTGAATTCCCGAAGCACATCGAGAGGTAATAGCAAATGAGGTGAAGAAGATGTTAGACCTTGGAGTGATTGAGGATCCGAAAAGTGGATAGTCTAGTCCCATCGTCATCGTGCCGAAGCCCAACGGCGAGTGGCGATTTTGCAATGATTACCACAGGATGAATGAGGTCTCCAAATGTGATGCATATCCGATGCCCAGTGTGGATGAGCTTATTGACAGACTGTGAACCGCGAGGTACATTACAACCCTCGACCTGACGATGGGCTACTGGCAGATCAACATGTCCAAGAGTACAAATTAGAAGACTGCCTTCTCGACGCCTGATGGGTGTTTCCAATACACCAGAATGCCCTTTAGACTGCAGGGGGCTCCAGCAACTTTCCAGAGGGCTATGGTTTGGGCCTGGCTCGGCTTAAGGAGCATGCCACGGCCTACCTAGAGGACATTGTGGTCTTCAGCCCGGACTGGGGTAGTCATCTACCAAAGTTACAGGCAATCCTGGATGCGTTGAGGAATGCGGGGTTCACCGTAAACCCCAAAAAATGTGCCATAGGAAAGAAAGCGGCAAAATATCTAGGCTATGTTGTCAGGAGGGGCAAAATTAAACCCAGATAAACAAGATTGAGGCACTCCAGAAATGGCCACAACTATTTTCCCAAGAAGCAAGTGAGGGCGTTTCTTGGAATTGTGGGTTACCATTGGCGGTTTATCTCAATGTTAGCCATAATTGCCGCACCGTTGACAGATCTCCTTCAAGGCACAAGATCGTTGACGATTAAATGGTCTGCAGAGACTGAGATTGCTTTCCAGGAGCTGAAGCAGACTTTGTGTAGTCATCTGGCTCTGGTCGCACCAGACTTCAGTAAGGAGTTCGTGGTCCAGACAGATGTGTCAGAAATTGGCTTGGGAGCCATGCTGTCTCAGGAAGTGAATGGGGAGGAACATTTCATCCTGTATCTGAGCCGGAAGCTCTCTTCATGCGAGAGAAACTAAGCCATCGTCAAGAAGGAGTGCTTAACCGTAAAGTGAGCCATAGACAACCCAAGATATTACTTGTTAGGCCGATGGTTTAAGCTGGTATCTGATCATGCCACTCTAAGGTGGTTGAGGGAAAGAAGGGTAAGAATGCTCAGGTAACTAGGTGGTTATAAGACCTCCAAGATTTCACTTTTTACATCGAGCATAGGCCAGGGAAGTTGCACGACAATGCAGATGTCCTGTCCAGACTCCCCTGCTTAGCGAATGAAGGTGCCAAAACCACCGGACTTTCAGCAGAGGGGGGGATATGTGACAAAGTCATTGGTAGAGTGCTGGAGGGAACATATGTGTCACTACACTGAATGGCGTCAGTGATGTAAAACTCAGAATATTTTCCTCCAGCACAATACATGCTGTGAAGTTTAAGCCAAGTTCCATAATGGGCTGGGTTTTTATGTGGACATCCATAGAGTGGGAGGTAGGATGTCCACCTTATTTCCACCTGCAGAATAGGGCACCGCTGTGTGCGGAGAGGACACCTGCTGTTTTCCACCTCCACGTACCGCCAAGTGAGTTGAACTACCATATTGTGTATCTAGTTTCCATAGTGTTTGATATTTGATCTGCTGGGCTATGAATTAGTTGATAAATCGCATTCATATTTCAGCTCAAATATTTCTACATTATTTTCCTCCCCAAGTTGAAAACGTGACGTAGTGCAGACGATCCTCTATGAGCTAAGGATAAAAGAACCACATATCTCTGCTTGCTGTCATTGGATAGGAACCATAACTGCTGGAATGACTGTATTTCAACTGTAACTGTGTGACCCGCACCACAATTGTGGGTTTCCAGGGATATGGGGTACTCGGAGCCGAGCCTGTAGATTTCTATGGGGGATGTCACTGGTAGCGTGGCTCGGTCCGTGTCCCTGGCGGTCAGGCGTTAAAGGGGGATTTATTTACAGGGATTTGGTAGATAACAGTTCGTGATGCCACCTGTAGTTTTCTAGTCACTAAGACCAGCGCTGCTGTAGATCTCTGAGGGGATGTTATGGCAGCTAGATGACGGGTCCCCCACAGGTGGGACTGGTCCCTCAAAGTCTATGGTATTAATGATGTAGGGTGCAGATAAATGAATCAGTCTCACACCATCCAGCGTCTTTCCATACCTTTTACTTGTCAGATAATAAGGCAGGTCCCGGGAAGCTGTTGGGGTGGATGGAGGATGCGTTTCGAGGTAACGGCTGAGCAGGTTAGAGGCCTCCTTAACTTTCAATATGACGAGTCCAACTAGCATAGAGCTAAGTTCACTCAAAACTCCAGCTATTTCTGTAGCTGTACTGCCCGTTCAGCATAGTGGTCGGAGCCTTCCATATAATGTGAGAGAGCTGAGTTCCTACTGTTGTCCTGCATCGACTCAAGGTTCCCACTCTCCCAGACTCCAGTTACGTACCGACAATAGGCTTGTTCCTGTGACCTGAAGTCCAGCGAACCTCTGGTTTTTCTTATCACTACGCCTGAAGCTGTAGCGACACTTCGGTCCCCAGTGACCGGTGATCAATGCAGGATAGTTCAATCCTTAAGGCACTTCTAGAATTCTTTTCCACGGCGCCCTTCGCCCTGCTCACACTCTTAATATCAGCACTGACTAGACTAGGATAATATTCGGTTATCCGTACTAGCCTCCACTTTTGTACCGTCTCTCTGTATTGACAGGAATCTCGGCTCTCCAACAGGCACCAGTCCTGACTCCCTCCACACTCAGGAGAAGCTTTCAGACTCCGTGCTACAGGACACTCCCCTATACACCCCTACTGGGTGTGTCTGAAGTGTATGTGAGTGATGTCGAGCCCTTAACCGTTACCTCTCCACTCATCCTCCTGGTATTGTGTGCCTTACATACCAGGGCTACACATTCCCCCTTGGTAAAATACAGCACTCCCGGGCTGTGGAATATAAAAAGAAAGACATTTTGTTTTGCATTAACAATAAACATTAAACTCATCCCATCCGGGAGGTACGAAATCTTAAACGTTGCATTATGTACAATGGACATAGAATAATACAAAAACATACTTTCAATAAATATGTCATGTTAAACAGTATTCTTGTGAAGGACCCGCACCAAACCTTCAACGTGGGTCCTGGGTGGGCTGCAGGACATCTGGCTGCAGACCTCGCTCAGTGCCACACCACACGGGTTTTATGTTCAGAGGTAATTGTTACAGTTTGATATAGAACCACGGGAATGCATAAAGTGCAACTATATACATTATCAGTTCTGGGGCTGACATAGTCCACAGCCTCGAAGTCCATTATTCCTCCTATTTAGTAATGCACAATACCATAACAATACTTTTTACAATATTCACATAAGGTAAACTTTTTCTGGGTTAAATTACATTATTTTGCTAGAATTACTGTTGATATCGAATAGGTATCTTCCCTTTCGTGGTTCGCTCTGATCTACGTGGAGTAGCTTCAGGTATATTAGTCTGTGATCTACCTGCTCTGCGTAATGGCAAACTATAGAACTGTCTCAATCTTTCTATGGATCTGGCAAGCGTACTCATGGCTGGGCGGTGTGAGTCAGCTTCACCAGGGGATCCCATAGCATGGGGCGCTGCTTCTGATGGTCTTTCTTGAGATTCTGTAGGCTGGGGTGTTACTGGAATAGGTAACTCCTGAGCTGGCTCAACTGGCACCATGGGCACAACTGGAGGTAAAACTTCCTCTTGTGGCTGATAAAACTGCAACACCGGAATGATTACAGCATCTCCCAGTCTGGGCCAATCCGCAGGGAAATCTCCCAGATCCGTGTGTATGACCTCTCTCTTTTCTTTCTTCTCGATTGACGACAGGGTTCTCTTCACGAAGCTTTAAGGGTTCTGGACACAATTTCAAATGGTCTCTGGACACAGTGGATATTGTTCTTCCTCCGTCCTTACTGATGATACAAACTTTTCTGTTGTCATATTTGGAATCTTGTACGACATAGGGTTCATGTTCCCACTGGTTATCCAATTTGTGCATCTTCCTTTTTCTTTTCAATACCACTTCTCCAGGCATCAAAGGCTTGGCAGGAGCATTCCTGTTGTAAATATCTTCCTGTTTTTCCCGTGTCTTGTTGAGACTTTCTTCTACACAGACTTGCACTCGTCTGTATTGCTCTTGCCGATTGATGTCCCAGTTTTCAACGGCGTCATCTGCCTCCGGTTCTACCACTCCAAGTTCTAAATCCATTGGTAGTCTTCCGGGCCTTGCTCTCATAAGATAGGCTGGAGTGCAGTTAGTGGAACTTACAGGTATATGGTTATACAAGTCAACCAAATCAGGTAGTAAGTCCGGCCACCGATTTCTGTCTTCCAACGGTATAGATTTCAACAAATCAAGGACAATGTGGTTCATTTTCTCGCAAAGGCCGTTGGTTTGAGGATGGTATGGTGTTGTTCTAATTTTCTTACACCCATACATGTGACAGAATTCCTTGAATAGGTCAGCCTCGAAAGCAGGTCCTTGATCAGTTAATACTTGCTCCGGATACCCATGCGGTCTGCAGAAGCTTGCTTGAAAGGTTCTTGCTGCCGTCACTGCTGTCTGATCCTTAACTGGAACAACCACCAGAAATCTAGAGTAATGGTCCACCATGGTCAAGGCGTATGAGTATCCAGATCTACTTGGCGACAATTTGACGTGGTCCAAGGCCACAATTTCCAAGGGACGAGTCGTCCGGATAGGCTGCAGGGGTGCCTTCTGACTACCGTAGTCCTTTCTTCTGAGACCACAGGGTCCACAGTTCCGACACCACCTCTCGATGGAGCTGCGCATCCCTACCCAGTAGAACCGGCACCTCAACAGGGTCTCCAGCTTTCTCCAGCCAAAGTGTCCTGCTTGATCGTGGTATGCTTCCAACACCATTTGGACGTCTGCCTTGGGGACCACTATCTGCCAGACCATCTCATGGGTCCTGGGGTTGACGTATCTCCTGCACAACTTCTCACGGTATAGGAACAACCGGCTTCTCTCGTTCCACAGGAGCTTTGCTGACATAGGTGCATCTTTTTCCAAGGAGGAACCTTCCTGTCGTAACAACTCCTTGATACGGCTGACCACTGGATCGCTGTCCTGAGTTTCTTTCCAACTGTGATGGGGTAAGGGATTTAACGTTGCACCATATTGCTTTCTGTAGACTCGCTGCTCGTGGACTACCCCATTTCGATGGAACGCAGGTAGCTCAATTTCTTCCAGGTCGTCCGATTCTTCTTCCGTGTCAGATTCATGCGGCATTCGGGACAATGCGTCAGCATTAGCATTCTTTCGGCCTGCCCGGTACTTGATGGTAAACTGGTAATTGGACAACCGAGCCATCCAACGCTGCTCCATGGCGCCCAGCTTGGCGGTTTCCAGGTGCGTCAAGGGGTTGTTGTCTGTAAACGCAGTGAACTGGTTGGAGGCCAGATAGTGCTTAAATCTTTCAGTAAGGCCCAGACCAGCGCCAGAAACTCCAGCTTGAAGCTGCTATAATTTTCCGGATTCCTCTCAGTTGGCCTGAGTTTTCTGCTGGCATATGCGATGACTTTTTCTTGGCCATTCTGCTTCTGACTGAGAACTGCTCCTAAACCTTCATTACTTGCATCGGTGTACAGCAGGAACGGTTGGCTGTAATCAGGATAGGTCAAGATCTCATCGCCTGTAAGGATCTCTTTCATCTTTTGGAATGCTTCAGCCTGTTCCTTACCCCAATTAAAGGGAGGGTTTCTGCTCTTTAGGGATTGTCCTACTAGGAGGTCCTGTAAAGGGGCTGCCTTCTTCGTGTAATCTTTCACGAACCTTCTGTAGTAACCCGTTAGTCCCAGGAACTGTCGCACTTCCTTGAGGTTCTTCGGCTCCGGCCACTTCTGGATAGCAGTGACTTTCTCTGGGTCCGGCGCTACTCCTTCCGAACTGACGATGTGCCCCAAGTATTGTACCTTCTGTTTGAGTAGATGGCATTTTGAGGGTTTCAACTTCATCCCGTACCTGGACAGGGACTCAAATACTTCTGCCAGGTGCTTCAGATGGTCCTCATATGTCTTGGAGTACACGATGACGTGTCTAGGTATAGCAGCACGGTTTCAAAATTGAGATGTCCCAGGCAGTTCTCCATCACTCTCTGAAATGTTCCTGGGGCACTGCTAAGCCCAAACGGCATTCTGTCGAACTCACAGAGCCCCATTGGGGTGGTGAAAGCCGTTTTCTCACGATCCTCCTCAGCCACAGCCACTTGCCAGTACCCACTAGTATAGCCGTTTTCAGAGCAGCTAATGATTCCTCTATACGTGGTAACGGGTATGCGTCCTTATGTGTTATGCGATTCACCTGCCTGTAATCCACACACATTCTCAAGCTACCATCTTTTTTCCTAACCAGGACTAGAGGTGCTGCCCAGGGACTACAACTATCCCTGATTACTCCGGCTACTTTCATATCTCGCAACATTTCTTTAGCCTTCTGATAATGGGCTGGGGGTATAGGCCTGTACCGCTCTTTGATGGGAGGATGACTGCCTGTAGGGATATGATGTTGTACTCCCTTAATTATCCCAAAATCAAGTGGATGCTTGCTAAACACTTGGGCGTACTCTTGTACCACCCGTAATACCCCTTGCTTCTGGTGAGCGGGAGTGGTGTCCGTCCCAACATGGAGTTGCTGACACCATTCTGCCACCTGGGTTGCCGGGTCATTGTCCTCCGCTATTTGGCGGGAGTCTAAGGACTCAGCCGGGAGAATAGAATTATTGTCGACAGCATGTAGTTTAGCAATGGTTGCATAACGGGGTAAGTTTACCTCATCATCTCCCCAGTTGAGAAGCCGTACCGGTACTCTTCCATTCACCACTTCCACTACTCCCCTAGCAGTCATAAGTGTAGGTCTATGTTCTGAATGGTGGGGTTCTACTACAGCTTGGTAGTTCTGTCCTCTCAGACCTATGGCTGCCCTGCACCAGATTATCATTTCACTCATTGGGGTATCACAATGGGATTCGAGTCAGTGACCCGTACATTACCAATTTCGCCGTCTGTAAGCTTCGCTTGCTGCTGACACATCAGGGCCCGGATCTCTCTCTGGATCACTCCTTTCTGCCTTGGTCGGGCAATCTCAGCGAGCTGTTGGAGTAAGAACACAACTTCTCCCAGACAGTTACTGATAATGTTAGTACCCAAAATTATATTTAAACCGTTCTCCTCATTTACAGTCTTTACTACTAGAAGCCCCTGGTCTTTCAACTCCTCTCTGCCCACTTTCACATCCACACATTTTGTCCCGAGTACTTCTACAGGGGGAAAAATTAGAAGCTACCGGTAAAGTCAGGGCTCGGGGGTTGAAACTATCCATAGACCAGAACTTCGTATATGGGCATCAGGTATTAGGTCACCTGAGCCTGTCAACAATGCCGGAACTGCTTTCCATCTAAATGATAGACAGTGGGTCGTCCACCCCGAACCGCGGTTCCAGTCAGGGGGCCCCGACGGTCCCCTCCTGGGTGGTGGCCCTCGGACCCCGGTTCTCCCGTTTAAAAGGGCACTGTGGGGCATTGACCTTTCCCGGTTTCAACGGTAACAGGGGATCTCCGACGAGGAGGGGGTTGATCGAGGTCGCTCCTGGGGGGGGCGTTTTCCCCTCCGGGGGGGGGATCTTCCTTCTTCCCGGTTCATCCACGGGACTCTTTGGCAGTCAGTAATAAGATCTTCCCCTTTTCCTCCTTCCGCAGCTGCGGGCCTCATCACAGCAGCCAGATTTTTAGTCGCTGGCGCCCCTGAGGCAGACAGTCCCAAATTACTAGGGGTGTACCTCGTTTTTTGGGTTCTGCCCCTAGCGGGGAAAAGGGGGGGCCCCCGGGTTCCCAAATGACTTCACCCGGTGATGTTGGGTTGACACCTCGGTTTTCCCCGGGGGCGCAGCCCTTTTATTCCATTCCTTTTGGGGATCAAAGGTGCATCAGGTGACTAAGGACCACCAGTTTACAGTTCGCGTCCTCTTGGGATTTCAATCCCTGTATAAATTTTTTCTTTCAGCATCTATTTTCGTCGTAGCATTTTAAAATTTTAAATTTCTTAAGGGGTCTCAGGGTCCTTTAGTCGGCAAGCGAAATCCCCGATGCTGCACCTGGGTGCGGTACAGTGGTAGAAGGCCATCCGGAGATCCTTTCTTTCGGTCTTCAAACATGGTTTTA
>JARQOD010000003.1:412757816-412785788 GCA_033576555.1 Oophaga sylvatica | reverse complement strand
GGCCATCTCATAGACTGAATGCCTATAGTGGACTTTAGCTGGTAAGATTGAAGGATAGAGCAGAGAGCCATAAGTATTAAACTATACCAGTGTCCTAAGTTAGGAGTGGCAGTCGCCATGACATTCTATGTCCTGGATACCAAGTGCTACAAATGTCCTGGATAAAAGTATTAATTGAATGATGACATATAAAAGGTAAGATGCACATTTCTTGGGCTTTGGACTACTAACAAATTTGGACTACTAACAAATACATACAATACTAGTGTGAATGAGGCCTAAAGAAGGTAATATTCAGATATTTATGAAGATCTAATAAGTTTTGGATGTTGCCAGTTCATAGGTCAATTCCCCCATGTTGCCAGCTGGCACTCTGCCCCCTGCTGGGCTCTAGGCTATGGTAATTGCTATAATCCTCTGACCTGTGACCCCGTAATAGACTTTATTGGATCAGAATAAAGATCATTTGTCGCTGGCAGAACATGCTGCTGTGTGGCCCAGCTATGTCAGGCACACATAATCCAGGAGAATGCACAGGAAGGTAATCGAAAAGCTTGATATCCATTCACGTCACTCACACTTTCAGACACACCCACTAGGGGTATAAGAGGTAGTGACACGTAGCAATAGGGAGTCTGTTTCCTGTCTTCGGACAGATCGTTCAGTCAGTTTCCTGTCTTAGGACAGTGCAGTCCAGTGTCAGTTCAGTCTGGACTTGGAAGATACTGAGAGCTGCTCAGCGAGCTCTGGAGAAAGCTGACATTTCCATCAAAGCTACAAGTGCTTATGTTAAGAGCGAGAGCAGGGCGAAGGGCACAGTGGAGAAGACAGAGAGAAGTGCTCCAGGTACCAGATTACCTGCACTTATTCACCAGACACCGGGGTCCGAAGTGTTGCTGGTGCTTCACGCCTAGTAACAAGATAACCGGAGGCTTTCTGGACCACAGGTCGCAGGAGGTAGCCCTAAGCGCTGATACGTAACCGGAGTCAGGGAGAACAGGAGTCTAGCCTGATCAGCAAATATAGACTTAGTTCTTTCAACATCTGAGAATCAGAGACATAGAAGGCTCCACCACAATGTCGGCCGGGCGTTGCAGCTATTGAAAAAGCTGGAGATTGCAGAGTTAACTTCGCTTCATGCAAGTTTGGACTCACATACATATGAAGTAAAGGAGGCCTCTAACCTGCTCAGCGGTTATCCTGAATGTGCATTCTCCACCCCGACTAGCTCCCCGGGACCTGCCTGAAACACCTACAAGTAAAGGTATGAAAAGAAGCTGCATTGTGTGTGATTGAATTCTTAACTACACCCTGCATCATCACCATAGACTTCCAGGGACCCATCTCACCTGTGGGAGACTTACCACCCAGCTGCCCCATAACATCCCTGTGAAGATCCTTATAGCAGCGCTGGTCCAATTGATCAGACACCACAGGTGGCGTCACGAACTATTCTAATCTACAAATCCCCTGTAAATATCCCCCATTGCATGACCGCCAGGGCCACGGACCGAGTCCGCTGCCAGTGACAACTCCCATAGACTTCCATGGGCTCGGCTCCGAGTACCCCATAGCCCTGGTACCCACACATGTGGTGCGCGTCATCTTAACTTGGCGTCACGAACAGGATGCGAAACTTGCAATTGTGAGTCCTGTGTGCCTATATTGACTGTTTTATGCAAGAAAAGACTGTTTGCTGTTTGTCACTTTTGGCGCCAAATACGCCATTTTACCGCCATATTCGCGCCCTGAGGTGCTGGTGAAGAAGGTGGGCGTGCATTTGTGGGCGTACCTGAAAGAGCGCGCTGTTCCCTAGCCACGCCCCCAACTCTGACGCGGCGGCAGGTCCTGTGAGAGCGGAAGTGAACGCTCTGACATCAGAGCGCCAGAGACAAAGGTCCTGTCTCCACCGCTGTGCCTGCGGCGCTGCAGCCTTTGAAAAAGGTAGGCTCCGATTGAACAGGGGGCACCAACATGTCGCAGCAACCGGCAGACAGAGCGGCCCCAGCCGGTGGCCCCAATAGCCCACTGCTTGGCGTTGTAGTGCAGGATGGAGGTGCAGGCCCCTCACCTGGTCCTGTGGTCCCACTCATGCCGCTAACGCTCCCATACATGCCTGGAGCGAAGTGGCTCCCTCAGTACAGCGGCGAGCCCGACACCCTGCCAGGGTTTAAACGGAAAATATGTAGTATTCTGGACATGTACTCAATGACTGAGAAGCAAAAAGCTGCAGTGGTAATAGGACAGTTAGCTGGTGCGGCTGAGAGGGAAGTAGAGACTTGGACCACTGCAGACCAGGAGTCGGTACCTGCGATTCTCTTAAAGCTACAGGCCATCTTTGAGGACCGCACAGAAACGGATCTCCGGATGGCATTTTATCAGTGCTCCCAGAGACCAGGTGACAGTATTAGGGACTACGCCTGCCGACTACAGGGGGCCCTGCGAGCTCTCAAACAGGCTAACCCTACAAGTGCCATTGATGAAAGCAAAATGTTGAAAGAACAATTTGTACGGGGACTGAGGTCTCCAGCGGAAGGCAGGACTGTAAACTGGTGGTCCTTGGATCATCCAGATGCCACTTTTGATGCCCTAAAGGACATGGCAATAAAAGGACTGCAACCCTTGGAAAAGCCTGAGGTGGCAACTCAGTATCAACCGGGTGAAGCCACTCTAAAGCCGGCAGTACCCACCTTTTCCCCGCAGGTGGCAGAAGCCAAAACGCAGGTGGCGCCCCCTAGTGAGTTGGAATGTCTGCGCTCAGAAGTGCGCCAGCTGACTAAAAACCTGGCCACTGTAATGAATGCCCTGCAACTGCGGAAAGAAGAAGGAGGAAAGATCCTACTAGCCGACTGTCCAGAGGATGTCCCTTGGATGAACCGGAGGAAATGGAGGACGTCGCCTCACCGGAGGAGGACCACGCCACCCCCAGGAGCGACTTCTGATCAGCACCATCCTCGCCGAGAGGTCATCTGCTACCGCTGCAACCAAAAAGGTCATATGGCTCAGCAATGTCCTTTAAACGAGCAGATCCTGGGTCCGAGGGCCAACACCCAGGAGTAGACTCATCAGGCCCCTTAGACTGGAACCGCAGATTTGTGGGTGGACGACCCTACCTGTCCATAATTCTGGACGGGATTGCAATCCCTGCACTGCTGGACACTGGATCTCAGGTGACCATCATACCTGATGTCCTTTATAATAAATTTTGGTCCATGGACAGTCTCCAGCCCCCGAGCCCTGACTTTACAGTGTACGCCACTAATGGTCTCCCTGTTGAAGTACTCGGAGCCAAAAACGTGAACGTAAAAGTGGGCAGAGTGGAGCTGAAGGATCAGGGACTTCTAGTAGTAAAGACTGTAAATGAGGAAAACGGCTTAAATGTGATATTAGGTACTAACATTATCAGTAACTGTCTGGGAGAAGTTGTGTTTTTGCTCCAACAGCTCGCTGAAGTTGCCAAGCCAAAGCAAAAGGGAGTGATCCAGAGGGAGATCCGGGCCCTGATGTGCCAGCAGCAAGCTAAGCTTACAGATGGTGAAATTGGTAATGTACGGGTCACGGACCCGAATCCCATTGTAATACCCCCAATGAGTGAAATGTTAATATGGTGTAGAGCAGCCATAGGTCTGAGAGGACAGAACTACCAAGCAGTAGTAGAGCCCCATCGTTCGGAGCACAGACCTACACTCTTAACTGCTAGAGGGGTAGTGGAAGTAACAAATGGAAGAGTACCAGTACGACTTCTCAACTGGGGAGACGATGAAGTAATTTACCACGTTATGCCACAGTTGCTAAATTACATGCCGTAGATAACAATTCTATCCTCACAACCGAGTCCTTAGCCTCCCGCCAACCAGCGGAGGATAATGATCCGGCAACCCCGGTAGCGGATTGGTGTCAGCAGCTTCATATAGGGACAGACACCACTTCCGTCCACCAGAAACAGGGGGTACTACGGGTGGTACAAGAGTACGCACAAGTATTTAGCAAACACCCACTTGACTTTGGGACAATTAAGGGAGTACAGCATCATATCCCTACAGGCAGTCATCCTCCCATCAAAGAGCGGTACAGACCTATACCTCCAGCCCACTATCAGAAAGCTAAGGAAATGTTGCGTGACATGAAGGAAGCCGGGTGATAAGGGATAGTTGTAGCCCCTGGGCAGCACCTCTAGTTCTAGTTAAGAAAAAGGATGGTAGCATGAGAATGTGTGTAGATTACAGACAAGTAAATCGCATAACACATAAAGATGCATACCCATTACCACGCATAGAGGAATCCTTAGCTGCTTGAAAACGGCTAACTATTTTTCTACCTCGACCTTACTAGTGGGTACTGGCAAGTAGCTGTGGCTGAGGAGGATCGGGAGAAAACTGCTTTCACCACCCCAATGGGACTCTGTGAGTTTGACAGAATGCCGTTTGGCCTCAGCAGTGCCCCAGGAACATTCCAGAGAGTGATGGAGAGCTGCCTGGGACATCTCAACTTTGAAACCGTGTTGCTGTACCTGGACGACGTAATTGTGTACTCCAAGACATAGAAGATCATCTGAAGCATCTGGCAGAGGTATTCGAGTCACTGTCCAAGTATGGGATGAAACTGAAGCCCTCAAAGTGCCATCTGCTCAAACGGAAGGTACAGTACTTGGGACATATTGTCAGTTCCGAAGGAGTAGCGCCGGACCCCGAGAAGGTCACAGCCATCCAGAAATGGCCGGAGCCGAAGAATCTAAAAGAGGTGCGTCAGTTCCTGGGACTAACAGGTTACTACAGGAGGTTTGTAAAAGATTACACCAAGAAAGCGGCGCCTTTACAGGACCTCCTGGTAGGACAACCTCTCAAGAGCAGAAACCCTCCATTCAATTGGGGTAAAAAACAAGCTGAGGCATTCAAAGAGATGAAAGAGATTCTAACAGGCGATGAAATCTTAGCCTACCCAGATTACGGTCAACCGTTCCTGCTGTTACAGATGCCAGTAACGAAGGATTGGGAGCGGTCCTCAGTCAGAAGCAGAATGGCCAAGAAAAAGTCATTGCGTATGCAAGCAGAAAGCTCAGGCCAACTGAAAGGAACCCAGAAAACTATAGCAGCTTCAAGTTGGAGTTCCTGGCGCTGGTCTGGGCCATTACAGAAAGATTCAAACATTACCTTGCCTCCAGCAAGTTCACTGCGTACACAGACAATAACCCCTTGACGCATCTTGAAACAGCCAAGCTGGGAGCCATGGAGCAACGTTGGATGGCTCGGCTGTCAACTGTCAATTTACCATCAAGTACAGGGCGGGCCGTAAAAATGCCAACGCTGACGCCTTGTCCAGAATGCCGCATGAATCCGACACGGAGGAAGAATCAGATGATCTGGAAGAAATCGAGCTACCTGCGTTCCACCGAAATGGGATGGTCCAAGAGCAACGAGTCTACAGAAAGCAGTGTGGTGAGATGTTGAAACCCTTTACCTCATCACAGCTGGAAGGAAACTCAGGACAGCGATCCAGTGGTCAGCCGTGTCAAGGAGCTGATAAGACAGGAAGGTTCCTCCTTGGAGAAAGATGCACCTATACCAGCAAAGCTCCTGTGGAATGAGAGAAGCCGGTTGTTCATCTACCGTGAGAAGTTGTGCAGGAGATACGTCGACCCAAGGACCCATGAGATGGTTTGGCAGATAGTGGTCCCCAGAGCAGACATCCAAATGGTATTAGAAGCCTACCACGATCAAGCGGGACACTTTGGCTGGAAAAAGCTGGAGACCCTGCTGAGGTGTCTGTTCTACTGGGTAGGGATGCGCAGCTCCATCGAGAAGTGGTGCCGGAACTGTGGACCCTGTGGCCTCAGACGAAAAGACTACTGTAGTCAGAGAGCACCCCTGCAGCCTATCCAGACGACTCATCCCTTGGAGATCGTAGCATTGGACCATGTCAAGTTGTCACCAAGCAGGTCGGGATACACATATGCCCTGACCATGGTGGATCACTATTCCAAATTTCTGGTGGTCGCCCCTGTCAAAGATATGACAGCAGAGACAGCAGCAAAAACCTTCCAAGCAAGTTTCTGCAGACCACATGGATATCCAGAGCAGGTGCTGACTGATCGAGGTCCTGCATTCGAAGCTGAACTGTTTAAGGAATTCTGTCAATTGTATGGGTGTAAGAAGATCAGAACAACACCGTATCACCCTCAGACCAATGGCCTTTGTGAAAAGATGAATCACATTGTCATTGACTTACTGAAATCTGTACCACTGGAAGAAAGAAATCGGTGGCCAGACTTGCTACCTGACCTGGTCGACTTGTACAACCACATACCAGTAAGTTCCACCAACTGCACTCCCGCCTACCTTATGAGAGCAAGACCAGGAAGGCTGCCAATGGATTTGGAGCTTGGTGTGGTAGAACCAGAGGCTGATGACAATGCTGAAGATTGGGACACGAATCGACAGGAACAGTACAGGAGAGTACAAGCCTGCGTGGAAGACAGTCTCAATAAAGTAAGAGAAAGGCAAGAGAAGAACTACAACAAAAATGCTCCCGCTAAGCCTTTAATGCCTGGAGAAATGGTGCTCAAAAGGAAAAGAAGAATGCACAAGTTGGATGATCAGTGGGAACAAGAGCCATATGTCGTGCAAAATTCCAAATTTGATAACAGAAAGACCTGTACCATCAGCAAGGATGGAGGAAAAACGACTGCAACTGTGTCTAGAGATCATCTAAAGTTGTGTCCTGGCCCATTAAAGCTTCGTGAGGAAGAACCTGTTGTCCTTCAGAAAGAAAATGATGAAGCAGTCATACATACGGATTTGGGAGATTTACCTGCAGATTGGCCCAGAGTGTGAGATGCTGTAATCATTCCTGTGCTGCAGTTTTATCAACCGCAAGAAGAGTCTCTACATCCAGTACCAATCGTGCCAGTAGAGCCAGTTCCAGAGGGACCTGTTCCGGCAGAACCCCAAGAAGCGGAACTACAAGAAGCAGCACCACAAGAAGTGGAATCCCCTGGTGAAGCAGTACCGCATCGCCCAGTCGCTAGCATGCTTGCCAGGTCCCTAGAGAGGTGGAGTCGTATCTATAGTTTGCCGTTACGCAGAACAGATAGGCTAGAGACTACTATACCCGACGCTACCCCACGTAGGTCAGAACGTGTCACTAAAGGAAGATTACCTATTCGTTATCAAGAGTAGTCCTAGTAAATTAGTTAGCAAGACCCAGACAGGGTTTACTGTTACTGACAAATTGTATAAAGTTTGATAAAGATGTTATAAAAGAAGATTTTCGCACTTTAATAAGAGTTAAAGTATAATGTGAATACTTGAAATATATATATGTGTTTTTTATTATGCATGGACTGCGTGGCTGTGGACTGTGCCAGCCCAAGAACTTGTATTGTAAATAGTTCGCACTTCGGTGCACTATCTTGGTTTTACACAAAGCCTTGAACTACCTCTGAAGAAAAACCCGTATGGTGTGGCCTAGAGTGAGGTCTGCAATGAAGTCCTGCAGCCCACCCAGGACCCACGTGGGAGGTTTTTGGTGCGGGTCCTCCACAAGAATATTGTCTAGTATTTATGGAAATGTTTTGATGCTTTGATACTTTTGTATTTTTCTAATGTACAAATTGTAACGTTAAAGAATCCTCACCTCCCGGATGGGATGAGTTAAAAATGTTTATGTTTAATGCAAAACAAAATGTTTTTTTCTTTTCTCTTTTACAGCCCGGGAGTGCTGTGTTTAACCAGGGGGGGATGTGTGGCCCAGCTATGTCAGGCACACATAAACCAGGAGAATGCACAGGAAGGTAATCGAAAAGCTTGATATCCATTCACGTCACTCACACTTTCAGACACACCCACTAGGGGTATAAGAGGTAGTGACACGTAGCAATAGGGAGTCTGTTTCCTGTCTTCGGACAGATCGTTCAGTCAGTTTCCTGTCTTAGGACAGTGCAGTCCAGTGTCAGTTCAGTCTGGACTTGGAAGATACTGAGAGCTGCTCAGCGAGCTCTGGAGAAAGCTGACATTTCCATCAAAGCTACAAGTGCTTATGTTAAGAGCGAGAGCAGGGCGAAGGGCACAGTGGAGAAGACAGAGAGAAGTGCTCCAGGTACCAGATTACCTGCACTTATTCACCAGACACCGGGGTCCGAAGCGTTGCTGGTGCTTCACGCCTAGTAACAAGATAACCGGAGGCTTTCTGGACCACAGGTCGCAGGAGGTAGCCCTAAGCGCTGATACGTAACCGGAGTCAGGGAGAACAGGAGTCTAGCCTGATCAGCAAATATAGACTTAGTTCTTTCAACATCTGAGAATCAGAGACATAGAAGGCTCCACCACAATGTCGGCCGGGCGTTGCAGCTATTGAAAAAGCTGGAGATTGCAGAGTTAACTTCGCTTCATGCAAGTTTGGACTCACATACATATGAAGTAAAGGAGGCCTCTAACCTGCTCAGCGGTTATCCTGAATGTGCATTCTCCACCCCGACTAGCTCCCCGGGACCTGCCTGAAACACCTACAAGTAAAGGTATGAAAAGAAGCTGCATTGTGTGTGATTGAATTCTGAACTACACCCTGCATCATCACCATAGACTTCCAGGGACCCGTCTCACCTGTGGGAGACTTACCACCCAGATGCCCCCATAACATCCCCTGTGAAGATCCTTATAGCAGCGCTGGTCCAATTGATCAGACACCACAGGTGGCGTCACAAACTATTCTAATCTACAAATCCCCTGTAAATATCCCCCATTGCATGACCGCCAGGGCCACGGACCGAGTCCCGCTGCCAGTGACAACTCCCATAGACTTCCATGGGCTCGGCTCCGAGTACCCCATAGCCCTGGTACCCACACATGTGGTGCGCGTCACTGCCATTTAGCACAGGAAACATCAGATCATATGATGTCTTCCAGCCCCTGATGAGGAAGAAACTTATGAACAATCCAGAAGTTACACTTGTGTCTCAGACCACTGGAATCTACAACGATGAAGCGTCTGCATCTGACATTATCTCAACCAAGACACAACCTTAGGGCCCCATCACACTAAGCGAGTTCGCTAGCGAGATCGCTGAAACGTCACCGATTTTGTGACGCAATAGCGACCTAGCCAGCGATCTCGCTTAGTGTGACACGCAGTGACGATCAGCCCCCCTGCTGGGTATCGCTGATCGTCGCTGAATGTCCTGGACCATTTTTCCATCGTTGGTCTCCCGCTGGCCAGCGCGCATCGCTGCGTGTGACAGGCGGGGACCAGCGATCAGCGAGCTGGTAACCAAGGTAAACATCATGTTTCTACGCGCCGGGCGGTGCCTAGAAACCCGATGTGTACGTTAGATACCAGCACGCTGGTGCAGGGGAGCTGGTAACCAAGGTAAACAGCGGGTTTCTAAGTGCCGCGCGGCGCTTAGAAACCCGCTGCTTACCTTGGTTACCAGCTCCCTGCACCAGCATGCTGGTATCTAACATACACTGCTGGTAACTAAGCGACGTGCATCACTTGTTACTCGCATAGTCGCTGTCCTGATCGCTGCTGAGATCTGCCTGTTTGGCAGCTCACCAGCGATCATGTAGCGACACACCAACGATCCTGACAAGTTCATATCGTTGTCGGGATTGCTGGTGAGTCGCTATGTGTGACGGGACCCTTACAGCTAAATCGATGGAGCAATGTTCACACCAATTTATAGAAAAAAGAGATTACTGATAAAAGTAAAAAAAAAAAAAAGAGACAGACGCAAGATAAGGGAGTAAACCCACAGCATCTGTCTAATTGCTCAGCACAAGCAAAGCCAAAAGAATCAGCTGTACACATTGGATCATATGCTGCAGAGAATGAGCAATACTGAGGCCCCCATTCATCTGGTACAAAGCGGCTTGAAGAGTTGCAACATTTTTGCACAATACTAAGTTGGAAAGAGAGAAAGCGTAGACAAGCCCACCCAAAACTGAATTCGAATTTATGACACAAAAGTATATACTGTGCCCTTTAATAATCTTCATACACCGTGAACTTTTCCACACTTTTCCACGTTACACCCACAAAACTTAAAAGTATTTTATTGGGATTATATGTGACACCAACACAAAGTAAGAAGTATTTGTGACGTGTAAAAGAAATGATACAGGGTTTTCTAATTATTTAAAAAAATATAAATCTGAACATTGTGATGTGAATTTGTATTCAGCACCCTGTAGTCTGAATAAAATCGTGAGTGACCAATCACCTCCAGAAGTCACATAATTTGTAAATTGCGTCCACCTGGGTGTGCTTTCTTCTCAGCATAACTACAGCTGTTCTGTGAAGGCTTCAGAGGTTTGTGTAAGAACATTAGGATCAAACAGCATCATGAAAACCAAGGAGCTCACCAGACAGGTCAGGAATAACGTTGTAGAGAAGAATAAAGCAGGATTAGGTTATAAAAAAATAGCCCAAGCTCTGAACATCTCATGGAGCACTGTTCAATCCATCATCCAAAAATGGAAGGAGAACAGCGCAACTGCAAACCTGCCAAGACATGGCCGTCCACCTAACCTGACATTCCTAGCAAGGAGAGCACTTATTAGAGTAGCAACCAAGAGGCTCATGGTCACTGGAGAAGCCGCAGAGGTCCACAACTCAGAAGAGAGAGTCTGCCCACAGGAGAACTTTTAGTTGTATACTACACAAATCTGTCTTTTATGAAAGAGGGGCAAGAAGAAAGAAAGCCATAAGAAGTCCGTATGCAAAAAGCCATGTACGAGACACCGCAAGCATGTGGAAGAAGGTGCTCTGGTCAGATAAGATGAAAGGAGGACTTTGGGGGCTAAATGCAAAACACTATCTGTGGTGGAAAACTAACACTGCACATCACCCTGGAAACACCAACCCTACCGTCACACATGGTGGCGGCAGCACCATACTGTGGGGAGGTTTTTTTTTCAGAAGGGACAGGGAAGCTGGTCAGAATTGATGGGAAGATGGATGGCGCTAAATACAGAGCAATCCTGGAGCAAAACCTGTTACACGCTGCAAAAGACTTGACACTGGGGTGTAGGTTCACCTTCCTGAAGAACAACGACCATGCTGGAAGGTAAATGCTCTCCATCAAATCTCAATGAGTAAGATCAAGTGTGCAAAGAAGAATCGGCAAAAATTTCAGCTTCTAGTTGTGCAAAGCTGATAGAGACATACCTAAAAAGACTTGCAGCAAAAGGTGGTCCTACAAAGTATTGACTTAAGGGCACTGAATATAAATGCACTTCACAATATTCAAATTTATATTTTTGAAATAATTAGAAAATCATGTATCATTTCCTTTACATTTCACAAATACTTGCTACTTTGTGTAGGAATAACATAAAATCGTAATAAAATATATTTAAAGATATTGTCCACTACTTTAATATTGTGTTATAATTGTACTCACACACTCAAGGGTAACAGAAGAGGGTAAGAACTAGCAAAGAGAGAAGCCGTACCTGTACCTAACTGTTCCCTGTACAGAGTAAAAGAAATCATGGCCGCACAACTAAACACACCTCCACGGACCAGGCTCCTTAAAAGGCCGTCGAGAGGTTTCTTGTATCTCGTGAGCAACCAGAGGAGAGGCCACAACAAAATCCAAAAGTAGGTACTGGAAAGCATGCAGGGAGACACAAAAAAACAGGGGTGAGAAACTAAAACATGTTCACAAAAGAATAGACAGAGACAAATCAGGAGAACGAAAAAAAAAACAGAAAAAGTGAAATCTCTCAGACCCCAAAACGTGCAGAGGAAAGGAAAGGTGCTGGGGAGGAAAACTCACAGACTCATAGCAGGAAAAAGAAGTGGGGATTACAGGTCAAGGTACACCCCGAGCTAAGGAGCTGGAACTCCAAACATCAGTGTACATGAAAGTATATCCAACAAGTGAGGCAAGTGAAAGATGAACACGTAAAGCCTATCCTAAAATATAAAAGGACAGAATCAAGAGGGAAAAAGGAAAACACCCAGTCTTCTTGATTAGAGAAAACATCTCAAATACTGCTCTACCTCTTGGTTCATCATTTCTCTTTGCCCATTAGTATCGGGATGATAATCTGAGAAAAAAGACAGCTCAATACCCAATCTTGAGCAAAACTACCCCAAAAGTTAGCCATACATTGAACCCCTCTATTGGAAATAATGCTTTTAGGAACACCATGCAATTTAACGATATGAGAAAATAACAACGTTGATAAGATCTTAGCAGTTGGCAACTATTGAAGTGGGACCAAATAAACCATTTTGCTGAAACAGTCAAAAACCACCCACACAAAAGTATTACTGCCAGAGTTAGGCAAATCGGTGAAAAAGTCCATGGTCAACTGAGTCCAAGACTTCGATTCGAACCTCGTTAGACAAGAGAAAGCCTCTCTCCACAGACAGACTCAGCATTTACGGACACACTCTTCAATATCCTTATGAGCATTCTGCCACCAAAAGGATCTAGAAAGAGACCTTCAAGTGGTAGAAGAACCCTGACGCCCAGCCAAAATGGAATCATGCACTTCATTAAGAAGATCTAAGCTTAAAGAGGACAGTAAATAAAGCTCGTTTATGGGCAAAAACTTCCTGCGCACTGTCCTGAGCATCCTGAATGCCCTGACTGAGATCTTCCTCAGGGCACCCACCACCACTCCTTCACTAAGAATCTTTACTGGATTTTCATCCCTCAACTCTGGGACAAAGTGTCAGCTTTGACATTCTTAGATCCAGGAAGACAAGTTACATCAATATACAACAGGTTCTTATGATTGGTATAGACTGTCACCTTATGTCTAGCCCCCTCCAACCAATATCTCCATTCCTCAAAAGGCTCTCTTAAGTGCCAGAAGTTTTTGGTCACCTATATCATAATTAGACTCCGCTTGAAAACATTTTTAGGAGTAAAAAGCACAAGGATGCAGGTACCCATTTTTTATTTTTATTTTTTTTAGAAATAACAGCCTCCATTCCAACCGTGGAGGCGTCTAACGCGACAAAGAAAGGTAGATCAACCTCAGGTTGGCTGACAACAGGAGCATTAGCAGTGGAGAGACCAGAAAAAGCATTTAGTGCCTCACAAGACCAGGAAGAAAAGTCTGTTTTCTTCTTGATAATGTCATTTAAGGGCTTGGCTATGATCGAAAAGTTCTTAATAAACTTCCGATAAAAATTTGCAAAGCCAATTCATCTCTGGAACGCTTTTAGGTTACCCTGTTGAACCCAATCAAGAACGTTGTGCACCTTAATAAGGACCATCCGAAACCCGGATGCAGATACTAAATGACCTAAGAACTAAACTTGTTGTACCTCAAAATGACATTTCTCCAGTTCAAGGCCTCACTCTCTGGAACATAAAGATTAAATAAACAAGATTTAGGTATTTTAGCTCCTGGTATGCTGTTGATAGCACTATCATATGACCTATGCTGCGGACGTACATCACACTCCACCTCAGAAAAAAACAACATTACCAGAGTCCTGAATGAATTCTATAAGGCAGACCTTACAGAAGCCAAGGATCTCAACAGACATCCAGAAAAGCAATAGCCACCCCACGACCTAATCTCTTGAGACTCTCAATTGATAACATGACTACTAACTTTACAGGTAGAGAAAGAGAAAACATGAATGAAATTAACTCTCTGTGTAACACTCCTACCTTCATACATATATTTCATACATATATTCTCATCTTTCATATTAACGTGACTTTGTGAAAGGGGAGAATTGACAATAGAAGAAACCTGTATGGGAAGGCCGAGAGTAGAGATATTATAACCACAGTTTACAGCGAAATCATGATCAATTAGATTCGAAGTTTACAGTGATACCTGTAAGAAAAATGAGATGTCTGAACAAGAAACAGTCTGATACTCTTGGAAGCTAGAAATCCGATATTAAAGATGAACCTGAACACCATATATTAAAAAGGTATAAATTTTATTGACATATAGAATCAAACATATATAGACATAGGTTAAAAAGTGGGAAACCCAGATGGGACACCACAATCCACATTGAATCTACAGAGGTTTGCAATAGACACTGTGAGACAGTGAAGGAATGTGTGTCGAATGGGGTGTACATTTCACCTAGGTACTGTGATGTATGGTATAAGGGAAATGTGTGGCTTTGTAAACCTAGTGGTAGAGAAAGGTCACTACACCTTACATTCATTACACACTTGCAGCTCAGGCCTGAAACTACTCCGCTGTTAATTAGGAGACCAGAAGTAGGTGTCTGCAAACACAGTCAGAGAGCTCGCTTAGTCTGGACAAGGAGTCCAGGCACAAGAAGGTGTCTCCAGGAGTTTGAGCTATCTCAGTCTGGGTGCTCGATGTACCCCGGACACAGGAGTAGTCTCTGTGAGAATCCATGCGGATAGCAGCTGAATAGGAGGGGAGCTCTCTCAAGTCTGGACGTTGAAGGTGCCTTCAGACACAAGGAGGAGACTCTGTGAACCTCAATGCTGGTAAATGCTGAACATATGTGTTGTTTTGGCCCCGGCTGGTAGAGTCGGGACCCGGATAGATAGGGAAATCTATCTAAGTGTAGTAAGTGGCTAGACAAGCCTAGGTCTTCTGTTTATGATTTGTTTTATATCTGTTTGCTGTGGACTTTAATAAAGCTGGTTGCGGCCAGTTTTCACCAGAACTGCTGTCTGAATTAACTGTTTTTGTGCCACTTCGTCTACCCGGACGGCGATCCCAGAGCTATATCCCCTGAAAAGCTTACAATTGGCGGAGAATGCTGGGGCAGCACAGTGGCTGATACAATTGGTGCTGGAATGTGCGTGCAGCACAGGGGCTTAGAGACAGCAATAAAGGTGAAGTCGGTTGAAGCAGCAGCAGAGAAAAAAAAAGTGTGTCAGCAAAAACGTCTGATTGGAGCAGTCTTAAAGAGACAGTAGCCCTAATAGAGTTTGAAAAAGAAAAAAAAAAAAAAAGTGTGTCTGCACAGCAAAGCCGAACTTGTTGTGGAAAAGACTGTGGAGTGTGCAGCAGCAAAGAGAAACGTCTATTGGAGAAGTCTTAAAGAGACAGTGGCCCTAATAGAGTTTGCAGAGAAAAAAAAAAAAAAAAAGTGTCTGCACAGCAGAGCTGAATTTTTCTGTGGAAAAGACTGTGGAGTGTGTATGTCTTGAGTGAAGACTGCCGTTGTTGAGACAGAGAAGTCTGACAGCATGGATGACAGCATGGAGGCGCTGTTTGAACAAATGGCGCAAGTTAATGTGCAACATAAGACTGCCGTGGTTGAGACAGATAAGTCCGGCAGTATGGAGGAGCTCATTGAGTACCTGGTACAGGCCCAGCAGAGCATGCGACTGCAGTGCCAGCAGCAGCAGCAGGAGAATAACCGGTTGTTGGAGCAGATTGCAGCTCTCAGCACCTCGTCCCAGAGTAATGTTGTGAAGGCACCTGCCTTGTCCGCTGTAAAGAAGGCGGTAAGACGGTCCCTGAAAAAGATGACACCTCGTGATGATGTAGAGGTATATCTCACTAGGTTTGAGAGATTGGCAGAGAAGGAGAATCTGCCCCTATCTGAATGGGCCATGATGGTCGCCCCCTATCTGATTGGAGAGCCCCAAAGGGCCTATGCTGACCTGAGCGAGCAGGACAGCCAAGACTATGCCAAGCTGAAAGCGGAGATTCTTACCCGGCTGGGTGTTACGGTGACAGCCCGTGCCAGGGGAGTTCATGACTGGAGATGCAGTTGGGAGTCTGCAGTCAGCAAACCTGATTATGGAGTTGAAAAGGTGATAGTGAACCGCTACACCCGAACATGTCCTCCTGAGGTACAGCCAGAGGTCGGACAAGGAGACCACCAGGATGCCAATCGTCTGGTCAGCCTGATGGAGAAGGCCTTCGCCAGCAAAGACTGTCTCCGTGACCAGCCGTCTGAGAGGTCGTCACTTCAGAGTTCCCGGACGCTGAACTCTCGCGGTAAGAGCGTTCCAGCTGTTGGGGACATGAGGTATGCTGATAAGCGGGTTCAGGCCCGAGGGGACATATGGGTGGGAACGTGTGATGGACAGGGTTGGAGATGTCATGAAATTGCAGCCAACTGTCCAATAGAGGGGGAGCCTATGTATTGTGATGTTGGCAGATCCCTCTCTCTCTGCGCAGAACCTGTGTGTGTGTCCACCTCAGCCGAAGAGACTGGACCACAGGTGTGCCCGGTGGTTGTAAATGACTACCCAGCACAGGCCCTCTTGGACTCGGAGAGTCCAGTGACTTCCGTGTGTGACAGCCTGATTGATAGGGACTTCATCCCTGATAAGCACCTGAGTATGGTGTGCATCCATGGAGACACCAAAGTCTACCCAGAGACTGCCGTGGACTTGATCCCCAAACGCGGGGAGGTTTCATGTGAAGTGGGGGTAGTGAAGAACCTGGTGCAACCCGTTATATTGGGTAATGACTTTCCCCGATCTAAGGATCTCTGGGGAAAAGTGTTTCTGATGGACAGTGTGATGAAGCTCCTACTGAGGGTGCGCAGTCCCGAGGGGCGGAACACAATGCTAGTGGGCCGTTAAACTTGTGTGATAATGATGATGATGATGATGATAATGATAATGATGATGATGATCATGATAATGATGATGACCATGATAATGATGCTGATGCTGATAATGATGATGATCATGATAGTGATGATGATACTGATCATAATCATGATAATGATATTGATAATAATGATGACTGTGATAGTGATGAAATTCCTTTGCAGGTGATGTTGGGAGACGAGGATGGTGGTTCTCGGGAACCGAGTGTCCCTTACTTACCTGTGTCCTGTGACAATTTTGAGAGTGAGCAGTGGCGAGACCCCTCTCTTAAAACGGCCCAGGAAAATATAAATGTTCTAAATGAGGTTTCCCAAGAGCCTGGCTCTGAGGAGAGGTTACCTCATGTTGCCATAAACACTCACCTGTTGTATAGGGACACTGAAGTCCAGGGGGAGGTCGTGAGCCAGCTCCTAGTACCTGAGCTATATAGAAGTTTAGTGCTGGGGTTGTCACATAGTCACATACTTGAGGGACCAGATGGTGAAGTTAATGTTTGGATGACATGTTAACTAAGGTTCCAGATCAAGATGTGAATGAGAACGAATTGTATAACCCTGACAGTGAGCAGGATGTGAATGAGAATGAATTGTATACCCCTGAAAGTGAGCAGGAAGAGAATGAGAATGAATTGTATAACCCTGAAGGTGAGCCGGATGTGTCTGAGAAAAAGGGGTCAGACAGGGATAGTGATAGTGAATCATCTGATGACGATCAAGCAACCAGTGCAAATGAGGAAGGCATGGTAGCAGAGGAGGTTGAGAGTCCTGAGAAGAAAGCTGATGCTGACCTTACAGCCGGACAGAAGATGGCATCTGAAGATGTTTTACAGTTGGCCAATTCCCTGGCGAAGACTAAGGTGAAAGGAGGAGAGCTGAGCTTTAAAGGCAGGACTCTGAAATTGAACACAGCACAAGTGGATGCTGTCGAAAATGAGAAGTTATCAATGTATGGTATGGAGCTGCATCATGCCCAGGACTCTGAAGGTAATGCTGCAGAGGTGGAAAAAGCCATGGAAGTGGTGGTCACCAAGCCAGATGCCTCATCAGAAGCTGAGGTCTCAAGTGAACCTGTGAGGAACAAGACTGAAGATATGGGGACTGACTCTGTCCAGGAATCTGTTTCTGCCGAAGACAGCGGCGTGGACGGGTTATGGTCCGGATCAGTAGCTGCAACTCGTGAAGCTCAGGCTGGAAGTTCGGCGCCCGGAGCCCCAGCAGTGTTCCCGAGTGATACCAAGGATCTGGATAAATCACAAGATGAGATTTTGAGACAGCAGGCTGGCATTGGTGAGCTCAGGCGCACTTTCATGGAGTCTACATCGGAGCCACGTCCCAACAAGTGGGAGAAGCGGTGTGTCACTCCGTTGCCGCTGCAGACACACGGGAGCTCAGATGGGATGCAGAACGTGGTGGAAGAGAGGAATCCGGCGGGTTCTGAGTATATAGATGCAGCTATCAAGGAGAACTTGAAAGCTGGAATAAATGGAGATATTGGATACCATAGTGATGTGACTGAAGAGGTAGAATGTAAGACTGACGGTACGGCTTCTGAGCATGTTCTACCAGAAGAGCCTGAAGAAGGGGCCGAGGACATCCAACAGCTACAGGAGAAGATGCGTCTCCATGAGGTCTCCACCAAAGAAATGAAGACTGAGAATGTTGGGTTACGCGAGCAGCTGCAGCAGTGTGAACTGGATGTGGCATCTTTTCGCCGGGAACGTGAGCGGTTCCAGCAGTTGCTCCAGAGAGCACGAAATGAAGGGGAACTAGAGAAAAGTGAAAAACCCCCTATACCTCCTGTGATAGTTGGTGACACATGGTCAGTGCACCAAGGACAGGAGGCACGTGAGTTTCTGAGGAAGAGTCAGCAGAAGTGTTCTGATGTGCCGGGTCGTACTTCTCTGGCCAGGCACTATATCAAAACTGAGCCCGGCCCTAAGGTCAAGATGAAACCGTGCAGGATACCCGAGGCCCGCAGAGAGCATAGGCCTGGAGGGTACAGGGTAGTGCGGATGCTTCAGATGAAGAGAAAGCTGATGTTGGCTATGGCTCAGGTGAAGATACAGATGACAGTAGTGAAGATGAAGCTGATGAAGGCCATGACTGGTCCAGAGTTCACTGTCTCTTTTGGATTGTTGACCAGCCCTCCAGTCTGGAGAAGAGGGGGGGGATATGTGAGACAGTGAAGGAATGTGTGTCGAATGGGGTGTACATTTCACCTAGGTACTGTGATGTATGGTATAAGGGAAATGTGTGGCTTTGTAAACCTAGTGGTAGAGAAAGGTCACTACACCTTACATTCATTACACACTTGCAGCTCAGGCCTGAAACTACTCAGCTGTTAATTAGGAGACCAGAAGTAGGTGTCTGCAAACACAGTCAGAGAGCTCGCTTAGTCTGGACAAGGAGTCCAGGCACAAGAAGGTGTCTCCAGGAGTTTGAGCTATCTCAGTCTGGGTGCTCGATGTACCCCGGACACAGGAGTAGTCTCTGTGAGAATCCATGCGGATAGCAGCTGAATAGGAGGGGAGCTCTCTCAAGTCTGGACGTTGAAGGTGCCTTCAGACACAAGGAGGAGACTCTGTGAACCTCAATGCTGGTAAATGCTGGTAAATGCTGGTAAATGCTGAACATATGTGTTGTTTTGGCCCCGGCTGGTAGAGTCGGGACCCGGATAGATAGGGAAATCTATCTAAGTGTAGTAAGTGGCTAGACAAGCCTAGGTCTTCTGTTTATGATTTGTTTTATATCTGTTTGCTGTGGACTTTAATAAAGCTGGTTGCGGCCAGTTTTCACCAGAACTGCTGTCTGAATGAACTGTTTCTGTGCCACTTCGTCTACCCGGACGGCGATCCCAGAGCTATATCCCCTGAAAAGCTTACAACACAATAATCTAGTAGTGACAGTAGCCCTCTTGCTAAAGTATTTTAAACACAGGACAAAAAAGTCCACTAAGTAAATGTACAAACAGTCACAATATTATCAAATATCAAAAAGTGTCGACACGATATTACCTCTAGTGGATTGTGGTGCCAGCCCCTACGCATGTTTCGGCGGTAAAGCCTTCTTCCGGGGTGGCATCACACCAAAAAAAGCAGGGTTATATATACATAGATCACCAATACAAGTTCAGATAACATCGGTCTTAATTCTAACAAGTACGTTCATTGGTCCACCAATAGGGAATCAGATAACATTGATCTTGTTACTATCAAGTACATACATTGGTCCATACATCTATGTGCCGGCCTCTATATGGGAGTATATATATCGTGGGCGTAAAGATCATGCCCATGGGTGGTACAGAGGCACCCAAATACCAATCATATGTATCAGATTCATTCAGCATACGCCCCAAAAATGTCATTCATTCACTGTGACCAAGAGTGTAAGCGATCATAAGATCGCACCTAGTGTCCAAGAGACCCGCGCTATATTGGCGCACCCCGCACCGATCGGCGCAGCCCCGAAACATCAGGATGCGCGACAAAGCGCCGGGCCCCAAACGCGAGTCTGACTCCGCCCACGTCTAACGTGGATGATGCCGAGACGCGTCATAGCAGCCCGGCGCCCACAAGGCACGCCTCCCGATGCTCCAGACCACACCGAACGGGCGCGTGCGCACAGCGGCCGTCCAGGAAATAGAGCAGAGGAATACATGTCATTTCATGAGGTGGTATACTAGTCCCACACTTATAGAGGAGACATATCTCACATCACATTGGCCCATATTGTGAACAGGCGACAAAAGGGGGTAATCTAAAGTATGCGATATATCCAAAATGCTAACAGAAGTTCTTTTAAACATCTAATATATAACTAATATTATTTTAAACAAACATACAATGATAACAATGATTGGAGTATGCACAGTATACATAAGGAACCATGTTATGAGTAACCAACATGTAACACACAATTGTTGGAATACATAAATATTGTTGAAATGCAAAAATGTACAAACAATTAGTAACACCCTGGAATCAAAAGGAAGAGAGATATTCAAAAATGTGAGGATAAAGCTCATGTTGGGAACCGATCCAACTGTTTCTTGTATAGTGATGTCCAGATTTTCTATACCATGCATTAAAAGATACCGGTGGTGATATAATGACCTGCTCGACAAAATACACAGAAATTAATAAAAACAAACTTGGTGAGATAAAAATGTCGAAAAAACACACATGGTCAGAGGAAAGGTACAAAACTGCAGGTCTCATTAAGTCCATCTGGATGCATGGTTCGTAAAGACCATATCCATTTTGTTTCTAGTTGTGCAAGGGGACGACTGATTTCACCACCCCTAATATCTAACATTAATCTATCAATCCCTCTTGCTTTAAAGCACTTTGGGTCACATTGGTGGTGGAGTTTAAAATGTTTCGGTATTGTGCGTAGATGTTCTATACACGTTTCCTCTCTTGCTGCAATAATGTCTCGGACGTGCTCTCTTATTCTGATTTTAAGAGCTCTGGTGGTCATGCCAACATAAATGAGTGGGCATGAACAACATGCATAATAGATCACGGCCTTGGTTTGGCATGTAATTGAATGAGTAATTTTAAAGGTTTTGCTACCGTCCGAAGATGAAAAAGAAGTCGCTTTTTCAATGTTGGGACATGCCACGCATTTTCCACACGGGCTACAACCCCATTTTGGTTTCTTACTAGATATGAAAGGTAATTTACTCTGGTCATTCTTATCATAGTGGCTGTGGACAAGTATATCCCTCAAATTCTTACTACGTCTTGCCGTAATACTTGGAGTGGGAGGTAAGTATTTATTGAGGGTAGAGTCCGCCAGAAGGATAGGCCAAAATTTTTCCATTGCTTTTCGCATAAGGTTCCATTGAGAATGGTATGTAGTTATCATTCTCACTTTTTTAGATTCTTTCAAAAGATCACTGCGCCCATTTCTCGATCCATAAATGAGGTCTTGTCTATTTAGACCTGTGGTGTTGTTTTGGGCTCTTTTTAACTGTCTCTTACTGTAGCCCCGAGAAAGAAACCTATCCCTCAAATCAGCCGCTCTTATCCTATAATCGGTCTCTGAAGAACAAATACGGCGGACTCTCAGAAATTGGCCTGTCGGGATCGACCTGATGACCTGCGACGGATGGGCCGACCGTGCGTGCAATAGAGAGTTAGTGGAAGTCGCCTTCCGAAATAAATCGGTTTGTAAAAATCCATTGATGTCACGTTTGACCGTGACATCTAGAAAATCAATAAATTCATAGTGATATTTGTAAGTCAGTCTTAAATTAAGATTGTTATTGTTTAATTCTTCAAAGAAAATCTTTAATTGATCCACTGTTCCCTGCCAGATCAAGAAAACATCATCGATGTACCGCGCCCAAAAGGGGACGCGGTCCATTGATGTGTGACGATCTGACATGAAGAGGTCCCTCTCCCACAGCCCCAGGAATAGGTTAGCATATGAAGGCGCAAAGGCCGCCCCCATCGCTGTACCCTGGAGCTGTAGGTAGAGGGACCCTCCAAAATAGAAAAAATTGTGTTTTAAAGCGAATTCCAGTAAATCCATAACAAAGCGGACTTCCTCTATAGTGAAATTGGTCAGATTTAAATAGTATAATACTGCTTTAAGACCGTCTTCATGCCTAATACTCGTATAGAGGGCTTCAACGTCACAGGTCACCAGCATCGACCCCTCATCCACATTCAAAGAGTCAATTTTTTTCAGGAAGTCACTTGTATCCCGAGTGTATGATGGTAAAGTCTCCACCAAGGGCTTTAACAATGTATCAATATATTTACAAATTTTTTCAAGAAAATTGCCCACCCCTGAAACGATTGGTCTACCAGGGGGAATTTTGCAGTCTTTATGGACTTTTGGTAAAAGGTAAAGTGCTTTTGTGGGCTTTAACATATTGGTCTATACTCTTGGAAGCTGCATCTTTACACTTTAGAGTCACTTCCTGTTTCTTCTTTAGAAAGTCGTTATTATATCTGAAACATTGAACCATGAAGTGACCAGAACAACCATAAATATAAATAAAAATGAGCTAATGTTCTGAGTTCTGTACCTCCTCTGGGATTTCTACAAACACAAATTTGCATAGGTTCACCAGTTTCAACTAACGAGGAAGATGCCACAGCAAGAGCTGTAGCCACCTTCAAAGACTGCGGACAGGACCTGTAAATCATCACATCTGTAATCTGTTCTGAAAGTCATTAGCACAACTGACTCTGAAGAGTGGGGTCGTTCCAGGAGGTATCCACTGCCAGGCATCTAAACTCATGGCATGCAGCATGGGGGGGACAAGCTGAGGACTTGCTATTGAGTAGATTTCCACCTAAGTGGACATTGTATCCATGTTATGCATGAGGCACTTTACTGAGGGGATCATCACTATACCCATGAGCTAAGTATTATGAACTATTTATATACAACTTTTTTCAAATGCACTTACACAGTATGTTCTCCTGATGAGAGTATTTTCAAGGAGAAACGCGTTCAGTTAAGCATACTATGTGCTTATCTTGTCTGGTCGCTGACAGCACACTACATCTTGAACATTGTTTGGGAATGATTACAATATTTGTTATATCAATTGCCTGTTATTGACAGCACATTAATTTTTATGTGTTTTTGGAAACCCATTGTCCGAATTTAAATTTTATGGGTTTAGGCGTATGGGGTGCTGGTGTCAAGACTCAGACTCAAGGAGTTTGGCGACCACGATAAGGGCCACACTCCCCTACTAGTTGATCCCAGGGAAACACGTGGGCGTCCGCTGTATCCACAGGGACGCCAAGAATTATCCCATTGCCAGAGTGTTGATTAAAACAAGCTGGGGTACTGAGTCCAGTTAGGTCGGGGTAGTCAAAGACTTACTACACCCCATGATAATCGGGCGGGACTTCAGCCTGTTCTGGGACTTGTGGGGAAAGGCGAGGATACCAAGTGAAGTAGACAGGAGCCAGCTCAACCCTGATGAAACCCTATCGCAGTCAGAGGTGAATAAGTTCTCCTTGTGTATCCTGGCTGGTGACGAGGACGAGACGGTAACCAGTGATGGCGAAATTCCTGAACTGGGGGTTTCTGGGAAAAATTTTGGGACTGCTCAAATGCAGGATCTTACCCTAAAAGGAGCATCTGAAAATGTGTCTGTGATAAATGGGGTTGCCCAAGAGCCGGGGCCGATACCAGGTTCCCATACTGTGCAGTTAATGAACAGTTGCTTTATCGAGTCACTAAACAGCAAGGGGAAGTATTAGAGTAGCTGTTTGTACAGAGACCCTATGGATGTACGGCACTAGATCTGGCCCATTCTCATGTCTTGGGGAGGCATCATGGTGTAGATAAAATACAAGAGCGAGTCCTTCAGAGGTTCTACTGGCTTGGGTATCAAAGGGACATTGTTAATTTCTGCCGATCCTGTCCTACCTGTCAGTTATCTGCTTCCGTATCCCACTTCCGCAGTCTCCTAGTTCTGTTATCCATTATAAGGGGCCCCTTTGACCAGATTGCCATGGACCTGGTTGGACCCTTAGTTAAGTCCAGCTGAGGCCACCAATACATCTTAGTGATCATGGACTATGAGATACGGTACCCAGAGGCGGTACCACTGAGGAACTCCTCAGCCAGGAGTATAACTCCAGAGCTAGTCCATATTTTCACCTGGACAGGCCTGCCCAGGGAGATTCTGATGGACCGAGCAACACCGTTCATGTCCAAGATAATGAGAGCGTTATGTAAAGCCCTCCAGATTACCCAACTTAGGACATCTGTGTACCATCCACAGTTGGACTGCCTCGTGGAAAGGATCAACAAGACCATGAAGGTCTATACTGAAGAATGTCGTGGAGAAGGATGGCTGGGACTGGGATTGCCTGTAACCGTACCTACTGTTCTCCATTAGAGAAGTCCCACAAACCTCCACGAGGTTCTCACCATTCGAGCTCTTATACGGATGGCACCCTCGTGGACTTCTGGACTTTGCAAATGAGACCTGGGAAGAAGAGGTAACAGCTCACGGAAGTATTATCGAACATGTGGCCCAGATGGAGGACAGGATCGCGAGTGTGATGCTGATTGTGAGGGAGAGCCTCCTTCAAGCACAAGAGGCCCAGGCAAGGGTCTACAATCTGTCAGCAAGACTGAGACAGTTTAACCCCGGAGACCGGGTGTTGGTGTTGATCAACACAGTTGAAAGCAAGTTCCTGGCCAAGAAGGGAAGGGGCATAGGAGGTGAACGAAAAATTGAGTGAAGTCAACTACTAGGTCCTCCAACCAGGGAGAAGAAAGCTGTACCAGGTGTACCACATTAACGTGGTGAGACAGGGATCCGGTAGAAGCAACGTGCCTAGGGGCCCATCATAAAGCCAGGGTCAATGATGTCACAGTGGCAGAGACACTGTCGCTGGCCCAGAAACAACAGCGCCATGAGCTGCTTCAGCGGAATCGGGACCTGTTTTCAGAGTTGCCAGATTGTACACAGGTCGTGGAGCATGAAATACTGACAGAACCACATGTGAGAGTGAACCAAAAGCCGTATCAGATTCCTGAAGCCCGCTGTGAGGTAATCTTCAAAGAGCTGAGGAGGATGTTGAGCCTGGGCATCATCGAGGAGTCAAAGAGCTGCTGATCTAGCCCTATTGTCCTTGTGCCGAATCCAGACGGAGAGTTGCGGTTCTGTAATGACTACAGAAGGCTGAATGAGGTGATCAAGTTTGACGTGTATCTGACGCCCAGGGTCAATGAGCTCATTGAGAGGCCAGGGTCAGCCAGATCGATCACCACCCTGAACCTAGCGAAAGGGTACTGGCAAATTCTCCTGTCCCCAAGTGCAAAGGAGAAGTCGACCTTCTCTACACCGTACTGCTGTTTTAAGTATACTAGGATGCCGTTCGATCTGCAGGAAGCCCCAGCTATCTTCCAGAGAGCCATGGACCAGATCCTAGCACCTCACAAGAAGTACGCCGCAGCTTATCTGAACAATATTGTGATATTCAACCTGGGCTAAGGAAGTCACCTGCAGAAGGACTAGGCGGTCCTGGATGTACTGAGGAAGGCAGGGTTTACCATAAACCCAGAAGTAGTGCACCATGGGGAAAGAAGAGGCAAAATACTTAGGTTACATCGTCGGGAGGGGCAAGATAAAGCCTCAAGCAGACAAGGTGAGGCAATCCAAAAGTGGCCACAACCGGTCTCCAAAAAGCAGGTTAGAGCACTTCTAGGAATTGTTGGATACTATCGGCGATTTATTCAGAATTTCGCCATGATAGCCGCCCCCCTGACTGATCTTCTCAAGGGCACAAAGTCGTCGATGGCCAAAAGGTCCTCTGAAGCAGGAAGGAAAAAAGGGGAAGAATGCCCGGGTGACTAGATGGTTTTTAGCGCTCCAGGACTCTAATTTTCATGTCGAGCACAGGTCAGGGAAGCTGCATGGGAGAGCAAATGCCCTGTCCAGATTCCCCTGTTTAGCGAGGGAAGATGCCAAAATCCCTGGCTTTGGGCAGAGAGGGGGAGATATGTGACAAAGTCACTGGTAAATTGCTGGAGGGGAGATATATTTCACAGTGCTTAATGGCGTCAGTGATATAAAACCCAGAGATTTTCCTCCAGCACACTAAGTGCCATGAGGGGTTAACAGCTAATTTGTATAATGGACTGGGTTTTATGTGGCATCCATAGAGCAGGTGGGAGGTTGTCCACCTTATATCCACCCCAGGGTGTGGTCTCGGCTTAAGTAGTTGGCCTCCAGAGGCAGGTGTTCAGTGTCTGGAGGGGAACAATCCATATAAGTATTTGTGGTTTGCTAATACCTGAACCGTGGGTCTTGCTAAACCTGAGCGGACTGATCCCAGCTAATACAAGGACTGTATTTAGTGTTACCATTTTGTTTTGTTTTGCCTTGCCGTTTTGCCCAAAGGGCCGTGTTTACTTTGTGCTTCACCTTGGTTTATGGCGCATCTAATAAATCTAGGACATTCCTAAATCTAGGACATTCCTAAAGCGACAACGTTCCTGTGTCTACCTCCGTGTACAGCTGAGTGAGATGATCTACCTCATTATATATATACACACACAAACACACACACACACACCCTGCACAGTAATACTTCTCCTGTCCGGTATACTGTGGTATAAGTGGTACTGTGCAGTGTGTATATTATACATACATACTGTACAGGATAAGGAAAGAAACTGAGAATTAGGCCATGTTCACACATGCAGTATTTGGTCAGTATTTTACATTAGTATTTGTAACACAAAGCCAGGAGTGGGTGAGAAATACAGAAGTGGTGACGTGTTTCTATTATACGTCTCCTCTGATTGTTCCTTTCCTGATGTTGACTTCTAAATACTGATGTGAAATACTGACCAAATACTGAAGGTGGGAACGTGCCTTAGACAGAGGTAAGCTCATTGACCCCTTGGTGCAGTACAGACTACTATAGGCCAGGCACATAACCAGTTATCTATAGCTGCCTTTTTCTATTCTGCTCCTGCTGTATGAATGGAAAGTTTATGAAGGAAATATGGCTTACAGAATTGATGACACGCAGGATGCCTTCAGCAAGCGAAGACTCAAAGACACTTTGTGCAGAAGATGAAAGAGCGATTTAAATCATTCATTTGCAAAAGATAAAGATGCGATTCACCAAACATTCGAGGATCTGAAGCAAACACGGCTGACGACAGTGACGTTCAGTTCTGTGCTCACAAACAATCCGCCCGTTCACCTGAATCTGGACCCTCTCAGACTGAGCTGGAAGTGTCACGCGGTCTTATGATATGTGTACGATGTCAGTAAACTATTCTTAAAAGAACAACACTCTATACAACATATAGATTAGCAACATCAGCATGTAATATAGAATAGATTTACCTGACACGATATCCGTTGAACTCAGGGTTAATCTTGAGGACTTGATACACTGTCACAGGAAAGAGGAGGACCGGGGGTCTAACCTGACCCTAAACTGGGGTCCTAACTAATCCCTCACCTTGGAGGTACTGATAAGTTCAGAGGTCCAAGTCTCCAGCCTAACCCTGTCTCCTATCAGTCCCTGAACCCTGTAATCAGTCCTAAGAAGGATACTGATTACCACCAAAGGAATACGGGCTGATCTCTGCTAAATACACAGATTAGACATATTAGACAGACTGGAGAAAACACAGACTTGCATACACACTCAAACACAGAAGGAACATAAATGATCTGGGATATTAAACTCTAAGCAAGGTGAGCTTAAAACAACTAAGGAGCTCTTTAACTTAAGTCTATACAGATACAATCCTATCTGTGGTCTGCATGAAGAATTTCACTGGCAACTCCCAACACAGACAACCAGAGATTTAAAGGAAACCAATCAACAAATAATTAATTGCAGCCGGGAGAAACTGCACCCAGTCCCAGAACTGAGCACAGACAGAATTAACTCCCTAACTGCCAAACACAAAGAA
>JARQOD010000003.1:412721605-412757716 GCA_033576555.1 Oophaga sylvatica | reverse complement strand
TTTAAATTTTTCCATTCTTGTATTTTCATTTCAACACTTTCATTCCCCATATGGCCCGGGTCACATTTTGGAGGTGATGGAGTAAGCCCAACGACTTTCTCGCTCAACCCGGCCGGCCCCGCTCTCGGACCGAGTGTGCGGTGATGTTTTTTAATGCATGTATTTCTAGCAGCCGCACACTGGGCCCGGAGAGGGCGGCCGTCCCGGGTGTTGAGCGGAAAGTGTGTGATTATAAATCACATCGAAGTGTGCCCCCGGGCCATAGATAGATAATAGATCCCCGTGTTTGATAGTAGAAAATAATAGATGATGGATATAGATAGTTAGAAAATTATAAAAAGATAGTTTTGTGACAGAAAGATATTAGGTAGATGATAGAATGGTCTAATATTAAAGCACCCCGGGTTTAAACCATACAAAAAATAAGAAATAGTTAATAAAAAAAAAATTAGGAAAAAAAAGGCGTGGGCTCCCCGCGCAATTTTCTGCGCCAGGGGGGAAACAGACAGCGGGGCAAATTTTTAGCCTGGGAAGGGGTTAATGCCTATGGGTTTCCCAGGCTTGAATATCAGCCCCAAAATAGCCTTCACTGGGTATTAAAATAGGGGGCCCCCCAAAAAAGAGTGGGGTCCCCCTTTTTAAATTTTTGCCAAAAGGTACGCGACAGTGGGGTGATATTCATGCCCGGAAGGGGCCTGGGGTATTGGCGCCCCCCCCCGGTAAAAATCCCGCCCCACTGCCCAAATTGGCGCTCGTTCGATGCGCCAATTGGCACTTAGCCCCCCTTTCCATCCCTGTAGCGGTGGGATTGGGGGAATAAGGGGTTAATATCACCTTGCTATTGTAAAGGGGACATTTTAAACGGTTAATAATAGAGAGGCGTCAATAAGCGCCTATCTTTTTAATTTGTTATTAAAAAAGGTTTTTAAAAAAAAAACAAAAGAATAAATAAATTTTAATGAAAAAAAATAAACCGGTTTTTTATATCTTTTTATCATCAGATCCAGCGACCCCTCGATTCCTGTAAAAAACGTTAAAAAAAAAAACAAACCCTATACTCCCTGTCCCGGCAGTCCAAAAAAATAACGAGGGTCCCCCGACGGTCTCCCTATAGAAACGTGACAAGGTGAGCCATGCTTGTAGGGTCCCAAATGTTGCACTGAAGGAGACAATGCCCTGCACTGCATCACTGAGTTCATTCTCTCACTTTTTGGCAATGCTGCGTGGGAATTTTTCACCAGATTGCCTGAGAGAATGAACGTCGTGCGTCATTCTCCCCCGGAGGAGAGAAGTCGGGGCGTGGGGAAAAGGGTGAGTATGTACTTATGTTATATTTTGTTGTCATGTGTTTGTTATATGTTCTGTTGTATTTTTGGTTAAAATGTTCTGTATGTTTATATGTTTTTTCTGTTGTCTGTGTTGTTTTTTTCTGTTTGTAATGTGTATGTTATGTTCTGTATGTATGTGTATGCTATAGGTTGTTTGTCATGTGTATGCATTTGTTGTTGCATGTGTATGTTATAATGCCTACAAGTAGTTTTAACCCTGCAGTTTAGTGGTTGCACTGCGGAATTAAAACTTGGGCTTTGTGAATTTTTTTGTGGGATGCCTGGAAGGGGAAAAATGCACTGCAGCAAAAATTTTTTTTTTAAATTTTTTTTTTTTTTTTATTTAAAAAGTTAAAAGTTAAATTTCAGGTGTCATTTATTATTCAACCCCCCAAACCCCAAGAATTCTGTTTGGGCCCCTTAAAATTTAAGAAGTAGTTCAGGGACAAAGAATAATGGTTCCCCATGTGTGGTTAATGTCTTTGTGCCCGCTTTTTGACTATTTAAGGGCCTACCCAAAATTTGAAAAAGCACTCATACATGGTCAATGGAAAAAACAAAGGAGCATTCCAGGCCATCGAGAAAGTGTGGGGGTTCCCCAAAGGGTGGCAAGGGAAAAACCCTTTTAAGGAGTTGGGGGTACCTGTCTCCACTGTTGGGAGCTCATCCGTAAGTGGGAAAGGGTTATGGAACTCTGTTAGCCCTTCACGGCCTGGAAGCCTTTAAAAAATTTTCCCCCCGTGCCGAGGAAGGCTTGTGAAAAAGTCAAGGTAACCCCGGGCAACAAGGAAGGGCCCCGGGAAAATTATGGGAGTGGGGCATTGGTTTCGTCAATAATAAATAACGTCTCCACCGCAATGGTCTCCGTTCCGACGAGCCCCCTAAGGTACCTTTTTTTCAAAGCGTATGCAAGGTCGTTCAGTTTTTTCCCTGTCAATTGGGGCTTGAGCAGAGGTTCAAGGTTCTATGGTCTGAGAGACCAGATCGAGATCTTTGGGGCCCAAACCCACACGTGAATTTGGAACTGTTTGGTCCTGTTTGGCCCCCCCACCCAAATTTAACGGTGGGGCAAGTATCTGGGGTTTCTCGCAAGGGGCCCCCTTTTGGTGCTCCGGGGAAATTTTAGAGGGGGTTTTTTTCCAAAAACCTCCCCCCCTTTTGGTTTAAGATGGGCGAACTTTTAAAAAGAAAGGGGCCCAAAGCACCGGAAAACCCTGTTCGGGGAAAAAAGTCAAGGTTTGGGTGGCTAGTGTTCCCCTTAAACCCAATTTAAAAAACTTGTGGGGGCTCGAAAAGTCCCAAAACCCAAAATTTGATTTTAAAAGGGATCTGCTAAAGTGGAAGAAAAACCCCAAAAGGGGCCCGGCCAAAGGCCCCATAAAAGCTTTTATTAGTGTTTTTAAACGGGGTTTTCCCAAATTTAAAATAGGGGTTTTTTTGCCAAAAATTTTTTAGAAAAAATTTTTAAAAATTATGGTCTTTTTTTTTGAAAGATTTAGCTTTGTTAATAAACCCTTTCCCCTCGTTTGCGTTTAGGTCTAACTTATTTGCATTTATCAAACCCGCTAAATTGCGGGGGTTTTAAAATTTGTGGCACTGTATGTTTGTTGTCTGTGTATGTTTGTGTTGTATGTTTATGTTGTATGTCTGTATGTTTATATGTTTTGTATGTCATGTGTTGTTTATATATTTATGTTATATGTTGTATGTCTGTGTATGTTTATGTATGTATGTTTTTTGTTGTATGTCTGGGATGTTTTATGTTGTATGTCATGTTGTTTAGTTTTATGTCATGGTTTGTTTATGTTCTGTATGTATGTGTTTGGATATGTTTTTATTTTTATGTTTTATGTCATGTGTATGTTATATGTTCTTTGTTTTTTAGTATGTTATATGCTGTATGTCTTTTTGTTTATGTTGTATGTCATGTGTAGTTATTGTTTGTATGTCTGGTATGTTATATGTTTTATGTTTATGTTGTTGTATGTGTTGTTATATTTCTGTAGTAGGTAGTTATATGTTGTATGTCATGTATGTTTTGTTGTAGTCTTTTTTATTGTTTATGTCTGTGTTTTTCTGTTGTAAGGTATGTTATATGTATGTATGTTATATTTTATGTCATGTTTTTTTTTTTTTTTTTATTTGACATTAGCCCGGGTGATGGGATATACGTCCCATCATTGGTAATGTGTGTCATGTGCAGGGATCGCCGGATGGGGGCTTGTTCCATCGCGAGCTGATACACGGGACAAGCCACGGCCGCACACCGCCGGAATAAAAGCCCCCCACACCGATCGCGCCCTACAGGCCGCCACCGCGACATTTCACAGCCCAGACACCGACACGCAACAGCCCCGCAACCGATCGCGCAAAAGCCCCGAAAACCGATCACGGACACGGCACAAATCACCCCCCACCCCACCAGCGCCCCCCCCCCTATACACGCCCCCGCACCGCCCACACCTTCCTCCTCCGAACTGCAGCGGTTTCCCGCGCAAAACCGCGATCTTTTTTAGTCTGCGGTTTTTGCTGCGGAAGTGCCCCATCAAGCAAGTCAAGGGGGCCCAAAGCTGCAGTTCCCCACAAAGAAATTGACATGCTGCGGAAAAAAAAAAGGGCTAAACCCCGGGGTTTTTTTTTTTGCGCATGTGCACAGAGACTTCCCGGGTTTCCCATTAGATTACATTGGTAGTGCACTGTGCTGCGGGTTTGGGTGCGTTTCCGCTGGTTGAAAAAGACGAAAAGCATCTAAAACCGCAATGTGTGAAAGGGCTAAGACGGTTTTAATTTTTGTTTCCCCTGCCTATAAATTGTAGGGTTTTTTTCCAGGAGGGGGTGTCTTACAGGTTCGGAACCACATTGAAGGCGCCCCTTTACGATGGTGTTGGGCTACATTATTGGCCAGTTATGTGCTAAATACCCTTTTTTTAACTGTAATTTTTCATCCTTTTTCAAAGTTCTGCTGTTTTCCCTTTACTTTCCTTTGAGTTTTTTTTCAGCGATTATCACTGATAAAAATAAAAATTGTTAAACTGCAAAATTCTCCCATCCACTACAATTTTTATCAGCGCACCGTTGGAACTGCTTTCCTCCATGTGTGTCAGATTTTCATGGACCCATACTTTATATGGGCAAATTTTAATTTTGAGTTTGGGTGAAAAAACAGGAATGTATAATGATTTTTGTGGCACCAATGCAAGAGAAACGGACTGTTAATAGAACCATATCTTTTTAAAAACACCTTAGAAAAAGCACACTGATTCACGACGTCTGAATGAGGGCCCTTTGGTGGAGTACACACAAAGTTAAAAATCGGTCCCTTTTTGTCGGTCAAAAATCGGATAAAAATTTCATAAAATTGATGGTTTGGCATCCGATTTTTTGTAGTTGAGCGTTTGTAGATGTACGCTTACTTTTCCATCCGATTAAACCCGACTCCCTTTTTTTTGTGGATCTGCAAATGGACTTTAAAACGTTGTGGATTTAATCGAACTACACGTGCGGTGTTTGAAAATGCCTTTTTCGCTCCATAGACGCATTGGCGTGTTGACCACAATCGGTGAAAATCGCAGCATGCTGCGATTGCATCGCAGTTTAAATCGGCCCACAAAAATCGGATGATGGGAGTACTCCTTTGTTTAAATTTTTTGGTTTGAGAAAATGCGATTTTTTCATCGCATTCTGTGGTACTTTTAGTCGCCAGTGGACCCCAGCCTTAGAGTGGTTGTTTTTAGTTAGCACAGATGTGAAGTAACCCTCCTTTTTGTTGTTATTATCTTTGGGTTGTTATTCTTCCGTTATTGCAGGGTGCTGAAAATTTTTTGCAGTATTGACAAAGCTTGAAAGGGGAATATTCGTCCCATTTTTGTACCCACAAATCGGTTCTTGCAATCCTTTTTCTGAATTCAAACCTTGCAAAAAAAACTGTATTGATTGTGAATATTTATAAGGTTTTTTTAAAAAAAATGTGCTAACTGTATGAAATGGCAATATAATATTAGTAATTTTCAATTTTCTGTAACAAGTGGATGGTTGCCTTCAAAGTTTTTTTGACATTTAAATTTGCCCCAATTGTCCAAATGGTAACTAGCGAAAGGTTCCATGCTGTAACCTGTTGTATGTAAGTTTGGGGCAAGTAGGATTGGGATGTAGAGGGCTGTCCCCAAGATTTTATGGGGTCACTGGCTGGTGCGCTAGTGAGAGGGATTACTTTTTTCCAACCCCCTGTGCAAAAGGGGAAAATTGAAATTTTGCTGTGAATGTGGGGGGCCCCTCCGCTGGGTGCTGGGATGCTCATTTTGTAATTTTCAAGAGCATTTAGTTTAGAACCATGCTTTAACGCGTATCTCAAGGGTTATTCCACGTAGCATTTTTATCGATTATGCGCGTTTCAGCAGAAAAATACAGTGTAATTAAATGCAAATAATTTTTTGTAAACTCAAAAACAGTGGTTTTTTTTTTAAAGCAGATGTCAGTTTTTCGGGTTTTTTTAATATTTTTCCTTTTTTGAGATAAAAATGCTTCAGCTTAAAAACTACCAAAGCAAGCACATTTATGCTGTGTTTTTTCTCCTAGCTTTTTTTTGGGAAAAAAAACAAAAAATTGCTATTTGTGAACTTTCCCTAGAAAAAGAAAAGTGTATCCTTTTGTATTCGTATTTAAAAATCTTTTGCCATTGCTTAGCATTCAGGTCTAAAAAATTTAAAAAGTGTAAAAAAAAAAAAACCCTTTAAGATGTGGAAATTTAGAAGGAATAAAGGGTATTTTACCGGGTGCTAAAAAGGTTTAAACCTTAAAAAGGTTGGCAAGGGTTATAAAATTTAGTTTTTTTTAATTTTTCAGATTTCTTAGTTCTTTGTCTCAAAATATGGGTTACTTTTATGTAGAAGAGTTAGTTAAAGAATCTATTTAATACTTTGGGATCTTTTTTTTTTTTATTTAAAGGGTTTTTGCAATTTTCAGTTTTTTTCTTTTGTGTATACAAAGCAAGAGCTCTCTTCCTTCTATCCCCTTTTACTAACCAAAAAGCAAATTTATATGTTGGTGAAATTGAAAACTGGGAAAAGAGGTTAGTAAGTGAAAAGCAAAAAGGACGAACAGTTTGTTTACAATGTGTTACCATGGGAAAAAATTAGATCACGAAATTTCAGGCAATTTATTATTTTCAAATTTTTCCCCTTTTTTTTTAATTTTTGATGCATCTAAAAAAAAACAAAAAGTCCCCGGTGGCCTTCCCTACAGACCCCCATGGCGTCCCTTGGGGGCGTCTCTTAGACCTGATTGGACCGTCCTATGACCTTCCGTATGGAATCCAATAGATATCCCTATTTTTTTCACCCGGTGGCGAACCCAGGCCGTGTGGGAAGGGGGCACGCTGCCATCTCCCAGCCTAGTGCCCCCCCACTTCCCCAGCCCCCTACCTTTTCCCCCTTTACTGCACTGGGCTATCTCCCCTGCAGAGTGCTTCCCATAGGCCCCATGCCCCCCATCAGTCTGCCGCATGATGAGGGGGGGCGGCGGTGCTTGTAATGAGGGGATGGTGCGTGGGTGGGGAAATGGGGGCGGGCTGGTGAGGGGATGGCGCACGTTTCCCTAGGAAGGACTGTATATATGAAGGACAGATCAGCGTTGGAAGGGACAGGTTTTTTTATATGAGGCCCTTATACTGTATGGGCGCTTGTGGGGCCTTTACAGTATGGGGCTTAATGCGGGGCCCCTTATACTGTGTGGAGCCTTTGGGGACCCTTATACAGTATGGAGCATATGTGGGGCCATTTTCAGTTGGGCACTATGTGGGTCATTAAAACGTATTTGCATTGTGGGCAATTATACAAATATGGATCACTAGTGGGGCCATTTTTACTCCTGTATGGAAAAACTATTGTGGCCATTTACAGTTTGGGCATCATGTGGGGCCTTATCGTTATGGAGCACTTTTGTGGAGCCCTTATTATATGGAGCACCTGTGGGGCCATTTCGTATAGAGACTATTTGGGGCCCCTTTTACAGTTTGGGCATATGTGGGGCCAATATAAAGTTGGGGCATGTGGGGTGATTATACTTAGGGAGCACCATGTGGGTGATTATATGCTGGGCCTATGGGCCATTTACTGTTGGGCACGATGTGGGGGCCATTGTACAGTATGGAGCACCCTTGGGGCCATTTTACTGCAAGGGCCCAATGGGGCCATTGTACTGTATGGAAAAACTATGTGGGGGCCCATTATACTATATGGGCACTATGTGGGGCCATTATATATGGAAGTCAATCGGTCCCTGTGATACTGTATGGGCACTAGTGGGTCATTTCACTTTTTGTGGACTATGGGGTCTAAGACTGTATGGAGGATTTTTTTTTTGCCCATTATATGAATAAAGAGCGGTGGGGATTCGTTGAAGAATCATCTGTGATGGGGTCACCATTCTTTTTTGGGGGGGAATTGACAGAGGCGAGTACGTGGGTCTCATACAGTGGCGGAAAAATTCACTTGGGGGGGAAAATTTTTTGTTTTGATCATATTTATCTGTTTATTAAAGGTTTTACCCTGTTTTTAAATTTAAAATTTTTTGGCTTTTTGGGCCATGGCATTTTACGCTCCCCATAACATATATTTTTCCCCCAAAGTTTATCATTTTATTTAAAAAAAAAAAACTTCCTCAATTGTAAAACATTTTTTTTTTACAGTATAAAGGTTGATTTGTCAAGTTTTTATTTTTGGTCTATGTGTATTTGACATCCCTGGCTTAAAGGTTTTTCCATTAAAAAGGTTGAATTACAAGGGGTTTGAAAAATCAAAACAACTTTGAAATTTTTAAATTTTTAAATTAAAAAAATCCTTCCATTCTCAAAAAAACAGACCTCCCTGCTTGGTATCTAGTATCTTGGGCTTGGAGTGCAGGGTTAAGCTCTTTGCTAAAAATCTATAGCCTAATGTTCAAATTTTTTTCTAAACTAAAAACCTCAAAATTAGGGAAATTGGGATGTTGGCACGTTCGATAAAAAGGGTTTTTTTTTGCGTTTTGGGGATTGGTCTTTAAAAAGGTTGCCATCATGCTATATACCTTCCCATGGACGTCCCTACAGCCTTCGCTATGGCTGTCCCCAAGACCTTCACTATGGAATGTCCTTAGACTTCCCTAAACAAATTTGCAGCGAACTTCATGCATTCAAACAAGCAACACTCCTTTCAAATTGCCTACTCTGTAAAAAAAGGCCTACTTCACAAACCTCGTATTTTCCTTCCCAAACCCCCAAACGTTATTCAAACTTTTAATCCTCCACCCACCACTGCCCCCCCTCCCTCATCTCTGCTGAGGACTTTTCCAAACATTAAAAAAAGATGGCCAAAAGGAAGTTTCTTGTTCAACCCCTCAACCACTTTTTACCGACCAATGCCCCAACCCCCTAACCCCCTCTCCAATATAATGAAGGGGAGCTTAATTGTCTTCTCTCAAAACGCACTCAAACCCGTGCACTTGACCCCCTCCCAACCCACCTCCTCCCAATCCACCCCATTATTCATCCCTAACCCCCCTCTTCAACCCTTTACTAACTTCCGGGGACCTTCCCCTTTGTTTCAAAATCCAAATCCGCCTATCCTTAAAAAACCCAACCCCCGACCCAAAAGCTTGTCCCGCTATCGCCCAATATCGCTGCTCCATTGCCCTTCCAAACTCCCGGAGCTGCATGTCCACGTGGTTTCCCCCCCTTCTCTTCTAACTTGCTCTTTGAACTCTACAATCGGGTTTGCCCCCACACTCCACGGGCAGCCCTGACCAAAAATCTAAGACAAAATTAACCCAAAGAAAAGGACATACTCTAAAATCCTGTTCTTGACCTGTCCTCTGTTTTTACACATTTGCCACTGCCTTTACTCAGATTCTTTTTTTTGGGCGTCAAAGACCTGCCCTACTTGGATCCCTCATCCCTTTTCCAAACCGAATTCACGTTCCCCCACACTACCCCCTGTCCCACCCTTTCTGTTGGGTTCCCCAAAGGCTCTGTTCTAGGCCCCCTACTCTTTAAATCTTACACTTGGCCTGGGGCAACTCTAAAGTCCCGGATTCCAGTCCCAACTTTCGCTGATGACACTCAGATCTACCTCTTGGCCCAGAATAAATTTTGCTTCAGAACCCCGGAGGTTTTATCGATATCCTCCTTCTTCCCCTCCCCGCTTCTCAAATAATGTGGAAAATTCTGAACTCAAAATCTTTCCCCATCCCGATTTTCCCCTTCTGACCTATCTCCCAAAATTAAAGACATAACTTTCCCCCGTCCAGAAGTCCGCTGCTCGGGTACCCTTATTGCCCTGTCCTTAAAAACCGCACCCCAAGTCTTTTACCTCCCTGTCGTTCAGCTCAAAAAATTTTCAAGAACCCGCCCTTTTCCTAAACCTCATCTACTAAAATGTTGTGCAGCCCTCTCATCTCCCGCCTTGATACTGCAACACCTTTTCTCTGGCCTCCCTGCTAACCCCCTGCACCTCCCCAGCCCTCTTAACTTGCTGCAGACTAATTCCCTTTCTCGACCCCTCCGTTCCCCCCCCTCGCAAACTTTTCCCTGGCTCCCTTTCCCCTCGCGTATCCTTTAAAATTTACAAATACTGCTCAAGGCCATCTAAAATCTGTCCCCCTCATATATTCTAAAACTAATCTTCGATATTTTCCCCTCAGTAATCTCCGACCCTCCCAAGACATCCTCTCCCCCAACTTATTGCTTCACCCAACGCCCCAAGACTTCTCCCCAATATCCCCATCCTGGGAATTCTTTTCCCCAAACCCCTCCGACTATCAAAATCTTCGTCCCTTAGACGGAACCTGAAAACCCATTCTTCAGGAAAGCCTAAAACCGCAAAAGACCTGCTGCCCCCTCCCACTACCGGAGTTATTGCCTCAAAAAACACCGGAAAAATGCGCAAACCCCCGACCTACTGTTCCTGCCCCACAATCCCCTTTGAATGTAAGCCCCAAAGGGCAGGGGCCTTCCCTCTGTTTTAGTTGTATTTTTGTTTTTTTACGAAAATGTACCTGTAATTTGTATGTAACCCCTTCTCTGTACAGCACCATGGGAAACAAAGGTGCTAAGAAATAAATATTATAATAATAAAAATATAAACCCTATGACCTTCCTTTGGGGGCTGTCCCCATAGACCTTCCGTATGTCTGTCCCATGACCCTTCCGTTGTGAATGTGTAGAGATGGTTTTTGAGCAAGGGGGTCCTCTGGTGGTTACAGACAGTACTGAAACCCTTTAAACGGGAATGCAATTGGGTCACTGGGCGGCTGAAAAAAGGGAGGGTTCCTCCCATGTGGGTTTCGGTGATCAAATTTTTTTCTTGTTCAATTGTTGTTCCTGGGGCCTTTTAAGTTTTTCGGGAGTCTTTCCTTTTGGGCTGCTGCTTTAGATAAAATATTTTTTTCCTTTATTTTTTGTGTTGCTTTTTTGATGTTTTCTCACTTTTGGATTCAGCCGGGGCCCTCCCGGGGCTGTGCTCCTTTGTTTTTCTGTAGCCAGTTATTTGTTCATTTGCTTTTTCCTTTTTTTTCCGTGGGTGCGGCTTGTTTTGTTTCACCAGGTCTGATTTAGGTGGTTGAGATGTGTGATCTCAGGGTTTTTTTCAATCAAAGTGTTGGTATTTTTTGGGGGGTTTTTTTTGGGTTGCAGTCAGAATTTTTTCCCGTATTTTCTATCTAGAAAGATTTGGGCCCCGGTTTGCTCTTTTTTTTTCTGTCTGTGTCCGTGCTTTCTTCTTGTCTAAACCCCTTATTTTTTGGGGCTTCCTTTTTTTTTTGGGATCTGCTCCAGGGGGATAGCTTTCATCTTTCTGCCTTTGGTGTAGTTATTTTAAGGGGGTGACAAGGGGTCTAGGATAACGTAGGGAAGCCCTGGCTCATTATTTTTTTTGGGGTTGTTTTTGGTTACTGCAATCCAATAGGTTCCAAACCCCTTGTGTATTACCGTTTTTTCTATTTCTCTCAACCCAACATAACGTATCAAGGCCAAACTGAAAATTTTAAAGGTATCACAGAAGGAAAAATAGTGTGGAAAGAAAAAGTTGCAGAGATTTTTTTTTTTCTTTTTGTTGCATTTTTTCCTCTTTTTCTCTGGGTGTGAGGGGTTTTTTTTGTTCTCAATGGATTTTGCCGTTGTTGGCTTTTGTGGACAGCTTCCCATGAGGTTGGGAGTATTGCTATCTTCTTGTGGTTGCCGGTTGGGGAAACCCTAGGATACCCATGCCAGATTTGTTTTTGGGGGTGGGGCAAAATTTCTGAATTTAAAAAAAACTGAAGTTTTTTTTGCCTTAAACCCTAAGTCCTCAGGGAAGTGGCACAAGGTTCAAATTGTCTCTCTTCCTGCGCGGCGCCCTCGGATTGGGCTTTTTCCCTGACCTGGGGACCTGTTTTAAATGATTTTGAGTATTTTTTAGCTCGGGGGTTATTGTACGATGAAACCTAATGTCATGTAAAGCTAAAAAAGACCTTGTTGGCATTAAATGGGGGTCTTGAAGCGGGGGTTGTCTGTCAAAAATTCCAAAAGTGGGCTCCTGCCCAAATGAATGTTGAGCTTTGGCACCCCTTTTTCGGGGGGGCTGCAGAGAATGTAAGGATGTTATGGGGTTTCCCCTTTTCCTCTGGTCTCAGTTTCTATGTCATTGGCTATTCAAATTGCAGAGTTTGCGTGGCCAGGGTTGCGTGAGATGGTGTTGCCTTGTGGCCCCCTCTGAGCCCATGCAGTTGATGGAGTGACTTCTGGGGCCAGCGTCATGAGTTTCGAAAACGCAATGGGTTTGTTTCTTCTGTGTGAGCCCCCATGCTATTTCCGTCTGTCCCAGGGGCAAGGGCGTTTTGCGCGCTCAGTTTTTTGGGTATGTTCAGAAAATTTCTGTTGATTGTTTCCCCCATTTGCTCAATGTAACATTTTGGCTAGGCTTTTGTTGATTTAGGAGAGTATTAATGATGGATTTTGACTTTGCCCAAACGTTTTTGGGGGTTTCCCCTGTCCCCCCCGGAATTATTCCTTTTTTGGGCATTGATTTACCCCTTTGGGGAGAAAAACCCCATTTTTACCAGGTGTAATGAGGGTTGAACCAGATCAGCAGGGAGAGTTGCAAATTTTGGTTTTGCAAAATCTGCATGACTTATTGTACGGGTTTCCCCTTGGGTTAGATCATAATCTTTTGGTTGGAAATTGGTCTGTGCCCATTGGGGCTGCCAATGTGTTAAATGACACTCTGTTTTTTTCCCCTTTCCCCAGTTCGGGATGTCCCTGACTTTTTGACTGATTTTTTGATGTTTTTAGTAAAAGTAAGTTTGCGCCCTTTACCCCCTCACAGAATTATGATTGCGCTATTGAGTTAGTCCCAGGTGGTAATTTCAAAAGGGTCGCCTTTTTAATTATCTGTATAAAACGATGCTATCGATCTTTATCAAGGAGTCATTGGAAAAGGGGGTCATATCGGGGACCACCCCTTTTCCCCCTTGGGACCCGTTTTTTTCTTTGGGGCCCAAAAAAAGGGGGTTTCATTGGGGTGTATTGATTATCTTTCCCTGAAAAAGATCATGTGAATATAAATTTCGCAGCAGATGAAGAAAAGGGGGACACGTTTACTAGTGGGTTTGGCGGAGCCACAGGATTTGAACACCCCAGTTTAAAAAAAAAATGTTGACCGGCCCCCCCAGCTGGGTCCTCCTACTCAGCTCTCCAGTCTAAAAAAATTTAGGGCACAGAGGTAGTCGCTTCTGAAACGTCCCCAGAAAAATTTTTATTTTTATCGGCAGGATTGGACCCCGTGGTTTGAGGTTAGGGGTCTCGCGCGCTGGACCCCCACCTTCCCCTTTGGGGTCGTATTACCCTTTTAAAAAGGGCCTGGCCCGCCGGCCCGGGGGATGAGGGTTTCTTCCCTGGCGGGGAGCAAAAACCCGTTTTGGGGTCACTGGTTCCCGCCCTTTGGGGGGAAGCTTGGGCACAGCGCCAAAAATCCCGGGGGGGCCCCGTGGCGTCGGGGGAGTACTCAAAAATTTTAAAATGTTTTGAGTGCCTCAGCGCTGCTGCGGAGCCCCCTGTTCATGTGGGCAGTTGGTGCTAGTGTCTTGTCCGCAGGTGGATGCCGCGGACAGGGGCGGGGGTGCGCGCCTTTTTTGAATTTTTCGCGGCGCCTGAGCGCGCGCTTTTTATGTTCTCTTCCGGCTTCTCTCTCAAAAGACAGCACGGCGGCCATTACTGGATCAGTGGCTGAAGGCTTCCTTCCTCACTCCCCTCCCCCCAACAATCGAAGCCTACCCCCGGGGCCCAGGGGTGAGTCGCTTTCCCTGTCGGGCAAAAGGGCTTAACCCCCAGGCAGGCATGCGTACGAAACGATCACTATAGCGCATACTAATGCGACGTTTTTTTGTGATCTTTTTAAATGCGTGATGCGCCAAGTGGCGTTCTCTTAACGACCAAAGGGGTTTAGCGATTCCTTAACGACTTTGGCGGTCATTGCGTGTAAATTCGGAAAATTTTTGTTGGTTTTGTTAGTGTGGTACCTTGAAACACTGTCCTGCAGCTGTATCATAAGAGGTGGGGTCGCACCCCCCTTTCTTTTAAAAAGGGTTGTGGGGGTCTGGACATTAACCCCCCTTTTTAGGCGGTTAACCCCTTAATTGGGGGAAAATGGGGTGCTCTTCTTTAAGAGCTTTACCTTCAGCGTTTGTTTTTCCTTTAAGAAAACCCCTTTCTGTTCTAGACGGGTTTTCCCGCCATTTTTCTATGTGAGGGCTGTCAGATCGGGTGAGGAGGGGGACCCTCCCAGATCCTAAGGATCGTTTGCGATCACACGCAGCCTGAGGCGTCAAGGCAGCGGTCGGGGTGTCAGTGATGCAAAATGGGGGCCCCCGGGGCTCGTTCTTTGTTGGCCTTTTGACCTTTTTGGTTTTTTGGGTGTCAGCTAGATTTCTCTTTGGTGGGAAGCGAAAAGGCCCGGGGTCCCACCCTTTCCCCGCGTGCGTGGGGAAGATCTGGGCATGGGGGGTTCCCCCTTAAAGGGCTCGGTGGGGGTTGTTTTCAGTTTAAAAGGGGATGGGCCAGGGAAAACTTTTGCCTCTTTTTTGGGGCGAAAAAGAGGTTTTTTATTAACCCATGGGGGGAAGGCGTTCGGTTACGGAGGGGGGTAATTTGACGTCCTGGTAAGTCCCCCGGGGTTTCAGGGGGTCAAATAGGTCGCGATCAACAATTACCATTTGGGATGGCTTAAGGGGTTGGGGGGAAAAGGGAAACCCCGGTTCCCAGATAAAGTTTTCAGGGGACAGGGTTTTTTTTAAAACGCTGTATCGTTCGACGGTTTGTTTGAAAATTTGGATTTTCTCCTGAAGTGGATGCCCCTTTTTATCCCAGCTTGGGAAAATCCTAATGTTTCCCTGTTAAAGGGGGGGAAAAATTTCGCAGGATCCGCGGACAAAATAAACGGAGAGGGCCCGGCAAAAATCCATCTACGAGGCCGCAGGTCATGGATTCGGCGGTATTTGGGTCCTTGTGTGCTTGTAAAGCTTCCAAAGGGGGGGGGGGCCCTTGGTTAGCCCCGTTTCGGCGGCGGGGGAAAAGATGGATCCCACTACCCGAGGTAGAGGGGTTTTCAAATTTTGGAGGTACAGCCCGTTATGGCAGTATGCAGGTTTGGTACTGCGCCCATGTGCCCAGGGCGAAAATCCTGGGGTGGTAACGGGTTCAGAAGAGCACGGGTGGATTGGGAAATTTGGACGGAAAAAGGGGCGGGTTTCCAAGCAAGGTTTGTTATCTTTAGTTTACAAGGGTGGCCCAGCTATTTGGTTTCTGCCTCCGGAGCTGATTCCCAAAGGAAAATGGGCAAAAAAACCCCGGTTTTTACCGCAAAAGAGTTTTGATTCTGAAATCTGGCGGGGCCTAGTGCCGGTATTTAGTCGGCGGTCCTTTCGGTCCGGGGGACGGTTCGGTCAGCCTTTTGGGGGTTCGGGTGTTCCTCTTTTTCGGGAAAAAAGAACGCTAAAAAATTACCGCATCCCGGGGAAAACAAAAGGTTTCCCCAAAGAAAAGGGGGAAAAGCTGACAAAAAGGGCCCGCTAAGGCGGATGACGCCAGGGTCTACTCGAGGGTCTGAGTGGGAGGGGCCTGTCCAATTCGAACCGATTTGGGTTTCCCGGTGTGGCCGGGGGTGACGCGGGTTGTGTCGGCAGGCTATTTCATAGGGGGGGGGGCTTCGGACCCCCCCAGACAGTTTTTCCCAAATTCTCGCTTTCCCTTCAACCCCGAGTTTTTCCCGCTTATGCGAGGGGTCGTTTCCCTTCTGCAAAAGGGTTTGTTTGGTTACCGGTTCCGCGGAGGCCCGGGGGGAAGGGGGGTTTTTTTCCCCCTCTTTGTGGTCCCTAAAAAGGAGCACAAATTTCCCCCCAAAAATTTGGAGAGAAGTCTTTCTTCTAAAAAGATTGAATGGGCATTTTACAAAAAAATTTTCCCTGGTTTCACCCCGACCGTTGTGGGGGGGCCGTGTCGCGGGAACAAATTTTTTTGGTTTGTCTACGCATTCGCGACGTTATTTGCATTTTCCGTGGGAAGGGGCCCCACCAACGCTTACCCCGTTTTGCCATAGGTCGGGACCCTACCAATTTGGGGGCCCTTTGCCATTGGGTTTGGGTTTCCCCGCCCCCCGAGTTTTTACGAAATTTTGGCACCTCTCATGGCGATTTTCGAAGACAGGGGGTTACGATTTTTCCCTTTCCGGGCGACCTTTTGTTTTTTGGCGCCCTAAAAAGGAGGAGGGGGGGGTGAGGGGTCGAAATTTTATCCCTTCAGCCCCTGGGGGGCCCTTCGGGTGGCTGGTCAATTGGGGGAAGTGCTCTAGCCCGTCGCAGTAAATTCTTTTTTTGGGAATGCATTTCGACAGGGGTACGAGCAGTGGTGTCCCTCCCTCCAAAAAAGCAAAGAGTTTTTCTTCGCATGTCGGTTATGAAGTCTTGACAGCAAGCCCCTTGGGAAGGGGTGTAGGGCCTTCTGGGTTTGATGGTGGCGTCAATGGAGGCAATCCAGTTTCCCCAATTTCTTTCCCAGGGCCCCAAAAGGTTTCATTTGAACCTTTGGGGAAATCGATCGCGGGTTTTTCATGGATTGCAGTGTCATAATCTAAAAAGGGTTTGCGGAGTTTTTAGGAGGGTTGGTCAGCCCGGAAGTGTTATCCCGGGGAAAGCCCTTTCCCCCTCCGAGGGGTGGTCGGTCATAACCCCCAATGCCGCAAAGGGCTGGGGGGGGTTGTCGGGAAAAGTATTTGGACTCAGGGAGTTTGGTCGTCGGAAGGTCTGTTTTCCCGTTTAACCCTTTTGGGAAGAGGGGATTTTTTTTTTTTCCCTTCCAGAAATGGAGGGGTCCTTTTAAAGGGGTTCTACCGCCCGGTCCCGGTAAAAAAAAATGCGGGGCCCGGTTCGGGGTATATAAACCCATAAAGGTAAAACCGGGGAGTTTCAAGCTCGGGGGGGGAGGTGTTGGGATCCGGGTTAGGGCCCCCGGAGGCCAGGGGGGCCAGCCATCTCTGGGATTCACATTCCAGGATTTGGGAAAATGTAAAGGCGGACTTTTCATCGCGAAAAAGGGGAAACCGGAAAATTGGAGTCTTCTTTTGGGAGATTTTTGCACTCCCGGGTGTTTCCCGTTGGGAACCCCCCAATTTGGATTGATGGCATCCAGGGTAAATTCCCAAAGTTCCCAAACCCGTTATGTCCGGTAAAAGGTCCGAAGGCTGGGGGGGTTTGCTTAGTGGCCCCCGGGGGGGCCAATTTCGGTAATTTTATGTGTTCCCGCCGATTCTTTTACCCCCTTTTGGTGTTGCGTCGGATCAGACGGGAAAGGAGCCCCGACTATTTTGATACCCCCAAAAGGGCCCAAGGAGGACGTGGTTCTCGAGGGGTTGTCATGCGGGGCAGCCCCTCCCTTCCATCCCTCTTCGCCCGGCCCTGTTAATAAAGGGGCCCCTTTTTGCCATTCCGGATAAAGTCTTGCTTTTGGGGGGTTTGGCTCTTGGGGACCGAGATTTGCCCCGTAAAGGGTTTTTTTCAGCCAAAAGTCATTGCCTCTTGCGGCTGCCAGGGGTCCGGTTACAAATGGATTTACCAAAGATTGGGGAAGCCTTTTTGTGGTGTTCGGATTCTTAAAGGAAAACCCGAGGTTTTTTTCCCCTTCCCCAAATTTGTTGGCCTTTTTGCAGTACGGGCTGGAAAAAGGGTTTGGCAGTTAGCACTCTGAAGGGGCGGGTTTCTGCTTGCCCTTGCTATTTGGGGAGGCTATCGCTTCGCGTGGGACGTCCGTTCCTTTTTTTCGCGGAGCCCCCTTTCCCCCGGGGGGGGGTTTTTTTTTTGGTTCTTTTTTTTTTCCCCCCCCAAAAAATTTTTTTTTTTTTCCCCGGGGGTTCCTTTTGGGGGGGGGTTTTTTGGGGGTTTTTGGGGGGTTTTTTCCCCCCCTTTTTGGGGCCCCGGGGGGTTTTCCCCCGGGGGTTTTAGGGGGGTTTCCCCTTTTTTTTTTTTTTTTCCCCCCCCGGGGGGGAAAAAAGGGGGGGGGGGGGTTTTTTTTTTTGGGGGGGGTTTTTTTTTTTGTCTATTTTAAAATTTTGGGAATTTTTTTCTTTTTTTTTGGGGGGGGGGGCCCCCTTTTTTTTTTTTTGGGGCCTTTAAAACCCCCTTGGGGCCCCCAAAAAAAAATTAAAATTTTGGGGGGGGGCTTGGGGGAAAAAAAAAACCCTTCCCCCCTTTTTCCCGGGAAAAAAAAAATTTTTGGTTTAAAAATTTTTTCCCGGGGGTTTTTCCCGGGGGCCCCCGGGGGGGTTTTTTTTAAAAGGGGGGAAAAAAGGGGGGCCCCCAAAAAAGGGGGGGGCCCCCTTTTGGGGCCCCCCAAAAAAAAAACCCCCCCCCAAAAAAAATTTTTTTTTAAAAAAAAAAAGGGGGGGGGGAAATTTCCTTTTTTTGGGGGGGGGGGGAAAAAAAAAGGGTTTGGGGGGTTTCCCCAAAAAAAAATTTTTTTAAAACCCGGGGCCCCCCCCCCCTTTTTGCAATTTTTGGGGGGGGGAAAAAAATTGGGGGGTTGGCCCAAAAGGAAAATTTTTTTTTTTTTTTTTCCCCCAAACCCCCCCCGGGAAATTTTTTTAAATTTTGGGGGGAAAGGGGTTGGGGGGGGTTTTTGGGGGGGGGGGTTTTTTTTTTTTAAAGGGGGGGGGGAAAAAGGGGCCCCTTTTGGGGAAAAAAAATTTTCCCCTTTTTAAAATTTTTTCCCCCCTTTTTTTTCCCCAAAAAAGGGGGGGGGGCGGGTTTTAAGGGGGTTTTTTTTCCCCGGGCCCAAGGAAAAAGGGGGGGGCCCCCCCCCTTTAAAACCGGGGGCCTTGGGGCCCCCCTTTTTTTCCCCTTTTCCCCCCCGGGGGGGGCCGGGGGTTTTAAAAAAATTTTTTTTTTTTGGGAAAATTTTTTTCCCCCGGGGGGGTTCCCCTTTTGGGGGGTTTTTTTTTAAGGGAAAAAAGGGGGGGGCCCCCGGGGGGAAAACCCCTTTTTTTAAAAAATTTTTTTTCCCGGGGGTTCCCGGGGTTTTTATTTGGGTTTAAAATTAAAGGGGGCCCCAAAATTTTGGGGGGAAAAAAAAAACCTTTTTAAAAAACCCAAAAGGCCCCCGGGCCCTTTAAAAAAATTTTTTTTCCCCCCCCCCCCTTTTTTTTTTAAAAAAAATTTAAAAACCCCCCCCTTGGGGCCCCCCCCCGGGGGGGCCCCCTTTTTGGGGGGGGGGGAAAAAAAAAAAGGGGGCCCCAAAAAAATTTTTTTCCCTTAAAAAAAAACGGGTTTTTGGGGCCCCCCGGGGGGGGGGCCCCCCCGGGGGGGGGTTTTTTTTTAAAATTTTTGGGGGGGCCCCCCGGGGGGGGGAAAAAAAACCCCCTTTTTAAAAAAACCCCCTTTTTTCCCCTTTAAAGGGTTTTTTTTTTTAAAAACCCCCCTTTGGGGATGGGGAAAAAAACCCCCCCCTTTTTTCCCCCTTTTTTTTAAAAAAAGGGGGAAAACCCCCCCCCCCAAAAATTTTTTTGGGGGGGGGGGAAAAAAACCCCCGGGAAAAACCCCCCGGGGAAAAAAAAAGGGGGGGAAATTTTTGGGGGGCCCCCCCCCCCCCCCCCCCGGGGTTTTTAAAAGGGGGTTTTTTTGGCCCCCAAAAAAAAGGGGGGGGGGCCGGGCCCGGGGGGGGAAAAAAGGGGGGGGGGGGGTTTTTTTCCCCCTTTTCCCCCTTTTTTTTGGGGCCAAAATTTTGCCCCCAAAAAAAAAATTTTTAAAAAAAACCCCCCCCCCTTTAAAAAAAAATTTTTTTTTTTAAAAAAAATTTCCCGGGGGAAAAAATTTTCCCCCCCCGGGGGGGGGCCCCCCCCGGGGGGGGGCCCTTAAAAAGGGGGTTTTTCCCCGGGAAATTTTTTGGGGGGGGGGAAAAAAAATTTGGTTTTGGGGCCCCCCCCCAACCCCGGGGGGGCCCCCCCCCCAAAAAACCGGGGGTTTTTTTTAATTTTTTTTGGGGGTTTTTTTTTTGGGGGGGGTTTTTTTTTTTTTTTTTTTTTCCCAAAAAAACCCCCCCCTTTTCCCCTTTTTTTAAAAGGGCCCCCTTTTTGGGGGGGGTTTTTAAGGGGGTTTTTCCCCTTTTTGGGGGGAAAGGTTTTTTCTTTGGGTTTTAAAGGGGGGGCCCCCCCCCCCCCCCCCAAAAAAAAAAAAACCCCCCCCCCCCCTTTTTTTTTAACCAAGGGCCCTTTTCTGGCCCCCTTTTTTTTGGAGGGCCCCCTTTTTTTTTTTTTTTTTTTTTTTCCCAAAATTTTTTTTTGGGGGTTTTGGGGAAAAATTTTTTGGGGGTTTTTAAAAAAGGGGGGTTAAAGGCCCAAAACCCCCTTTTTTTTCCCGGGGGTTTTTTTTCCCCCCCAAGGGGGGGGTTTTTTAAGGGGGGAAAAATTTCCCCCTTTTTTTTTGGGGGGGAAAAAAATTTAAAAGGGGCCCCCGGGGAAAAAATTTAAAAAAAATTTTTTGGGGGGCCTTTTTTAAAAAAAAAAATTTTTTTTTTTTTTTTTTGGGTTTTTTTTGGGGTTTTTAAACCCCCAAAACCCCCCCCGGGGATTACCCCCTTTTTTCCCCCCTTTTTCCCCCCCCTTTCCTTTAAAAAATTTTGGGGGGCCCCAAAAAAATTTTTAACCCTTTTTTAAAAAAAAGGGGGGGAAAAATTTTTGGGGGGTTTTCCCCCGGGGAAAAAATTTTTTTTTTTTTCCTTTAAATTTTTAAAAAAATTTTTTTTTGGGGGGAAAAAAGAAACCGGGGCCCCTTTTTTTTTGGTTCCCCTTTTTTTCCCGGGGTTTTTTTTTTTTTTTTTTTTTCCCCGGGAAAAGGGCCCTTGGGCCCCTTTTTTAAAATGCCCTTAATTTTTTTTTTTTTTTTTTTTGGGGGTTTTTTTAAAAAAAAAGGGGGAAAAAAGGGGGGTTTTTTTTTTTTTTTTTTCCCCGGGGGGGGTTTTTTTCCCCCCCCCCCTTTTTTTTTTTTTCCCCTTTTTTTTCCCCCCCCTTTTTTTTTAAAAAAAAAATTTTAAAGGGTTTTTAATTAAAAAGGGAAAAAAAAGTTTTTTTCCCCAAAATTTTTGGGGGGGTTTTTTTTTAAATTTTTTTTTTTTTTTTTTAAAAAAATTTTTTAAAAAAAAAATTTTTTTTGGGGGCCCTTTTTTTTTCCCTTTTTTTTCCTTCCCCCGGGGGGGTTCCTTTTTTGGGGGGGTTTTTTGCCGGGTTTTTTTTTCTTTTTTTTTTTGGGGGGGGGAAAACCCCCAAATTCCGGGTTTTGGGGGCCCCCGTTTCTGGGGGGGGTTTTTTTTTTTTTTTTGGGGGGGGGGCCTTTTTTTTTAAAACCCCCTTTTTTTTGGGGGGTTTTTTGGTTTTCCCCCAAAAAAAATTTTTTTTGGGGTTTTTTTTTTTCCCCCCCTTTTTTAAAAAAAAGGGGGAATTTGCCCCCAAACCCCCCCTTTTTTTTCCCCGGGCCCTTTTTTTGGGGGGGAAATTTTTTTCCCCAACCGGGGAGGCCCCCCCCTTTTTTTCCCCCCCCCGGGTTTGGGGGCCTTTTTTTAAAAAAATTTTTTTTTTTTTTTTCCCCCGGGGGGCCCCCAAAAAAAGGGGGGGGGTTTTTTTTAAAAAAAAAAATTTTTTTTTTTTTAAAAAAAAATTTTTTTTTTAAAATTTTAAATTTTCCTTTTTTTGTTAAAAAACCCCCCCCCCCAAAATTTTTTAAAATTTTTTTTTTTTTAAAAAAAATTTTTTTTTTTTCCAAAATTTTTAAAATTTTTTTCCCCTTTTTTGGGGAAAAAAACCCCCCTTTTAAAACCTTTTTTTAAAAAAGGGGGCCCAAAAGGGGAAAAAAAAAGGGGGGGTTTTTAAAACTCCTTTTTTTTTTTTTTTCCCCCAAAAAAACACCCCCTTTTTTGGGCCCAAACCTTCCCCTTTTTTTTGGGGGGGGGCCCCAAAAAAACCCCCCTTTTCCCTAAAAACCCCTTTTTCCCCGGGGGGCCCAAAAAAGGGGTTTTAAAACCCCTTTTTTTTTTCCCCCCCCCCCCCCCTTTTTTCCCCAAAAAAATTTTTTTCCAAAACCCCCAATTTTTCCCCCTTTTTTCCCCGGGCCCCCCCCTTTTTTTTTTCCCAAATTTTCCCCGGGGGGGAAAAAATTCCCCCAAAAAAGCCCCCCCAAAATTTAAACCCCCCCTTTTGGGAAAAAAAATTTTAATTTTTAAAACCAAAAAAAAAAAATTTTTTTTCTTTTTTTTAAAAAAATTTTGGGGAAAAAAAACCAAAAAGAGGGGCCCAAAAACCCCCCCCCTTTAATTTTTAATTTTTTAAAAAAAAATAAAATTTTTTTTAAAGAAAATTTCCCCCCCCAAAAATTTTAAAAGGGTGGGCGGGGGAAAAAACCCCCCACCAAAAAAGGGGGGGGGGGTTTTTTTTTAAAAAAAAATTTTTTTTAAAAGGGGGGGGAAAAAAATTTTAAAAATTTTTAAAAGGGGGGGAAAAATTTTAAAAATTTTTTCCCCTTTTATTTTGGTTTTAATTTTTTTCCAAAAAACCCCTTTTTTTAAAATTTCCAAAAGGCCTTTAAAAAAAATTTAACTTTTTTTCCCCCAAAAAAAAACCCCAAAATTTTAAAAAATTTTTAAAAAACCTTTTAAAAACCCAAATTTTAAAAAAATTTTTTTGGGGCCCCCCCCGGGGGGGGTTGAAATTTAAAACCCCGTTCCCTTTTTTTGGGTTTTTTTAAAATTTTTTTTTTTTTTTTCTTTTTTAAACCCCCAAAAAAAAAAAAAATTTCCGGGCCCCCCCCTTTGGGGAAAAAAAATTCCCCCTTTTTTTCCCCCCCCCCCCTTTCCCCCAAAAATTTTTTTTTTTAAAAAAAAAAAAGGGGGGGGGGGGGGAAAAAAAAAAATTTTTAAAAAAAAAAAAAAGAAATTTTTTTTAAAAAAATTTTTTTTTTTTAAAAAAAAGGGGGGGGTTTTTTTTTTAAAAAAAATAAAAATTTTTACAAAAAAAAAACCAAATTTAAGGGGAAATTTTTTTAAAAAAGGGGTTTTCCGGGGTTTGTTGGGGAAAATTTTCCCCCAAAAAAATTTCCCCTTTTAAACCCCCCCCCCCAAAAAAAAAACCCCCCCCTTTTTTGGGGGGAAAAAAAAAAAAGGGGAAAAAAAAAAAAAAACCCTTTAATTAAAAAAAAGGTTTGGGTTCATAAAAAAAACCCAAAATTTTTTTAAAAAAAATTTTTTTTAAAAAATGAAAAGGGGGGGGAAACCCCCGGGGGTTTTTTTTTAAAAAGGGGGGGGGGAAAAAAAAAGGGGGGAAAAAAAAAATTGGGGGGGGGGGAAAAAAAAAGGAAAGGGGGGGGTTTTTTTTGGGGAAAAAATGGGAAAAAAAAAAAAAAAATTTTTAAAAAAAACCCGGGAAAAAAGGGGGGGGGGAAAAAAAAAAAAAAAAAGGGGAAAAATTTTTTTCCCCCCCCGGGGCCCCTTTTTTCCCCCTTTTCCCCCCCCTTTTTTTGGGGAAAAAAAAACCCGGGGGGGTTTTCCAAAAAAATTTTTCCCAAAAAAAATTAAAAACGGGGGGGAATTTTGGGGGGGAAAAGGGAAAGGGGGGGGGGAAAAAAAAATTTTTTTTTTTTTTGGGGGGGGTTTTTGGGGGGGGCCCTTTAAAAGGGGGGAAAATTTTTAAAAAAAAAAAATTTTTTGGGGGGGGGAAGGGGGGAAAAATTTTTTTTTTTAAAAGGGGGGGAAGGGGAAAAAACCGGGGGGGGCCCCCCCGGGGGGGGAAAAAAAAAGGGGGGAAAAGGAAAAAAGGGGGGGGGGGGTTTTTTTGGGGGGTTTTTTTCCCCAAAGGGGAAGGGGTTTTTTTTGGGGGCCCAAAAGGGGGGTTTTTGGGGGAAATTGGGGGGGTTTTTGGGAAAAAATTTTTGGGGAAAAATTTTTTGGGGGGGTTTTTGGGGGAAAAGGGGGGGTTTTTAAAAAAGGGGGGGGAAAAAAGGGGGGGGGGGTAATTTGGGGGGGGCCCGGGGGGGGGGGGGGGAAAAAATGGGAGTGGACCCTGCCCTTCGGCTTACATTCTACAGGTTTGTGAGGCAGGAGACAGTAGGTGGGGGGGGTTGCAGCAGTTCCGGTGTTGGTTGAGGCAATAACTCCGGTAGTGGTGAGGAGGCAGCAGGGTCATTGCAGGCTGTAGGTTTCCTGAAGAGATGGGTTTTCAGGTTCCGTCTGAAGGATCTGAATGAGTTGATAGTCGGATGTGTTGGGGCAAAGAATTCCAGAGGATGGGGATATTCGGAGAAGTCTTGGAGGGGGTTGGGTGAGGAGCGAATAAGTGTGGAGGAGAGAAGGATGTCTTGGGGATCGGAGATTACGTGAGGGAGATATCGGAAGATTAGTTCAGAGATATATGGAGGAGACAGATTATAGATGGCCTTGTAGGTCAGTATTAGTAATTTGAACTGGATACGCTGAGGGAATGGGAGCCAGTGAAGAGATTTGCAGAGGGGAGAAGCGGAGGAGTAGCGAGGAGAGAGGTGAATTAGTCGTGCAGCAGAGTTAAGGATGGACTGGAGAGGTGCGAGGGTGTTAGCAGGGAGGCCAGAGAAAAGGGTGTTGCAGTAGTCAAGGCGGGAGATGATGAGGGCGTGCACAATCATTTTAGTAGATTGAGGGTTGAGGAAAGGACGGATTCTTGAAATATTTTTGAGCTGAAGGCGACAGGAGGTAGAAAGAGCTTGGATGTGCGGTTTGAAGGACAGGGCAGAGTCAAGGGTTACTCCGAGGCAGCGGACTTCTGGTACGGGGGAAAGTGTGATGTCGTTAATTGTGGTAGATAGGTCAGGTAAGGAAGATCTGTGGGATGGGGGAAAGATTATGAGTTCAGATTTGTCCACATTGAGTTTGAGGAAGCGGGAGGAGAAGAAGGAGGATATGGCTGATAGACACTCCGGGATTCTGGATAGCAGAGAAGTGATGTCTGGGCCAGAGAGGTAGATCTGAGTGTCATCAGCGTAAAGGTGGTACTGGAATCCGTGGGACTTTATGAGTTGCCCCAGGCCAAGTGTATAGATTGAGAAGAGTAGGGGTCCTAGAACAGAGCCTTGGGGAACTCCAACAGAGAGAGGGTGGGACGAGGAGGTAGTGTGGGAGTGGGAGACGCTGAATGTGCGGTTGGAAAGGTATGAGGAGATCCAAGATAGGGCGAGGTCTTTGACGCCAAAGGAGGAAAGAATCTGTAGTAGAAGGCAGTGGTCAACTGTGTCAAAAGCAGAGGACAGGTCAAGAAGCAGGAGTATAGAGTATTGTCCGTTTGCTTTGGCTGTAAGTAGGTCATTAGTAATTTTGGTCAGGGCTGTCTCAGTGGAGTGATGGGGGCGGAAACCAGATTGTAGAGTGTCAAAGAGCAAGTTAGAAGAGAAGTGGTAGGAAAGCTCAGCGTGGACATGCAGCTCCAGGAGTTTGGAAGCGAATGGGAGCAGCGATATTGGGCGATAGCTGGACATAGCGGTTGGGTCGAGGGTTGGCTTTTTAAGGATAGGCGTGATTGTGGCATGCTTGAAAGCAGAAGGGAAGGTACCGGAAGTTAGTGATAGGTTGAAGAGGTGGGTTAGGGATGGAATAATAGTGGTGGTGAGGTTGGGGAGGAGGTGGGTTGGGATGGGGTCAAGTGCACAGGTTGTGAGGTGCGATTTGGAGAGAAGACAATTAAGCTCCCCTTCAGTTATATTGGAGAGGGAGGTTATGGGGTTAGGGCATTGGTCTGGTATACAAAGTGGTTGAGGTGGTTGAACAATGAAGACTTGCCTTGTTTGGTCGATCTTATTTTTGAAGTGTGTGGCAAAGTCCTCAGCAGAGATGAGGGAGGTAGGAGGGGGCAGTGGTGGGCGGAGGAGGGAGTTAAAAGTTTTGAATAACTGTTTGGGGTTGTAGGATAGGGAAGATACGAGGGTTGTGAAGTAGGCCTGTTTAGCAGAGGTGAGGGCAGATTTGAAAGAGAGTGTTGCTTGTTTGAATGCAGTGAAGTCGTCTTGCGAATTTGTTTAGGGAAGGTCTATAGGGACAGTCCATAGTGAAGGTCTGTAGGGACAGTCCATAGCGAAGGTCTGTAGGGACAGTCCATAGGGAAGGTATATAGCAGTGATGGCGAACCTTTTTAAAGACCAAGTGCCCAAACTGCAAATCAAAACCCATTTATCGTAACGTGCCAACATGCCAATTTACCTGAATATTGAGGTTTTAGATTAGAAAAACAACTTGTACATTAGCGTGCTATAGAGTTTATAGCAAAGAGCTTGTAAGCCCTGCACTCCAAGCCCAAGATACTAGATACCGAAAGCAGTGGAGGTCTGTTATTTGAGAATGGAGAGGATTTTTAATTAAATGTAAAATTGCAAAGTTGTTTGATTTTACAACCTCTTTGTAATTCTAACTCTTTATAATGATGAGAATAAGCCTTTAAGCCAGGGATGTCAAATACACATAGGACCAAAGATAAAAGCTTTGACAAAGTCAACCTTGATATCTGTAAAAATAAAAATGTCTACAATTGAGGAAGTTTTTTCTTTTTAAATAAAATGATAAACTTGTGGAATAATATATGTTATGGAAGAGCTGTAAAATGCACATGGCCCAATGGCCTAATTTATATATGTAATAACAATGGATAAAACCTTGAATAAACAGATAAAGTATGATACAAACACTATGATACCCCCACAGTGAATTCTTCCAGCTGCACTGTATGATGACCCTACTGTACTCGCCTCTGTCAATTCCCCCAACAAAGAATGGTGACCCCATCACAGTATGATTCTTCAACTGTAATCACCACACAGCTCTTTATTCAGTATAATGGGCACAAAAAAATCCTCCATACAGTACATTAGACCCCATATAGTCCAGCATAAAGTGTAATGAGCCCCACATAGTGCTCCATACAGTATCACAGGGACCTGTATTGACTTCCATATAGTAATGGCCCCACATAGTGCTCCATATAGTATAATAGGCCCCACATAGTGTTCCATACAGTACAATGGCCCCATGTGGTGCTCCTTGCAGTATAATGGCCCCACATGGTGCTCCATACTGTACAATGGCCCCACATCGTGCTCCATACAGTATAATGGCCCTATATGGTGCTCCATGCAGTATAATGCATCCCACATGGTGCTCCCTATAGTATAATGCACCCCACAGTGCTCCATACTGTATATTGGCCCCACATAGTGCTCCATACTGTAAAATGGCCCCAAATAGTGCTCTATACTGTATAATGGCCCCACATGGTGCTCCATACTATATAATGGCTCCACAAAGTGCTCCATACTGTATAATGGCCCCACATGATGCTCCATACTGTATAATGGCCACATATAGTGTTCCATACAGGAGTATAATGGCCCCACATAGTGATCCATATTGTATAATGTGCCCACATAGTGCTGAATACTGTTTAATGACTCCACATAGTGCTCCATACTGTATAATGGTCCCACATAGTGCTCCATACTGTATAATGGTCCCACATAGTGCTCCACACAGTATAATGGCCCCGCATTAAGCTCCATACTGTATAATGGCCCCACATAGCGCTCCATACAGTATAATGGCCTCATATAAAAAAAACCTGTGCCCGTTCCAACGCTGATCTGGTCTCTTCATATATCACAGTCCTTCCTATGGGAACGTGCGCCATCTCCTCAACACTAGCTCCGCCGCCACTCTCCTCAGCCCACGCACCATGCCCCTCATTACTAGCACCGCCGCCCTCACCCTCATCATGCGAGCAGACTGATGGGAGGGCATGCGGCCTGATGGGAGAGCACTCGTGCAGAGGAGAGTAGCCGCAGTGCTAGTGATGAGGGAAATGGTGAGTGGGCTGAGGAGAGTGGTGGCGGCACTAGTGCTGAGGAGATGGCGAGCGTGCCCCCTTCTCCACACGTGCCATAGGTTCGCCACCGCTGATATATAGGGATAGTCTATTGGGATGGTCCATACGGAAGGTCTATAGGGACGGTCCATATGCAAGGTCTATAGAGACGGTCCAGAGGGACAGTCCATAGGGGAGGTCTGTAGGGAAGGTCCACCTTGGGAGCTTTTGTTGTTTTTTAGATGCATCAAAAATTAAAATAAAAGGAAGCAATTTTGACAATAATCATGTGCCTGTAGATTCTGTGATCTGTATATTTCCATGGTAACACATTGTAAACAAACTGTGTCGTCTCATTTTGCTTTCACTTTACTAACCATCTATTCCAGTTTTCAATTTCACCAACATATCAATTGCATATTAGGTTAGTTAGAAGGGGATAGAAGGAAGAGAGCTCTTAGGCTTTGTATACACAAAATGATAATAAACTGAAAATTGTCAAAATCCCTTTAAATAAAAAAAAAAAGATCTCAACGTATTATAATAGATTCTTCATTTCTAGACTCTTGCTACATAATTTTAAGTAGTACTTCCAATATTTTTGAGACAATATGAACTAGAGAAATCTGTAATTGTAATTTTAAAACTAAATTTTATAAGCATTGTACCAATCTACTTTTATAAGGATATTAACCTTCTTAGCACCAGGATAAAGATACCCGCTTTATTCTCTTCTGAAATTTCTCACATCTTAATGGGTTTATTTTTCTTTACACTTTATAATATTTTTTTAGACCTGAATGCTAATGCAATGGCAAAAGATGTGTTAAATACTGAACTACATAAGGATGACACTTTTCTTTTACTAGGGTATGTTCACAAATAGCATTTTGTCGGTATTTTTTTCTCCCAGAAAACAAGCTATGGTAGAAAAAACACAGCATAAATGTGCTTGCTTTGGTGAGTTTTGAATGCTGAAGCATTTCTATCTCAAAACAGGAAAAATATTAAAAACGCTGAAAAACTGACATGCTGCTTTAAAAAAAAACCACTGTGTTTGAGTTTACAAATTATTATTTTGCATTGAATTACACTGTATTTTTCTGCATGAAACTGCGTCATAATCTGATAAAAAATGCTACGTGTGAATAAGCCCTTGAGATACTGCTGTTTAAAGCATGGTTCATGACTAAATGCTCTTGTATTTATTACAGGTAATGAGCATCCTCAGCAGTCCCAGCGGAGTGGCCCCACAGTCACAGTCAGAATTTTCAATTTCTCCTTTGCACAGTGGGTTGGAAACAAGTAACTCCCTCTCAGCTAGCTGCAGCCAGCGCAGTGACTCCATCAAATCTGTGGACAGCCTCTCTACATCCCAATCCTACTGTGCACCAACTTACAGTACAACAGGTTACAGCATGGATCCTGTCGCTAGTTACCAGTATGGACAATATGGACAAAGTAAGTGTCAAGAAATCTTTGAAGGTCAACCAGTCACACTTGTTACAGAAGTAATTGTAAAATGTACTAAGTATATATACTTTGCCATTTGCAGTACAGTTAGCACATTTTTAAAAATACCTTATTACGGTATTGCACAATCAATATCAGTTTTTTATGCAGAGGTTTGTAATTCAGAAAATGGATGTTGCAATGTAACCGATTTGTGGGTACGAAATATGGCACTGAATATTCCATTACAAGCTTTGTCAATACTGCAAACAACTGTACATGCACCCTGCAATAACTGGAAGAATAACAACCTAATGTATAATAACAATCAGAAAAGGAAGCGGTTACTTCACATCTGTGCTAACTAAAATACAACCACTCTAAGGCTGGAGTCACACTGGCGACTAAATCGTACCACTAGAATGCGATGAAATATCGCATTGCAGTCAAACCAATATTAATCAATGGAGTAGCTCCCATCATCCGATTTTTTGTGGTCCGATTTAAACGTGCGAGTGCAATCGCAGCATGCTGCGATTGTCACCGATTGTGGGTCAACTATCGCCAATGCAAGTCTATGGGAGCGATGAAAAGTGGCATTACAAACGGACCGCACGTGTGAGTTGCGATTAAATCGCACAACGTTAAATGTCCATTTTGCTATGATGCCACTAAAAATCGGTAGTCGGTGGGTAATCGGATGTGAAACGTAAGCGTACATGCTACAAAATCGCATCAACTACAAAAAATCGGATGCCAGTCGCATCAATGTTCATGAAATTTTTATCCGATTATTGACCGACTAAAACGGACCGATTTTTTAGACGTTGTGTGTGACTCCAGCCTAAGGCCTCATTCAGACGTCAGTGAATCATGTGTGCGTTTCTAGAGGTGTTTTTCAAAGATATGGTTCTATTAACATGTCCGTTTCTCTTTGCGGATTGTGTGTCCACAAAAATCATGTATACATGTCTGTTTTTCATCCAACTCACAGATTAAAATTGCCCATATAAGAGTATGGGTCCATGAAAATCGTGGACAGCACATGGATGGCAAGCATGTTCCAATCGTGTGCTGTCTGATAAAAATTGTAGTGGATGGGAGAAGTTTTGCAGTTTAACAATTTTTATTTTCATCAGTGATAATCGCTGATGAAAAACTCAAAGGTAAGTGAAGGAAAACAGCAGAACTTTGAAAAAGGGATGCAAAATTACAGTTAAAAAGGTACTTAGCACATAGACTGGCCAATATATGTGAGCCCAACAGCCATCGTCAAGGCGTCCTTCAATGTTGGGTTCCTGAACCTGATAAGACACCTCTCCTGGGAATAAAACGCCTACAATTTATAGGGCAGGAGGGAAACAGCTAATTAAAACCGTCTTAGGCCCTGTTCACACATTGCGGTTTTAGATGCGTTTCCGCTGCGTTTTTCAACGCAGCGGAAACGCATCCAACCCGCAGCACAGTGCACTACCAATGTAATCTAATGGGAACCGCATGTCTGCTGTGCACATGCTGCAGAAAAAAAACGCGCGGTTTAGCCGCGTTTTATTTTCCGCAGCATGTCAATTCTTTGTGCGGAACTGCAGCGGTTCGGCGCCCATTGACTTGCATTGAGTCGGGCACTTCCGCAGCAAAACCGCAGATCTAAAAAAGATCTGCGGGTTTGCTGCGGGTGAAACCGCTGCAGTTCGGGAGGAGGGAAGTGTGTGGGCGGTGCGTGGGCGTGTATAGTGGGCGGCGCTGTGTGTGTGGGCGGTGATTGTGTGCCGGTGTCTGCGTGATCGGTGTGCGGGGCTGTGTGCGCGATCGGTGTGCGGGGCTGTGTGCGTGATCGGTGTGCTGGGCTGTGTATGTGCGGCGGTGTGCGGGCCTGTATGCGCGATCGGTGTGCGGGGCTGTGTATGTGCGGCGGTGTGCGGGCCTGTGTGCGTGTCTCCGTGTATGCAGGCATCGTCGGATGGGACTACAAGTCCCATCCGGCGATGCCTGCTACAGTGACTGACACATTAGCCAATGATGGGACAGTAGTAGTCCCATCATCCGGCTAATGTGCTGAATAAAAAAAAAAAAAATTACATGACATATAACATATAACATACATGACATATAACATACACATGACATACAGAACATACACATGACATACAACATATAACATACATGACATACAACATATAACATACATGACATACAACATATAACATACACATGACATACAGAACATATAACATACACATGACATACAACATATAACATACAACATATAACATACACATGACATACAGAACATATAACATACACATGACATACAACATATAACATACATGACATACAGCATATAACATACATGACATACAGAACATATAACATACACATGACATACAACATATAACATACAACATATACCATACACATGACATACAGAACATATAACATACACATGACATACAACATATAACATACATGACATACAACATATAACATACATGACATACAACATATAACATACATGACATATAACATACACATGACATACAACATATAACATACATGATATATAACATACACATGACATACAGAACATATAACATACATGACATACAACATATAACATACAACACATAACATACACATGACATACAGAACATACAGTGCCTACAAGTAGTATTCAACCCCCTGCAGATTTAGCTGGTTTGATAAGATGCAAATAAGTTAGAGCCTTCAAACTGCAAACGAGAGTAGGATTTATTAACAGAAGCATAAATCTTACAAAACAAAAAGTTATGTTGCTCAGTTGAATTTTAATAAATTTTAAACATAAAAGTGTGGGTCAATTATTATACAACCCCTATGTTTAATATTTCGTGGAATAACCCTTGTTTGCAATTACAGCTAATAATCGTCTTTTATAAGACCTGATCAGGCCGGCACAGGTCTGTGGAGTTATCTTGGCCTACTCCTCCATGCAGATCTTCTCCAAGTTATCTAGATTCTTTGGGTGTCTCATGTGGACTTTAATCTTGAGCTCCTTCCACAAGTTTTCAATTGGGTTAAGGTCAGGAGACTGACTAGGCCACTCCAACACCTTGACTTTTTCCCTCTTGAACCAGGCCTTGGTTTTCTTGGCTGTGTGCTTTGGGTCGTTGTCTTATTGGAAGATGAAATTACGACCCATCTTAAGATCCTTGATGGAGGAGCGGAGGTTCTTGGCTAAAATCTCCAGGTAGGCCGTGCTATCCATCCTCCCATGGATGCGGACCAGATGGCCAGGCCCCTTGGCTGAGAAACAGCCCCACAGCATGATGCTGCCACCACCATGCTTGACTGTAGGGATGGTATTCTTGGGGTCGTATGCAGTGCCATCCAGTCTCCAAACGTCACGTGTGTGGTTGGCACCAAAGATCTCGATCTTGGTCTCATCAGACCATAGAACCTTGAACCAGTCTGTCTCAGAGTCCTCCAAGTGATCATGAGCAAACTGTAGACGAGCCTTGACATGACGCTTTGAAAGTAAAGGTACCTTACGGGCTCGTCTGGAACGGAGACCATTGCGGTGGAGTACGTTACTTATGGTATTGACTGAAACCAATGTCCCCACTGCCATGAGATCTTCCCGGAGCTCCTTCCTTGTTGTCCTTGGGTTAGCCTTGACTCTTCGGACAAGCCTTGCCTCGGCACGGGAGGAAACTTTCAAAGGCTGTCCAGGCCGTGGAAGGCTAACAGTAGTTCCATAAGCCTTCCACTTACGGATGATGCTCCCAACAGTGGAGACAGGTAGGCCCAACTCCTTGGAAAGGGTTTTGTACCCCTTGCCAGCCTTGTGACCCTCCACGATCTTGTCTCTGATGGCCTTGGAATGCTCCTTTGTCTTTTCCATGTTGACCATGTATGAGTGCTGTTCACAAGTTTGGGTAGGGTCTTAAATAGTCAGAAAAGGCTGGCACAAGAGATCATTAATCCACACATGTGAAGCTCATTATTCTTGGTGCCTGAACTACTTCTTAATACTTTAGGGGGACCAAACAGAATTCTTGTGGTTTGAGGGGTTGAATAATAAATGACACTCTGAATTAACTTTTAACGTTTTTAAATAATAAAAAAAAAAATTAAAACAAAAATTTTTGCTGCAGTGCATTTCCCACTTCCAGGCTGATCTACAGTACAAATGTCACAATGCCAAGTTAATTCCGCATGTGTCAACCAGCTAAATCTGCAGGGGGTTGAATACTACTTGTAGGCACTGTATAACATACACATGACATACAACATATAGCATACACATGACATACAACATATAGCATACACATGACATACAGAACATATAACATACACATGACATACAGAACATATAACATACACATGACATACAGAACATATAACATATATGACATACAGAACATATAACATACATGACATACAGAACATATAACATACACATGACATACAACATATAACATAGAGTACATACTCACCTCTTCCCCGACGCCATCGATCTGTACTGCTCTGCCTCCGGGAGAGAATGACGTCACGACAGTTCATTCTCTCACGGCAATGCTGGGTGAGAAAATTCCCACGCAGCATTGCCATAAAGTGAGAGAATGAACTCAGTGATGCAGTGCAGGAGGCATTGTCTCCTGTCAGTGCATCATTGGGAGGCCCTACAGAGCAGTGGCATCACCTGATGTCACTGTTCTATAGGGGAGACCGTCGTGGGACCCTCGTTATTAATTGGACTGCGTCGGACAGGGAGTATACGGTTGTTTTATTTTTTTACGTTTTTTTACAGGAGATCGAGGGCGTCGCTTGGATCTGAGTGTATAATAAAGATATGAAAACCGTGTTGTATTTTATTTCATTAAAATTATTTATTCTTGTGTGTGTTTTTTTTAAACTCTTTATTAATATACGATTAATAATGGATAGGCGTCTTATTGACGCCTCTCTATTATTAACCGGGCTTAATGTCACCTTACAATAGCAAGGTGATATTAACCCCTTATTACCCCATATCCCACCGCTACAGGGGAGTGGGAAGAGAGGGGCTAAGTGCCGGAATTGGCGCATCGTACAGATGCGCCAATTCTGGGGCAGCTGGGTGCTGGTATTTTTAGCCAGGGGGGGCGCCAATATCCATGGCCCCTTCCTAGGCTATGAATATCAGCCCGCAGCTGTCTGCGTAGCCTTTCTGGCTATAAATTATAGGGGGACCCCACGTCATTTTTTTTGGGGGGTCCCCCTATTTTAATAGCCAGTGAAGGCTAGCTTTGGGCTGATATTCATAGCCTGGGAAGATCCATAGGCATTAACCCCTTCCCAGGCTAGAAATATTTGCCCCGGCTGTCTGCTTTCCCCCTCTGGCGCAGAAAATTGCGCGGGAGCCCACGCCATTTTTTTTCCTATATTTTTTTTTTATTAACTATTGCGTTATTTTGTGTATGTATACGCGTGTGTGTCTTTAACTATTTATGTACCATTCTATCTATCTACCTATATATCTTTCTGTCTATCTATATATCTATCTTTCTATATATATTTCTAACTATCTATTATCCATCTATCTATGTATTTTCTATCTATCTAACTACTGGTATCTATTATCTATCTATGGCCGGCGTCACACTTGCGAGTGTGATGTGAGTAAGTCACACGACTTTCTCGCGTCAACACCCGGCACGGCCGCCCGCTCTCGGACCCGAGTGTGCGGCTGCATAGAAATACATGCATAGAAATACATGCAGCCGCACACTCGGGTCCGAGAGCGGGCGGCCGTGCCGGGTGTTGACGCGAGAAAGTCGTGTGACTTACTCACATCACACTCGCAAGTGTGACGCCGGCCATAGATAGATAATAGATACCAGTAGTTAGATAGATAGAAAATACATAGATAGATGGATAATAGATAGTTAGAAATATATATAGAAAGATAGATATATAGATAGACAGAAAGATATATAGGTAGAAAGTCGTGCGACTTACTCGCATCACACTCACAAGTGTGACGCCGGCCTATCTCTATCTGTGTGTGTAATGGAGTGTGGGTTGGACAAATGTAAAAGAGGAGGTTGGACAAGAAATGACATCACAAATCTTTTTTTTTTTTTGTTAAACAACATATCTTTATTTAGCTGTAAAAACCGCATACAAAACCGCATGAGAAAAATCGCGTCAAAACCGCGCCAAAAACCTCATCAAAACCGCGCCAAAACCGCGTCAAAACCGCGCCTGCGGTTTCTGCCAAGAGGTGCGGTTTCGGCGCGGAAAAATCCGCAGGCAAATCCGCAATGTGTGCACAGGCCCTCAGGCTGATGGGAGTAGGAGTGCATGTCATAGGATTTTGCTACAAACAGAAAAACTGACAAGCACATCCAAACTAGTGTGTACAGGTTCCAGCTAAGGCAATGATTATAGGGGAAAATATAGCTGCACTAAGAGGGATAGGTCATGAATGTCTGATCGTTTGGGGTCTGACACCCAGCATCCACGCCGATCAGCTGTTCTTGGTGGCGGCCAACTGGAACTGCTGAATTGCAGAGCCATTCCATCTTCTGATAGTGGCTGCTGCAAAGTACTATTGAGTTGAAAAGGAGGTGGATGAGCAATACCCTGCCGCATCCACTATCAGGAGACGGACCAGTGGCCACCATAGACAACGCTAAGAATAGCTGATCGATGGGCGTGCCCCGGGTGTCGAATCCGACCAATCAGACATTGATGACCTACCCTAAGGATAGGTCATCAATGATAAAGTAGTGGACAACCTTTTCAATCAGTCTCCAACAAGCAACAAAATTGGAAAGTGAGGTAGCACTTTCATTAACCCATGCGACGCTTCAGCTCCAGTTCTTGAGAAAAGCTCAGTGAAGCTGAAATGTCGCATGGGTTAATAAAGGTTCATTTCACTTGATGTATTGCAGTAAAAACTG
>JARQOD010000003.1:412480660-412721505 GCA_033576555.1 Oophaga sylvatica | reverse complement strand
CACCCCAAACCCTAATTCCGGGACGGAAAGGGTTTTCCCCGGGTACCAAGTCTTGAGGGGACACACCTCAGGGCGTACCGGGGGTTCTTTCAGCGCCTGTGTCCCGCAGTCCCATGACCGCTGAGCGGCCGATGGTGACGGGTTGGTAATTGTCTAGGGCCTCCCACCACCCCCTCCCACACACAAAACAGTGGACGGTTCTGGGACGGGATGGGGCCTTCTGGCGCTGGGGACATGCAGCCTTAAAGTGTCCTGGCTGATTGCAATTATGGCAAACGTCTGGGTTCTTTTCCTGCCTGGAGGGGGCAGCAGGCGGGTAAAACCCCTTGCACTCGGGGGGCGGGATAGGGGGCTGGGGCAGGATTGGGCTTACCCCCCCTCTCCAGGTGCTGCTGGCAGGCCTTCTTTGGCTCCGGCGCCCTGTTGTTGGCATACTCGTCTGCCAGGGCAGCTGTAGCAAAGCCCCCGTTGGTTTCCGGTCCACGGAGGAACTGCTGGGGGTCCTCTGGGCAGTTCCACAAAAATTTGCTCCACGACAAACTTTTTCCTGGAACCTCCTGGCGGGTATGAGCCCCTAGACCCGAGGTCCAGGTCTTGCAGCTCTCAAACAGGCCCGCATGTGGTCGGTCCAGGTTCCTTTGAACCCCGCTGCGGGCTCCTGAACTTCCTGCGTTAGACTCCGGGGTGAGGTTGTTTTGGGATCGGGCCCGCTTGAATGCTGTGTAGTCCTGCCCTCCCGGCAGGTAGCCCCCCCAAAAATTTCCAGGACTTACCCCTCAAACGGGGGGTCAGTTACCTTGCCCACTGATCCGGGGCCAGATATGTTGGAGGCATGTCCTCTCAAAAGCCAGCAAAAAGGAATCCAGGTCTCCATCCTTTTCAAGCAAGGGAAAAAGTCCTCCGCCCGGACCTTGGAAGCCCTTGTCTCCGGTGGGCCTGGTGCGTCCAGTGGGGGCCCGTGCTGACCATCTCCAGTCGGTTGCCGGCTCTCCGCTGCTCTCTCTGCCCCCTGCATGCTCCCGCTCCGCTGCTCTCTCTGCCGCTGCTTGTCACGCCCCCAAAACCTGCTTGCTCCGCTCTGCTCCCTGCTTGCTCACGCTCCGCACTTCAGGGGGTTTTTCCCTCGCTCACGTTCTGCTGCTTTCTTGCCCCCACCAGGAGTCCCCCCTAGGCGGCGTCACCCCCACCTCGAGCTTTTTGCCTAGCCGTTGGAGGGGGCTCCGATCTGGAAGGCGGGACGGGCAGGGGGGGGCATTCCACTTTTTAAAACTCCCCCCCGGGGGGTTTTGGGCCCCTCCTTGGGGGCCCTTTTTTACCCCCAAAATTTTTGGGGGTTTATCAAACCCCCAAAAAGGGGGGCGCCCATTTTTGGCCCCCCCTTTCCCCTACTCCGGGTTCCCTTTCCCCCCTTTTGGGGGAAACCCTTTTTTAATGAAACCTGCTGCAACCCGGACCTTGCCAAAAAAACTTGTTTTTTTTACACTCTGCCGTCTGTGCGGGGGCCCCCTTTAAAAGACCCCGAGGGGAAAGTACTGCTGGCCCCCTTTTGTGTCTGGGAGTGGGGGGTTCCCACGAACATATTAATTTGGGATCCCCTGTCCCCCCAAAATTTTTGGGGGGAAACCCCTCAGCCGGCCGCCACCGGCCCCCCGGGGGTATCACAGTTTGATACCACCGCCCCCCCCCAAATGTGCCCCCCCCTTTTCCTCCCAGTCACCAATGGGACAAAACTAAACCCCCCCGTACGCTCTCCGGCCCCCCCTTTGTCCTCAGGTCAGTAAGAAACGAAACCTAAGAAAGGGGGCCGCCGGGGGGGAAGGGGGGTTTGCCTCCCCGGGGTATTCTAAGTTTCGGACAAAAAAAAAGCACCCCCCAAAATTTTTTTTTTTTAGGGTTTTAAATTTCCCCCCTTAAAAGGGCGCATTTTTTTTTTAAAACAAAAAATTTACAAAAGCTATACAACTAATTAAAAAAGGGAATGGCAGTCAGAGAAAAAATAAAACAATAATTTTCAAGGCAAAAGGTTTAAAGTAGGGGATAAATTTTACCGGGTATTATGGTGGGGGGAAAAGGGGCCTTGGCTCTGCCATTCCAGGTACAGTTTTCATTTCCCAAAAATTTTTTCCCTTGGCCTTTCTTAACCCCTTTTTTTGGGGCTTTGTTTTTTTGGGTTTTTTGGGGAAATTTAAAAACCCGGGCGGGGGGGGAAAAAGGGGGTTTTTTTCTTCCCCCTTTTGGCCCTTCCCCTTTCTTTGAAAAAACGCATAAAAATTTCCAAAAATTTTCATATGGTGCGGGAAAAAATGCCTTTTTTTGGGGGCCCTTTTTTCCAAACGCCCTGACCACTCATTCAGTAAATGGAAAAACTAATTAGCTTGTAAAGGTTTTTTTTTTCCCCTAGTGGACATCAAAACCTTTTGTATGGATTTTTTTTAATAGGCAATGTGAAGCAAAAAAGTCTGGGGATGGGGGGAACTAAAAAAAGGAGGGGGTTTACAGGCCCATAAAAAATGGCAAAAACCTTTTTCCCCTTACAAAATTTTTCCTTTGGGGCTTTTGGGGCGGGTTTGGACGCGCTCCCCCCCCTTTTAAAAATTGGGGAAAAATTTCCCGCATTATTCTAAAATGCGGAATTTTTTTTTGGGGCGGAGCCAAAAGCGCCCCGGAAAAAAAATAGACTTGGTCTAGAAAGATGGCCGCATGTGGTATATGAAAGGTCTGCCATCGCTTTTTTTTTTAAAGGGGAAAAAGGGGGGGGAAATTTTAAAAAACCCCCCTTTCCCCAACTATGCGAAACATCGGGCGCTGCAGATTGGACGCTGGGGGCTGTATAAAATGAAAGGGTCCCCCCACTGGAGAAAAAACGATTCAAGCAAATAAAAAAATGGGTTTTAAAAATTGGGGACCAATTTTTTTTTTAATAGGGGACTTCTTTTGCGTTTTTTTTTCTCACTGAAATCGGTCTGAGAAAAAAATGCCTTGCTGCGTTTTCCCAGCGATTTTGGAGGGATAATCGCAAATGCAAAAAAATTTTGGGGCAAAAAATGCAAAAAAAAAATGGACAAACCCCCCAAACCAAGGCAAAGTGCTGCCCTTTTTTTAAAACGCACCATGCCCTTTAAAAAAACCCCCGGCAAATAAACCCCCGGCCTTTTTAAAAATAAAAGGGGGAAAAGCTCACAAAACACTTGAAAAAATCCCTTTTTATAATACTTTTTATATATATCCCCATGTATTTTTTGACACATAAATATATTTTTATTTTCATACACTTTTTCTTTTTTTATAACCCCCTTAAAAAAATTTTGCCGGTTTTGGTGAAATTCAGACCCAAAAAATGAAATGCCCGGGGGTTTTTAAAAAAATTTATTAGAGTTGGAGTCCTCGTGGGGGCCCCCTTTTTAATGGCTTAATGAAAAGTTGGTAAAAAATTTGCAAGTTTTCGAGATTATCGGTCTTTTCATCAGGCGGGATAATACAAAATCAAAAGAATCACTATTTATACACAAAAAACCCAAAAAAAAAGAAATAGGAAGAAATTTTGCGGGAAACCCCAGAATAGCATTAGGCAGGGGGAGAAAAAATTATTGGAACATTCATAGATAAGGATGAAAAAGTTTTATTCCTCTGATTGGGGTTTTGGGAAATTTTTTTAGTTTTACAGGGTTTTGGAGTAAATTCCTTAATTGATGTAATCCCAAAAAAACCCCATTGACAGGTTCTTCCCCGCTTTAAAGGGGGGCAAAGGTCCCTCAATTTGTATTCCAAATTCTTAAAAGTCTTGAATGTGAAGCGCTTCTCAGAAAAAGGGTATTTTCATATCTGACAGCTTGTTCGGGGAGAAAAATGTTTTGCCACAGTAGATCCATTCTTTTTTCTCTTTTTTTTGTGGCGTTGAAATTCTCCTTTGGGGTTCCCTTTTTTTTCCCCCGGTCTCCCCCCTTTAAGCCCCAAGTTGGACTTTAGTACTTTAAAATTTGGTACCCCAATTAGAGGTGATGCAGGGGGTCCCTGGCATCTTGTTTTTCCTTTGGGGGGGAATTTGGGGTCTTTATTTTTTCCCCGGGGTCTTTTTTGATGAGGGGTTTTGCTTTTTCCTTCGGGGAAAAGGGGGGGGTTTCCGGGCTTTGGGGGGGGGGGAACAGGGAACTTTGAAAAGGGGATGCTTTTGTTTTGGGGGTTTGCCTAAAATTTTTTTTTACATACAAAATTACCTTGCATTTAGGTAGTTTGTTTTTGGGTTTTCACTAAAATTTACATGGGGGCTGGGTGCAAAATTTCACACATGTGGGGTTTTTTAAAAGGGTTTTAAATTCTTAAAAAAAATTGGTGGGTCCCGCCCTATTTTCTCAACCAGAAGCCAAACCCGCGAAAGTGGGGGAAAAGATAATAAAACCTTGGGAGAAATGCATTTATTTTGTGCCCCCCTTTGTCTACAACATCTCCCCCCACCCCCCCAAAAAGGGGGAAAATCTATAATTAGTTTCCCTTTTTTCTGGCATTTCCCCCGGTTTTTCCCCCATTGCCCTATGGTGGGGGAAAAAGGGGTTTAATAATGGGAAAGGGGGGCCCCTTGCTATGGAAAGGTTTTTTTTAAAACCAGGTAATTTGAGAGTTTTAATTTTGACAATCTAAAAATTTAAATTTTCCTATTGAAGGAAAAAAAAAAACACACACCCATTAAGAAAATTAATTTTAACCCCTTTTAATTCCACTGACGTGCAGACCGTCTTTTAAAAAGGGGCCTTTCCCCGGGACCAGGAGGGGGTTTTTGAAAAACCCTGGTTTTTTTCCAACCCCCTGCGTGTAAACCCGCAGGGGTAGATCATGCCCACAGTGTACAGCAGCTGACGGGCCCCCAAGGGGGTGCGGGCCTTTGGGGCCGTCGGTCCCGCACCACAGCGCTGTGAGGGGCAGTCAATCGGGGGACCAAAACAGCAGCGCGGGGCAGGAGAAGCTGAAATTTCAGTTCCCCCCAGCGCGATCAGGGGCAGGACCGGCGCTGCAGGGCCAGGCTTCCTGCACTGACAGCCGGGAGGGAAAGGGCCCCCCCCGCCCCGGCTATTAACCCCTGACTGCTGCGCGGCGCGCGAAGGCCCAGGGGGGGGGCAGGGGGGTGGGGGGTCCCTCGCCTCAGATCAGCACCCTGCAAGATTTGCAGGGTTTGATCTCGCCTTTATGCCCCCGGGGGGGCCCCTACAACCTGGGCCCTTTGCTGGGGGAACTGCTTGATATTTCCCAACTTTTCCCTTTTTTTCAAAGCATTGCAAGCCAGAGATTGGGGGCCAAAAAGATTGTAATTTTCAAAAAAAAAGAAAAAAAAAGTGAAAGTCCCTAAAGGGAAAATTTAAAAAAAAATCTTTTTTAAAAAAATTTTAAAAAAATTTTTTTTAAAAAAAAACCCCCAAAAAAATTTTCACATTTTATGTAAAAAAAAAAATAAAAAAAACAAAAAAAACCTTTTTTGGTATCCCCCGTCCGTTAAAAAAACCCCTTTTATAAAATTTTAAAACCCAGTTAACCCCCTTTAGTAAAACCCCTAAAAAAAAAAAAAACAAAAAAAGTATAAATTATACTTTTTCCAAACGGTACTCATCCCCCCTTGGAAAAAAGGGCAAAACACGCGACCAAAAAGTCAGATTTAAAAACATTTTTCGCTAAAACGTCATTTTTTTCCCGCAAAAAACAACGCTATCGCTCATCAGCGAAAAAAAAAAAAAAAAGTTTAGCTCGCGGAAAAAATAAATAGCAAAATAATTTTTTTTCAAAAAATTTTTTTATTGGAAAAAAAACGCCAAAAACCAAAAAAAAAAAAATATAAAATGGGGAACCCCCGAACCGTTTGAACCCCAAAAAGAAAAAATTTTTGCTTTACCCAATTTTTCCCCAAAACTTAACGGGAAAAAAAAACTTTCCTGAATTGCTGGTTTTTGTTCATTTGATTCCAAAAAATTTTTGGGAAATGGGAAAAACGAAAAAAAAAACGTTATGTCCCCAAATGGTTTTCCAATAAAAACGTCAGCCTCGTCCCGCAAAAAAAATTAAAGCCATAGAAAAATTTTGTCGGCCGAAATATGGAAAAATTTATAGCTCTCAAAATCGGCGAGGGCAAAAATTTTTACAAATAATTATTCCAAAAAAAAAGAATCTTTTGGTTGTGGCGGGAAAGGCTAAAATGAAAAAAGAGGTTTAAACCCTGGTATCGCTGTTAATGCACCGATCCCGGGAATAAGTCGCCTAATTCCCCTAATACCGCACGAGGAAAGGCGCAAAAAAGGAAAAAAAATTTTTTAACTTTTGGGGATTTGCTTTTTGCCTCCCAAAGACGCAGTTTCAACAGTTTTTCCCCCCAAATATGGGGTTTTTTTCGCGTACTCAGGCAAAATGCAAAATTGCTTTTGGGGTCCATTCTTCGGTTCCCTTTAGAAAAAAAAAATTTGGGGCAAAAAGTTTTTTTTTTTGTGGAAAAAAATTTGTTTTTTTTTATTTTAAAGGGGCCTCTAGTTATAACCTTCGGGGAAGCACTGGGGGGTTCAAAGTGCTCCCCAAAATTTCTAGTTAATTTCCCTTTTGGGGGGTTTAGTTTCCCAAAATGTGGGAGTAACTTTGTGGGGGTTTTTCTCTTTTTTTGGGCACTTCGGGGGGTTTTTTCCCAAACGTGGAAAATTGACACCCGCGGGCCCAATTCATCAAAACCCGGCTTTTGAAAAGGCCCCTCCTCCCCTTTTCCAGTTTTCCTGCCCATGCGTCAAAATTAGTTTTTTACCCCCCACTTTATGGGGTTTTCAGCGTACTCAGGCAAATTGCACAAAAAAATTTGGGGGTCCTGTTTACCCTTTGAAAAAATAACAATTGGGGGTGGGAAAGTTTCATTTTTTGTGGAAAAAAAATATGATTTTTTAATTTTACTGCTCTCTTTTAAAACCTTTTTTGAACCCCTTTGGGGGTTCAAAGTTTTTCCCAAAACATCTAGATAAGTTCTTGGGGGTCCTAGTTTCCAAAATGGGGTCCTTGTGGGGGGTTTCCCTTTGTTTAGGCACACAGGGACTCCCCAAAGGCGCAGGGGCGTCCAACTCAATTCGCCAAAAAAGCCCAAATGGCCTGCTTCCCTTCCGAGCTTCCATGCACCCAAATAGTGGTTTACCCCAAATATGCGTAAAGCGTACTCGGGGAAAAATTGCACAATAACTTTTGGGGTCCTTTCCCCTTTGGAAAATAAAAAATTGGGGGGTGGAAAAGATCATTTTAGGGGAAAAAAAGATAGATTTTTTAATTTTAACGCTTACGTTTTAACCTTCTGTGAAGCCCTTGGGGGTTCAAAGCTCTCACCACACATTAGATAATTTTCCTTGGGGGGTCTATTTCCCCAAAATGGGGTTTCTTGGGGGGTTTCCAGGTTTAGGAACACAGGGCTCTCCAAATACGACATGGCGTCCAATCTCAATTCCAGCCAAAAAAGTAAAAAGGGGCCCCTTGTTCCCTTCCGGCTCTGCCATCCCCACCCAAATAGGGGTTTACCCCACATATGGGTATCAGCGTACTAAGGACAAATTTGGCAAAATTTAACTTTTGGGGTCCTTTTACCTTTGGAAAAATAAAAATTGGGATGAAAAGATAATTTTTGTGGAAAAAATATGATTTTTTAATTTTACCTCAACGTTATAAACCTTCTGTTGAAGCCCTTGGGGGTTAAAAGCCTCCACTACACATTTCTAGATAAGTTCCTTGGGGGGGTCTAGTTTCCAAAATGGGGTTATTGTGGGGGGTTTCCACTGTTTAGGCAACCACAGGGGCTCTCCAAAACGCAAACATGGGCCAATTCTCAATTCCAGCAAAAAAAGTAAATGGCGTGCCTTCCCTTCCGGCTCTGCCTGCCCCAAATAGGGGTTTTTACCCCACATATGCGGTAAAAAGGTACTCAGGACAAATTGAAATACTTTTGGGGTCCTTTTCCCTTTGGAAAATAAAATTGGGGGTGGAAAGATCATTTTAGTGGAAAAGATATGATTTTTTAATTTTAAACCTCTACTTTTATAACCTTCTGTGAGCCCTTGGGGTTCAACCTCTCACCAAAACATCTAGAAAAAGTTCCTTGGGGGGTCTATTTTTTCCCAAAAAATTTGGGGTTACTTGTGGGGGGTTTCCAAGGGTTTAGGCCACACAGGGGCTTTTCCAAAAAAGCTTGGCGTCCAATTCAAATTCCAGCCAAAAAAGTCAAATGGCGTTTTGATTTTCCCTTCCGGGCTTGCCATGCACCCAAATAGTGGTTTCCCCACATATGGGGTATCAGCGATCAGGACAATTGCACAAAAAACTTTTGGGGTCCTTTTATCCTTTGGAAAATAAAAATTGGGTTGAAAAAGTAATTTTTTGTGAAAAAATTGTTTTTTTTAATTTAAACCCCCTAAAACGTTAAACCTTCGGTGAAGCCCTTGGGGGTTCAAACTCTACACCTTTTAAAAATTTTTTCCTTGGGGGCTAGTTTCCAAAATGGGTTCTTTGTGGGGGGGTTTCCACTGTTTGGCCACAGGGGCTCTCCAAAATCGCATTGGCGTCCAATCTCATTCCAGCCAAAAAAGTCAAATGGCGCTGCTTCCCTTCCGAGCTCTGCCATGCGCCCAAATATGGTTTACCCCCACACATGGGGGTATCGCTGTACTCAGGAGAAATTGTACAACAAATTATTGTGGTTCATTTTTCTACTGATACCCTTGACAAATTTTTAAAAATTGTGTCGAAAGAAAATTTTGGGAAAAAAAACTTAAATGTTAATTTTTCCTTTCCACATTGCTTCAATTCTTGTGAAGTACCTAAAGGGTTTAATAAACTTCTTGAATGTGGCTTTGAACACGTTGAGGGGTGCAGTTTTTATGAATGGTGTCACTTTTGGGTATTTTCTGTCATATTGACCCCTCAAATTCAGTTCAAATTGAGGTGGCCCCTAAAAAAAAATGAATTTGTAAATTTTGTTGGAAAAATGAAAATTGCTGGTCAACTTTTAACACTTTATAACTTCCTAACAAAAAAAAATTTTGGTTCCAAAAATTGTGCTGATGTAAAGTAGCCATGTGGGAAATGTTAATTTATTAAACTAATTTTTGTGACATATCTCTTGATTTAATGGCATAAAAATTAAAAGTTTGAAAATTGCAAACATTTTTGCCATATTTCCGTTTTTTTCATAAAATAAACGCCAATGTTATATTGAAGAAATTTTACCACATATCATGAAGTACAATATGTCACAAGAAAACAATCTCAGAATTGCGAAGATCCGTTGAAGCGTTTCCAGAGTTTATAACCTCATAAAGGACAGTGGTCAAATTGTAAAAATTGGCCTGGTCTAAACCTACAAAATGGCTTGGTCGTTAAGGGGTTATGAAATAATCACACATTTTTTTGACCATTTTTTTTATTTAACTGTTTTAATTTCACTGCGAAGCCCTTGGTCTCCTATAATTAAAGAAAAAATAATAAACAACATTATTCTTACTATCCGCTGGTCTGTCAGTCCCCACGCTGTAATCCTTCAAAAAGGGTTAACTAGCTTTCAGCCAAGCAGCGCAAGTAATGCTGGCTGCTCAGCTGAAAGCTCCTCAATGAATGACTTCTCTCCCGGCGACAGGAGAGAAAGTGATTACTGTGTGAAGCTTCATTGATTGCTTCCCACTCCCAATCAGTTCACTTCAGGTCAGCGGAACACCGCACAGCATCATTGACGTCCAGAGGGAGTCCCCGCTGACCTGAAGTGAACTGATTGCAGTGGGAAGCAATCAATGAAGCTTCACACAGTAATCACTTTCTCTCCTGTCGCGGGGGGAGGAAGTCATTCATTCAGGAGCTTTCAGCTCAGCAGCAAGCATTAGCTGTGCTGCTTGGCTGAAAGCTAGTTAACCCTTTGTGAAGGATTACAGCGTGGGACCTGACAGATCGCCGGATAGGTAAGAATAATGTTGTTTTTTATTTTTTCTTTATTATAGGAGATCAAGGGCTTCGCAAGGATTAACAGTTAAAATAAACAATGGTCAAAAAAATGTGTGTTTATTTCATTAAAATTAATTATTCTTCATGTGTGTGTGTTTTTTTTTTATTTCCTTCAATAGGATTAATAATTGATAGTTGTCAAACTGACAGCTCTCAATTATTAACCTGGCTTAAAGTCACCTTTCAATAGCAAGGTGGCTTTAACCCATTAATTAACCCATTCGCCACCGCTACAAAAGGGAATGGTAATAGACGGCAAAATGCCAGAAAGGGTGAATCTAATTATAGATTTGCCTTTTCTGTGGTAGCTGGGGGCAGATGTTAGTAGCAAGGGGGGGCACAAAATAAATGCACCCCCCTCGGCTATTATTATCTGCCCCCACTCGCTGGCTTTGTCTGTTCTGGTTGAGAAAATAGGGCGGGAGCCCACGCATTTTTTTCTACGAATTTACACCTTTAATTAACCCCTACATGTGTGAAATTTTGCACACAGCCACTCATGTAATTGTTAGTGAAAACCATATATCAAACTACATGAAATGACATGGTTAACTGTATGTAAACCATGTGTCATTTCATGTCGGGTTCTGTAATTTCAGAAAAGCCGGCAATTGAATTAGCGGCTATTTATATATGTAGAAGTGTATGACCTATATATATTATATTATATATATAAAATATATATTAATATATAATTATTTGCATTTTGTGTAAATTTTTTTTGACAATGTGATTTTTACATAGAGATAACTGCTCTATGAAAAACGTCATGTTAAAATCGCATTGCATACAGATGGGAAAACGGATGGGAAAACAATGGTGCGATTAAAAATCGCATACAAATCGCATAACAATCGCATGACAATTGCACATACTTGGACCGGTTTTTCCATCCAGAAAACGGACCGTTTTTTTTTTTTCCCCCAAAAGGAAAGGAGCCCTACAGGGGATAAATTGCTGCTCACTGGGGGGGCTCTGATTAATCCTGAGAACGCCATCCTGAATGGAGCAGGTGTGCACATGCTTGGTTGGCTCTGCTCCATTCATTATCTATGGGAACTATTCCCATCAGTCACATGGAGCATTGGCACCTCTGCTCCATTTCAGGTTGTCCCATCCCAGCACTAAAAGCCACATGCAAGTTATCCCTTTTGCTTTAAATTAATAATAAGAAAATAATTTCAAAAAATGTCTTGTTAAGGGAAAACAAATTTTCAGGCTTCAGACTTAGAAACATGCTTCCAGATCGGATTAGAGTTAATCCATACCTAGAATGCTCTGAATGATTGAGATTCTGGAGATAGCATTGGTTAACTCCATGAAAAATTCCCTTTTTGCACAAATCAATGCAAAAAAAGAAAAAAAAAAAATCTTCAAATCTTCCACACCTAAAAATCACAGGAAAACATACTAAGGAGGAGAAAAATGTCCGCAGCCACCCCCTCGGAATAAGCCCACCCCATTTCTGTGCAAATGAAGAGGCTGTGTACAAAGTGAACGGGGAATAAGTGAGTCTGTAACAAGCATGAAGCCACACAGAGCCATTGATACATGCAGACAATTTCACTGCATAATAGACTACCCAGGCAGGATACAATTTAAATTAAAAAATGCAATTTTCACCTTGAAATGAACAAATGATTACAATTTCTATACAAATTAAGGCATTCAGTCTGCCTTTGAGTACTGCCACCCAGCCATAAAATCTATCATAATTACCATGAAATACATTTTCAAATATTTTGATTTTTGTCCGCCGCCTTTAAAATACACAAGCGAAGCAGATACGTGCTTCTGTTGCCCCCCACCTCCTGCAGAAAAACACATTAAAAAAAAGAAAACTGTCCAGAGATTAAACTTTCCCTCCTCTATCCGCCTAGTGAGATAAAATCGGTTAAAGGGAAAAAAATAACAATATAAAAAAAAGCAAAGAGGATGAATAAAACAAAAGAAAAGAAAAGACAGTGATTAAGAAGTGCGCGTCTCCAAAGCTGGAAGATTTATCAAGATGAGTTCTCTTATCTGCAAAAATCACATTTGCTGCCAATGACCCGTGTTTCGACTCACAGTTTTGTCGCTTGGTCAAAATTATTTCATAGATTCATGGCCACGACCAATCAACAAGGCTCCTCTAATCAAAATGAGCAATTATTTAAAGTGATTCTTGAGGATTTATTAAAAATGTTTAAAATAATTGAGCACAACTATGTCTCTAATATGCACAAAAGTAATATTTCGGGGGACATTTACTATGACGTTTGCGTAAATTGCAAACTATCTATGTAGTAAGTCAAATCAATTTTTAGTATGTGCGTCAAAGCATCGAAAGTACAAGAATGGGAGCATGGTTAACCTTTTGGCGTGACATACGACATATACAGTATATGACTGCTTTCCTACATAAAAGTCTTAAAGAAAGTTGCATATTTTAGACAGGTCACAGCTGTCTTATACCGGTTTCACACGTCAGTGGCTCCGGTATGTGTTGTGACAGTTTCCTCACGTACCGGAGACACTGACACACGTAGACACTCTCAACTCTAAATATTTTTCACACGTAGACACATTAATCCCTTCATGACCTTGCCATTTTTTGCAATTCTGACCAGTGTCCCTTTATGAGGTAATAAACTCAGGAACGCTTCAACGGATCCTAGCGATTCTGAGACTGTTTTTTCGTGACATATTGGGCTTCATGTTAGTGGTAAATTTAGGTCGATATTTTTTGCGTTTATTTGTGTAAAAAATGGAGATTTGGCAAAAATTTTGAAAATTTCACAATTTTCAAGTTTTGAATTTTTATTCTGTTAAACCAGAGAGTTATGTGACACAAAATAGTTAATAAATAACATTTCCCACATGTCTACTTTACATCAGCACAATTTTGGAAACAAAATTTTTTTTTGTTAGGAAGTTATAAGGGTTAAAAGTTGACCAGCGATGTCTCATTTTTACAGCAAAATTTACAAAACCATTTTTTTAGGGACCACCTCACATTTGAAGTCACTTTGAGGGGTCTATATGGTAGAAAATACCCAAAAGTGACACCATTATAAAAACTTCACCCCTCAAGCTACTCAAAACTACATTCAAGAAGATTATTAACCCTTCAGGTGCTTCACAGGAAACTAAAGCAACATGGAAGGAAAAAATGGACATTTTAATTTTTCCAACAAAAATTTTATTTTAGCATCAATTTTTTCATTTTTGCATGGGCAACAGGATAAAATGGATCCTAAAATTTGTTGGGCAATTTCTCCTGAGTACACAGATACCTCATATGTCATCATAAACCACTGTTTGGGCGCACGGCAGGGCTCAGAAGTGAAGGAGCGCCATTTGACTTTTTGAATGGAAAATATGCTGGAATATTTAGCGGTTGCCATGTCGCATTTGGAGAGTCCCTGTGTGCCTAAACATTGGAGCTCCCCCACAAGTGACCCCATTTTGGAAACTAGACCCCCCAAGGAACTTATCTAGATGCATAGTGAGCACTTTGAACCCCCAGGTGCTTCATAAATTGATCCGTAAAAAAAAGAAAGTAATTTTTTTTGACAAAAATTTTATTTTAGCCTCAGTTTTTTTCATTTTCACATGGGCAACAGGATAAAATGGCTCCTAAAATTTGTTGGGCAATTTCTCCTGAGTACACAGATACCTCATATGTGGTCATAAACCACTGTTTGGGCGCACGGTAGGGCTCAGAAGGGAAGGAGTGCCATTTGACTTTTTGAATGGAAAATTAGCTCCAATCGTTAGCGGACACCATGACGCGTTTGGAGAGCCCGTGTGCCAAGTGAAATTCTAACCCTAATTCTAACCCTAATGCTAACCCTAGTTCTAACCCTAACCCTAAGGCTGGGTTCATATTGTGTTTTACCAGCCCGTTCAACACATAGCGTTGACGGGCGGGTAACGGTATAGCATTACGCGATCGCGTTATGCCATACCCGCTAGTGCAGATGAATCAGCAGGTGATTCATCTGCGTTAGCGGTGACGAAGCTCAGACGCTGCAGGCCCGGCCCGTCACTGAAGGATGGCGCGTTCCGAAGATGGCGCTTTACAGCATGCGTCGCAATGTGCCAGCAAATGGGGGTGAATGGCAGCGTTAACGGACTGCGTTACACCGCGTTATATCGCGGTTGAACGCAGTCCGTCTAACGGACTGCCATAACGCAATATGAACACAGCCTTATAATCGCAACCCTAACCCTAATAAAAAGATAAAAAAATATATATATTTTTTTATTTTATTTTATTTGTCCCTACCTATGGGGGTGATAAATGAGGCATTTATTTACTTTTTTTTATTTTGATCACTGTGAGAGTTTATCACAGTGATCAAAATAAATTTCTGGACTCTGGAGGGCACACTGCGCATGCGCCGGCCGGCGGGCGCACTGCGCCGGCCATTTTGCTAGATGGGGGCGCCCATGAAACATCCCGGCCGGACGCCGAGACGGATCCAGGGACATCGGAGGACCGGGAGAGGTGAGTAGGGGGGGTCGGAAGGTGGGGGCAGCGGAGGCAAGGAGGAGGGGAGAATTTAGTGTCGCCGGTGACCGATCGCCACCATCTATCGTGGCGGCGGCCGATTGCCGCCGTGACTCAGTGTGTGGGGGGGTCGGATCTCGGTCTCCAGCCATGGCAGATGCTATTGCAGCATCGGCCATGGCTGGATTGTAATATTTCACCAAATTTCATTGGTGAAATATTACAGATTGCTCTGATTGGCTGTTTCACTTGTGGGGGTTAAGCCAACCCCCCTGTGGTGAAGCACAAAGGGTCTTGTGCCTGCGGGTCAGGTGACCTTTCAGTGACCCCGGTCACCCGACCCGCAGGAACGCGATCCTTTCATGACACATACGCTGTGTCACAGGTCGGGAAGGGTTAAAATCAATGTGTCTCTGCACATGTCAACTTGTTTTCACGGACTGTGTGGAAAACACGGAGACATGTCAGTTTTCGTGGGAGCGCACAGTCCGCAAAAATGCTGAATACGTGCACACGGAGAACTGTTCACACAGTACTCGGTGCACACGGACAGCTACAGTAAGCGCTGTCCCACTGCCTGTGGTGCTGAAGCTCCCTGACATAATTCTCCCTACTCTGCCGGCAACAGTGAGCAGGGAGAATCAATGAAAAACTCGACGTGGGGTCCCCCTTAGGTTTTCAACCAACCCGGCAAAACTATACAGCTGGGGGCTGCTATTCTCAAGGGTATGCCACACTAAACAATATCGCTAACGGGATCGCTAAAAAACGTCACTATTTAGCGATCCCGTTAGCGATGTTGTTGTGTGCGGCAGCTTCCAGCGACGAGCTTCCTGCTGTGATTTCGCTCGTCGCTGGAATCGTTCCGGACCCTATTTTCTCGTCGGCGCTCCCGCTGGGTAAGTATATATCGCTAGTGTGGCACCTTTTCTTAGCGATTTAGCGGTACTTTTGTACCGCTAAAGTCGTTAAGAAGATCGCTAACGGCGATAGCGTCGTTAACTATATCGCTAAATGTGGCCGCACTTAGCGATATAGAAACAATCCCGCTAGCGATCGCATTAGTATGCGTCGTTATCGTGATCGCTAGCGGGATTGTTTAGTGTGGCAGTACCTTCAGGCTGGAAAGGGGCCATGATTATGGCCCCCCCAGCCTAAAAACATTAGCCCGCAGCTGCCCAGAAAAGGCGCATCTATAAGATGCGCCTATTCTGGAGCTTTGTCGGGTTCTTCCCACTTGCCCTGTAGCAGTGGCAAGTGGGGTTAATAAAGGGTTAATGCCACCTTGCTATTGTAATGTTAAGCCAGGCTTAAGGGTATGCCACACTAAACAGCGTCGCTAACGAGATCGCTAAAATACGTCACTATTTAGCGATCTCGTTCGTGACGCTAACGTGTGTGGCATGTAGCAACGACGTGGCCCCTGCTGTGATCTCGCTGATCGTTCACTAGAGTTCTGGACCGTATTTAGATCGTTGGCGTCCCGCTGGTGAGCCTATATCGCTGTGTCTGGCACCTTTTGTGAGCGATGTGCGCTGTTTTTTACATCGCAATGACCGTTAAAGTCGTTAATGAGATCGCTAACCGCTTTTGAGTCGTTAACGAGATCACTAAGTGTGGCAGCTACTAGAGACATTAAAACGATCACAAAAACGATCTCATTAGCTTGCGTCGTTATTGAGATCGCTAACGAGATCACTAAGTGTGGCAGTACCTTTAGTAATGCATGGGTGTCAATAAGACACCTATTCATTACTAATCCTATAGTAAAGAAAGGATTAAATAAGCACACACACAGTAACAATAAAGAACTTTTAATGAATGAATACACTACACAGGTTTTAATTCTTTAATACACTGCCATTCCTTTATGATGCCCTAGTTCTCCTGTAAAAAATATAAAATAAAAAAACAACATCCCATACCTGTCCGGCGTAAAGTCAGGTCCCACTGCGTAAATCCATCTGGGGGTTAATCACTTTACAGCAGAAGCGACTGCTAATGCAGCCACTCTGGCTGTAAAGCACTGGGGAATGAGAGCAGCGAGCAGAGAGTCAGTGACGTCACCGCTTGTCACTGAGCCTGGGCGCGCTGCTTCTATTCATTCCCCAGTGCTTTACAGACAGAGCAGCTGCATTAGCATTCGCTCCTGCTGTAAAGTGATTAACCCCTGAGATGGATTTACGCCGGACAGGTATGGGATATTGTTGCTTTTTTATTTTATATTTTTTACAGAACGAGGGCATCACTGGCTGGCACTCGGAAAGGCCAGACTAGGACTAAAATTCAGCCCTAGCATGTGAAGGTTCACAGGCCCACTTGTCGCGTGGTAAATGTGTAATTTCTTTGTGCAGCTGTATGTTACAAGAAGTGAGAGGAGTGTGACAGGAATATATAACATATAGTTACAGCTGTGTCCAGTATTACAGCTCAGTCCTATTTATTGCTCTTAGTTGCAGGACCGGGCAAAGCCGCTATTTTACATACAGAGCCGGGTTTGGTAGGATGCTGTGCTCCTTTTCATACAGCTGATGGGCAGGGATGCAAAAAGTCAGCTGCCCACTGAGCTAATATTTATTTATTTCACTCACTTATATAGCGCCATTTATTCCTCAGCAATATACAGACATTAGTGGCACTGTCCCCATTAGGGCTCACAATCTAAATTCCCTATCAGTATGTCTGTGAAGTGTGGGAGGAAACCGGAGAACCCGGAGGAAACCCACACAAACAGGGTGAGAAGATACAAAATCGGTCATGCTGAAGGATGTTGCAGGCAGCAAGTTCACACTCAGCACATGTGACAAGACGTGACAGAGTCTGGAGACGCCGTGGAAAGAGATCTGCTGCCTGCAACATCCTTCAGCATGACCCGTTTGGTAGTGGGTCACTAATGATGTGGGATGGCATTTCTTTGGAGGGCCACACAGCCCTCCATGTGCTCGCCAGAGGTAGCCTAACTGCCATTAGGTACCGAGATGAGATCCTCAGACCCCTTGTGACACCATATGCTGGTGTGGTTGGCCCTGGGCTCCTCCTAATGCAGGACAATGCCAGACCTCATGTGGCTGGAGTGTGTCAGCAGTTCCTGCAAGATGGAGGTATTGAAGCTATGGACTGGCCTGCCCGTTCCCCAGACCTGAATCCAATGGAGCACATCTGGGACATCATGTCTCACTCCATCCACCAACGTCATGTTGCATCACAGACTGGCCAGGAGTTGACGGATGCTTTAGTCCAGGTCTGGGTGGAGATCCCTCAGGAGAACATCCGCAACCTCATCAGGAGCATGCCCAGGCATTGTAGGGAGGTCATACAGGCACGTGGAGACCACACACAATACTGAGCATCATTTTGACTTGTTTCCACTTTAATTTTGTCTTGTTTTAATTTTATTTTTGACTTGTTTCCACTTTCATTTTGGGAGTCTCTCCAAATCCAGGCCTCCATTGGTTCAATAATTTGATTTCAATTGATGATTTTTGTGTGATTATGTTGACAGCACATTCAACTTTGTACAGAACAAAGTATTCAATGAGAATATTTCATTCATTTACATCTAGGATGTGTTATTTGAGTGTTCCCTTTATTTTTTTGTGCAGTGTACATTTGTATACATGCAGTGTATGATGTTCTGGGGCCTGGCTCAGGAGCAGTCAGTGTATGATCCTGTATACAGCTGTCTGCAGTCGCTCTGGGACTGGGAGTTATTGCTGCAGCTTGATCTTACACACAGATCGGGAGACGCTGGAGCCAATGACTCCACTGACAGCGCGACCCGATCTGTGTTAAGCTTCAAGCTGGGCAATAACTCATCTCACCTGCCTCAGAGCGACTGCAGACACTATGACAAGGCACGATCAGACTCTTAGAGACCTTCTGCCCCGGCCCCCTGTTCTGCTGACCTCATCTAAGAAGCTTCTCTCCATGGAATCAGCATGGCCGGCTTGCAGGTGACGTGAGGTCAGCAGACATTTCCACCCTCACATCCTGTAGTGTGAGCGCATCTGCAATACTGGGATGGCCAGGCCGGCACTAGTACAACTCCAAAGCACAGTGCCTGCCGGGAGACCTAACACTGCCGCCTGTACACACGATCGTGCTGCACAACTGAAATCAACAGAGCCAATGGGCTCCACAGAACAAGATGGCGCGTCGCCTCCTGTTCCTACTGGTTTCAGCTGTGCAGCATGATTGGGTGCGTAAGGCAAGCTAATGCTTCCTGATGTGCATGGTGCTAAAGAGGGAGTGGAGGAGATCAAGCGGCCCACTACAGGGACCGGCCCTTCTGGCATTTGCCAGAATTGTCAGATGGCCAGTCCGGCCCTGGTCTTACCTCCGGTTCATGGAGGATCCCCTACACCCAAGTTATCTGACTGAAAATATAATTTTCCCTTTCAAATAACTTTAACTTGCACTTTTTTAACTTTAACACACTGGGTGACACTGGAGGATGTAGCAGCCTGTAGCGGCCACATTTTTCACGAAAAAAAAAAAAAAAAGGAGTTAAAATTTATCTGGTTGCTATGAACGACTACTTCACATTTTTGGAGGGGATTACATAAAACTCCCCAGTGTATTTACTAACCAGAATAGGCAGACACTGACATTGTGCTCCATCAGTTATTTGGGATTCCTGAATAGGAACATGCAGGCGCCTATTCTGCTGTAATATCCATATCATCTCTGCTTTTATGCCGCTAATGGTAATTGTTGACATAATGTATGTCTCAGTGCTGATCTCTGGGGTTTTTACATTGTATTTATTACAATTACAGATCATGGTGAGAGCCGTACAGGAAGATGAAGGAGCGGGTTGGTAATAAAAGAGATGTCGGTACACGGAGCAGATTTCACATCCCCATCTTCAGTGGAACAGTAGGACGTCGTCTGAGGCCTGAACACTGGAAAAAGATACTCGGGGCAAATTCATAGAAGATGGACTTTATAAATACACAACATACTGGAGATCACTCACTCTGAGCATGTGCCAATCACATCCACTAAAGGAAACCTGCCATATGAAAAACTGAGCTGCCATTACACCAGTGCAGAACATGACACGTAAGGCTGGAGTCACTCTAGCGATATGGCATCTGATGCAAGATGCTAATGACCCTCGGCTCCTGCTCTGCTGCGAGCGTGAGCTGAGTGTCATGCTGCTGTGCTCCGAGCCTATCGCACAGCTGCGGAGGCGGAGAAAGTAATTTCTCCATCTCCTCTGCTGCCGGCGTCGGCATATATCACACCGCACTCGGATGATATCTGAGTGCTGTGCGTTGTGTCACTCACACCCACAGACTTGTATGGGTGCGAGTGAGCTGAGACTCAGCCAAGTCTTGATGCCAATCGTAGCATGCTGCAATTGTTCTCGCATGCCGAATCGGCATGAGATAATAATCACAGATGTGATCTGCCCCATAGATTAACACTTGGCCGAGTGCTATGTGCAGTGAGGTCAGCGGTAGTCACTGAGGTTGCGCAGCAGCCACGCCTGACCTGAGGTGAACTCAGCACCGTGGTAAATGTTCAGAAACTTTCCCATTCTACAGAGTTCATGTCCGGTCAGGCGGGGAGGCTGCGCAGGCAGCTTATCCTTCATTCCATAGTGGTTTACAGCCGGGCCAGTCGCATTAGCACCGCTCCCAGTTGTAAACTATTTAACCCCTTGATTTGGATTGCAGCGTGGGACTTGACTGTACGACAGACAGGTATGGGATATTGTTGCTTCTTTATGTTTTTGTTTTTTTACAGGAGATGGCTTTGCTTGGATTGGGAGTGTAATAAAAATGGAAAACCTATGTGTTTATTTCATTAAATGACTTTATTCTTAATGTGTGTTTTTTAACCCTTTCATACTATTGGATTAATAATGGAGAGGTGTCTCATAGACATCTCTCCATTATTAACCAGGCTTAATGTCACCTTACAATACAAAGGTGACATTAACCCCTTACTACCCCATATTCCACCAATACATGGCAATGGGAAGAGAGAGGCTAAGTGCCGGAATTTGCGGATCTAACAGATACGCCTTTTCTGGGTTGGCTGGGGGAAGATGTTTTGAGCTGGGGATGGCCAAAAACCATGGTCCCTTTCTAGGCTCTTAATATCTGCAATCAGTCACTGGCTTTCCCTCTCTGGCGGAGAAAATTGCGCGGGAGCACACTCAATTTTTTTTCCATAAAAAATACTTTAATTTAACACCTAAATCTCCAAATTTTTACACACATACACTAATAACATTAGTAGTCAAGGACATATATAAATCAAAATGATATGCAATGGTTTACTGTATGTAAACCATACTGTATGTAAACCATGTGTCATATTCTGTCGGGTTCTGCAATGATTTTACAGAAGCCGACAATTGAATTATCACCTATTCTGCTATATATACAGTACAGACCAAAAGTTTGGACACACCTCATTTAAAGATTTTTCTGTATTTTCATGACTAAGAAAATTGTACATTCACACTGAAGGCATCAAAACTATGAATTAACACATGTGGAATTATATACTTAACAAAAAAGTGTGAAACAACTGAAAATATGTCTTATATTCTAGGTTCTTCAAAGTAGCCACCTTTTGCTTTGATGACTGCTTTGCACACTCTTGACTGAGGTCAAAGGGGTAAGGTTTCTCCTTGTGGAGAGTGACATACCAGCTCCCTTACCCCTTAGACCTCAGTCCAGAGCCTCTCAGCTAGCCAAATCATATCTTACTTTGCACTGACGAGGACCAATAGTCCGAAACACCGTGTCTGCAAATTGAAATATGACTTGGCTTTTATCCTAAGTCACATTACAAGACTCGTTAAAGGGTTAATTGTGACTTGTAGGATCGCTACTTCCAATAGGTGGCGCTATAGAGTTCAAGTCCTCTCTTTCTCTTGAGGCAATTTACATATTGCACACTCTTGGCATTCTCTTGATGAGCTTCAAGAGGTAGTCACCAGAAATGGTCTTCCAACAATCTTGAAGGAGTTCCCAGAGATGCTTAGCACTTGTTGGCCCTTTTGCCTTCACTCTGCGGTCCAGCTCACCCCAAACCATCTCGATTGGGTTCAGGTCTGGTGACTGTGGAGGCCAGGTCATCTGGCGTAGCACCCCATCACTCTCCTTCTTGATCAAATAGCCCTTACACTGCCTGGAGGTGTGTTTGGGGTCATTGTCCTGTTGAAAAATAAATGATGGTCCAACTAAACGCAAACCGGATGGAATAGCATGCTGCTGCAAGATGCTGTGGTAGCCATGCTGGTTCAGTATGCCTTCAATTTTGAATAAATCCCCAAGTGTCACCAGCAAAGCACCCCCACACCATCACACCTCCTCCTCCATGCTTCACGGTGGGAACCAGGCATGCAGAGTCCATCCGTTCACCTTTTCTGTGTCGCACAAAGACACGGTGCTTGGAACTAAAGATCTCAAATTTTGAATCATCAGACCAAAGCACAGATTTCCACTGCTCTAATGTCCATTCCTTGTGTTCTTTAGCCCAAACAAGTCTCTTCTGCTTGTTGTCTTTTCTTAGCAGTGGTTTCCTAGCAGCTATTTTACCATGAAGGCCTGCTGCACAAAGTCTCCTCTTAACAGTTGTTGTAGGGATGTGTCTGCTGCTAGAACTCTGTGTGGCACTGACCTGGTCTCTAATCTGAGCTGCTGTAAACCTGCGATTTCTGAGGCTGGTGACTCGGATAAACTTATCCTCAGAAGCAGAGGTGACTCTTGGTCTTCCTTTCCTGGGGCGGTACTCATGTGAGCCAGTTTCTTTGTAGCGCTTGATGGTTTTTGCAACTGCACTTGGGGATACTTTCAAAGTTTTCCCAATTTTTTTGGACCGACTGACCTTCATTTCTTAAAGTAATGATGGTCACTCGTTTTTCTTTACTTAGCTGCTTTTTCTTGCCATAATATAAATTCTAACAGTCTATTCAGTAGGACTATCAGTTGTGTATCCACCAGACATTTGAACAACACTGATGGTTCCAACCCTATTTATAAGGCCAGAAATCACACTTATTAAACCTGACAGGGCACACCTGTGAAGTGAAAACCATTTCTGGTGACTACCTCTTGAAGCTCATCAAGAGAATGCCAAGAGTGTGCAAAGCAGTCATCAAAGCAAAAGGTGGCTACTTTGAAGAACCTAGAATATAAGACATAATTTCATTTGTTACACACTTCTTTGTTAAGTATATAATTCAACATGTGTTAATTCATAGTTTTGATGCCTTCAGTGTGAATGTACAATTTTCATAGTCATGAAAATACAGAAAAATCTTTAAATGAGGTGTGTCCAAACTTTTGGTCTGTACTGCATATATAGCAGAATAGGTGATAATTCAATTGTCGGCTTCTGTAAAATCATTGCAGAACCCGACAGGATATGACACATGGTTTACATACAGTATGGTTTACATGCACATATTCATGACTTTAATGAGCGGTACCACGTGACCGCTGAAGTTAGGCAGAGCTGCCAGAGACCGAGGGAGAAGAGCAGGGACTGCAGAGACACGCCAGGAGAGGGTGAGTATAAGCGATATTCACCTGTCCCCGTTCCACCGCTGCGCGCTGCTGTGTCCTCGAGTCCTCTGGCTGTGAATGTTCAGGTCAGAGGGTGTGATGACGTGGTTAGTGCGCGTCGTGCCCTCTGCCTGGTCATTCACTGCCGGAGGACCCGAAGAAAGCGGCGTGCAGCGGTGGACGGGGGACAGGTGAATATTGCAGGTTCCGGGCCCTGAGCCAGCGGTGACACCGGCACCTGTCCCCAACAGCGCGCCGGTGTCCCCACCTGCTCAGGACACCGGCACCTGGCCCCCAGCGACGAGAGGTGAGTATGTCATTTTTTTTTTTTCCATTTGCAGCGGCAGCATAAGTGACCTATACTATCATATGGGGGCACAATCTATGGAGCATCTTGTGGGGCATAATACATGGGACAGCATATGGGGCACAATTCATGGGCAGCATATGGGGCAAAATACATGGGGCAGCATATGGGGCACAATACATGGAAGCATATGGGGCACAATCTATGGAGCATCTTGTGGGGCATAATACATGGGGCACAATACATGGGCAGCATATGGGGCACAATACATGGGCAGCATATGGGGCACAATACATGGGCAGCATATGGGGCACAATACATGGGGCAGCATATGGGGCACAATCTATGGAGCATAATACATGGGCAGCATATGGGGCACAATCTATGGAGCATCTTGTGGGGCATAATACATGGGGCACTATATGGGGGCATAATACATGGGGCAGCATATGGGGCACAATCCATGGAGCATGTTGTGGAGCATAATACATGGGGCAGCATACGAGGCACAATACATGGGCAGCATACGGGGCACAATCTATGGTGCAGAATATGGGGCACAATACATGGGGGCAGCATATGGGGCACAATCTATGGAGCATCTTGTGCGGCATAATACATGGGCAGCATATGGGGCACAATCTATGGAGCACTTGTGAGGCATAATACATGGGGCAGCATATGGGCATAATACATGGGGAGCATATGGGGCATAATATATGGGGCAGCATATGGGGGATAATCTGTGGAGTAGCATATGGGGCTCCTGATTCAATATGGCTATTCAAAAACATTTAATCTACTTTAACTTTACTTTTATTGGTATCTTTTTTATTTTTGAAATTTACCAGTAGCTGCCTCATTTTCCACCATAGGCTTATACTCGAGTCGATAAGTTTTCCCAGTTTTTTGTGGCAAAATTAGGGGGGGCGGCATATACTCGGGTCGGCTTATACTCGAGTATATACGGTATATATATATATATATATATATATAACACACATATATATATGTATATATACATATATAGTATATATACCGTATTTTTCAGACCAAAAGACGCACTTTTTTCCCCCCAAAATCGGGGAAAATGAGGGTGCGTCTTATGATCGGAACGTACCTGTAAATGGGGTCCAGCGGCATCACAGGAACTCGAGCCGGCGTCCGTGGAGCGGTAGTGCAGGAGCTGGGAGCCGCTGGCGGTGGAGCGGCACTGCGGGATTTCTCCAGCATGGCGTGAGCCGCCGGCGGTGAAGGACTGCGAGAGCCGCCGGTGGTGGAGCAGGAGCTGCCGGCGGTGAAGCTGCAGCCGCCGGCGGTGGAGCTGCAGCCGCCGGCAGTGAAGAAAGCCTGCGAGAGCCGCCGGCGGTGGAGCAGGAGTCGCTGGCGGTGAAGCGGAAGCCGCCGGCGGTGAAGCTGAAGCCGCCGGCGGTGAAGAAAGCCTGCGAGAGCCGCCGGCGGTGGAGCAGGAGTCGCTGGCGGTGAAGCGGAAGCCGCCGGCGGTGACGCTGAAGCCGCCGGCGGTGAAGGCCTGCAGGAGCCTCCGGGGTGGAGCAGGAGCCGCCGGCGGTGAAGCGGAAGCCGCCGGCGGTGAAGAAAGCCTGCAGGAGCCGCCGGCGGTGGAGCAAGAGCCGCCGGCGGTGGAGCAAGAGCCGCCGGCGGTGAAGCGGAAGCCGCCGGCGGTGACCTGAAGCCGCCGGCGGTGAAGAAGGCCTGCGAGAGCCGCAGGCGGTAGAGCAGGAGCCGCCGGCGGTGAAGGGGAAGCCGCCGGCGGTGACGCTGATGCCGCCGGCGGTGAAGAAGGCCTGTGTGAGCCGCCGGCGGTGGAGCAGGAGACGCCGGCGGTGAAGATGGTCTGGCGGGAAGCGGCAGACTCCACAGTGTGAGCCGTCGGCGGTGAAGTTGCACCTCCACTGTGTGAGCCGCCGCGCTGTTAATATAGTGCGGCCCACACTAGACAAGAGTACAGGAGGAAGTTCTCCCAGCTGGTACTTCCTGTCTAGCGTGGCCACAGAAGTGAGTGTAATCTGGAATCTGGATAAAATTTTTAAAAACGGTGTCACCCCATTTTTGCTCTATGACACCGCCATCAGGGCTTATCTACAGCATTCTGGAATGCTGTAGATAAGCCCCCAATGTCACCTGAAAGAAAAGAAAAATGAGTTACCGTACATTATACTCACGCAGGGCGTTCCGCCGTTTGGTCTGGAGGGAGTCGCGGTCCGGTTCGGCGCCTCCCATCTTGCAGCGAAGCCGGCCTCTTCTTTCCGTCCCATCGCGGCTCCTGCGCAGGCGCACTGATCTGCCCTGATGAGGGCAGAGCAGAGTACTGCAGTGCGCAGGCGCCAGGAAAGGTCAGAGAGGTCCAGCGCCTGCGCACTGCAGTACTCTGCGCTGCCCTCACCAGGGCAGATCAGTGCGTCTGCGCAGGAGCCGCGATGGGACGGAAAGAAGAGGCCAGCTTCACTACAAGATGGGAGGCCCCAGACCACGACGCCCATCGGACCAGACGGCAGACCGCCCCTGGGTGAGTATAAATATACGTAACTCGTTTTTCTTCTCTTTCAGGTGACATCGGGGGCTTATCTACAACATTACAGAATGTAAGATAAGCCCCTGATGGCGATGGCCGTATCTCGTAGTCCAAAAATGGGGTGGACAGACACCCTTTAAATATTTTACCACATTTTTTGCTTCAAATATATTTTTTCCCTATTTCCACCTCTAAAACCTGGTGCGTCTTATAGTCCGGTGCGTCTTATAGTCCGAAAAATACGGTACATATAGACACCTATTTTATGTGTATGTATTTATTCTTTTATATTATAACATGTCAGTGTGATTTTACTGTATAACCGCAAATGAATTGCCGCTTTCAAAGGATACCGGTGCTTAAAAGATGGATTTGGTAGAACTTACCTGTAAAATCCTTTACAGCGAAGAAGGAGGGAGACACAGTCATTACAGTGGGTAGGCGAGCCCAGATGAGATAGACACCTCAGATTAAAAAGATGTTGACCGCCCCTCCAGCTCGGGCTCCTCCTACTCAGCTCTCCAGTTGTACACAAGCTTAAGGAAGAGCAATACACCAGCGGAGCAACATAACCCCTTCTGAAGGAATTCAGAGAAAAAAACACAAGAATACAGGTTATGCATGCATGTAGGCAAAAACCACACAGTTCCAGGTACTAACTCACTGGACCTGATCACTGCGATGAGCTGGCGATGCTGGAACAGAGCCTTAGCGCGTCGACCTCAGCCCAGATAATCGCTATCAGGGAAGGGTCACGCCGCATCGAAAACAACAACACACTTCTGCCATGGGAGGGATGTGTGTCTCCCTTCCTTCTTCGCTGAAAAGGATTTTACAGGTAAGTTCTTACCAAAATCCGTCTTTCAGCTGCAGATGAAGGAAGGGAGACACAGTCATTACTAGTGGGACGTCCCAAAGCAGTCCAAAAATTAAGGGTGGGAAAAAACCAGAAAGGCAGAATCCCAACAACCTAGATAAAATGCGCAATAGGCGCCAAATACAAGTTAACTAGAACTTTAAGCTACGGCCGCCTGCAGGACCCTACGTCCTAAGGCCGCAGCAGCGGAAGCACTGACGTCCACCTTATAAAACTTATAAACGTGTGGACGGAACGCCGGGTCGCCGCTCGGCAGAGCTGAGCTGCCGAGGCCCCTTGATGAAAGGCCCACGAGGAAGCCACAGCCCTCGTGGAGTGAGCTCGAATCTTAATCGGCAAGGTTCGCTTTTAAGTCGGTAAGCCTCTAAAAAGGCCGACCGAATCCAACGAGCTATAGAGTCCTTGGAAGCTCGTTGACCACGCTGACGACCTGCTGGAATCACAGAGAGTTCCGACTTCCGAAAATTTTGAGTAATAAACAAATAGAACTTCAAAGCCCGCCCAAATCCAATTTGTGCAAGGCCCGTTCCTTCGCATTCCTCGGCTCCGGACAGAGCGAGGGCACCTTAGGTAGGAAGTCGCCCCGTGTGCGAAGTACTACGCGATCCAGGTGAAACTCCAGAAAGGAGGCAAGCAAGAAAGAGCCGCCAACTCAGAAAAACCTTTCTCATAAAGGTAACCGCCACTAGAAAGGCAACCTTCCAAGATAGCAAAGAAAAGCTAGCAGAGTCCATAGGCTCAAAAGGCCCATGTTGAAGAGCTTCCAATACAAGATTGAGCGCCAAGGCGACACAGGTGCCTCCGCGGCGGAAAACTGACGGGTTACTCCGCGAAAAAAGGAACGTACGTCCCTGCGCGAGGCGATAGCCTTCTGAAAAGCAAAAGCAGGGCAGAACCTGACCCTTCAGAGTGCTAACTGCCAAACCCTTGTCCAGCCCGTACTGCAAAAGGCCAACAAATTGGGAATGGAAAGAATCCTCGGGTTCCTTGAAGAACCCGAACACCACAAAAAGAAGGCTTCCCAAGACTTTGTGATAAATCATAGTAGTAGCCGGACCTCTGGCAGCCCGCAAAGTGGCAATGACTTTGGCTGAAAAACCTTGACGGTCAATATTTCGGTCTCAAGAGCCACGCCGTCAAACGCAGAGACCTCAGGTCCGGATGACGAACGGGCCCTTGGGTTAACAGGTCCGGGCGAAGAGGAAGTGGAAAAGGAGGCGCTGTCAGAAGCGACACCAGTGTCGAGAACCACGTCCTCCTTGGCCAATCTGGGGCTATGAACATAGCCGGGATTCTCTCCAGTCTGATCCGACACAACCCCAGAGGAAGTAAGGGTATCGGCAGGAACACATAGATTAGCTCGAATGGTCCAACGGAGCCACCAGAGCATCCACCGTCACAGCCTTCGGGTAACTGACGGGTTACTCCGCGAAAAAGGAATACGTCCCTGCGCGAGGCGATAGCCTTCTGAAAAGCAAAGCAGGCAGAACCTGACCCTTCAGAGTGCAACTGCCAAACCCTTGTCCAGCCCGTACTGCAAAAGGCCAACAAATTGGAATGGAAAAATCCTCGGGTTCCTTGAAGAACCCGAACACCCACAAAAAGAAGGCTTCCCAAGACTTTGTGATAAATCATAGTAGTAGCCGGACCTCTGGCAGCCCGCAAAGTGGCAATGACTTTGGCTGAAAAACCTTGACGGTCAAATTTTCGGTCTCAAGAGCCACGCCGTCAAACGCAGAGACCTCAGGTCCGGATGACGAACGGGCCCTTGGGTTAACAGGTCCGGGCGAAGAGGAAGTGGAAAAGGAGGCGCTGTCAGAAGCGACACCAGTGTCGAGAACCACGTCCTCCTTGGCCAATCTGGGGCTATGAAACATAGCCGGGATTCTCTCAGTCTGATCCGACACAACCCCAGAGGAAGTAAGGGTATCGGCAGGAACACATAGATTAGCTCGAATTGGTCCAACGGAGCCACCAGAGCATCCACCCGTCACAGCCTTCGGGTCCTTGTACCTGGACATGAAAGTCGGTAACTTGGCATTGAACCTGGATGCCATCAAATCCACTTGGGGAGTTCCCCAACGGGAGCACAGCATGCAAAAATCTCCGGATGAAGACTCCATTCTCCGGGATCCATCTTCTCGCGACTGAAGAAGTCTGCCGTGATTCTGAACTCCTGAAATGTGGATCACAGAGAAGGCTGGCACTCTGGTCTCGGCCCATACCAGGATCCGAAAAACCTCCACCATGAGCCTGGAACTCCTTGTCCCGCTAGATGGTCGATATACACGACCGCCGTCGCATTGTCTGTCTGCACTCGGACTGGCAGACCGCTTAAAGGGACCGTCCAGCGTTGGAGGCAAAGGAAAATTGCCCTCAATTCCAGGATGTTGATAGGAGACTCCTCCGACGACAATACTCCCTGAATCCAGAGATCGTCCAGACACCTCCCCAGCCCGTCAGCTGGCATCGGTGGTTATGACCGACCACCTCGGAGGGAGGAAAGACTTCCCCAGGGATAACGCTTCCGGACGTAACCACCATCCTAGAGACTCTCGCACCCTGTGGGAGATGATGAGACTGCAATCCAGCGAAGTCTGCGATCGATCCCAACGGCTCAGAATGAGCCTTTGGAGGCCCTGGAATGAAACTGCGCAAACGGAAGTGGCTCCATGGACCACCATCAAACCCAGAAGGCGCATACACCCTCGAAGAGACATCGCTGTCGAAGACTTCATAACCTGTACATGTCGAAGGAGACATGCTTGCTTGTCTGGAGGCAGAGACACCACTGCTCGTACCGTGTCGAAATGCACCCCCAAAAAACAGGATTGACTGCGACGATTCCAGAGACGACTTCTCCCAACTGACCAGCCACCCGAAGTCCTCCAGGAGCTGAAGGGATAGATTGAAAGCAGTCACTGCCTCCTCCTTTGAGGGCGCCACAATCAAAAGGTCGTCCAGGTAGGGAAGAATCGAAACCCCCTGTCTTCGAAGAAATGCCATGAGAGGCGCCAGAAATTTTTGTAAAAACTCTGGGCGCTGAGGCCAACCCGAATGGCAGAGCCACAAACTGGTAATGGTCCTGACCTATGGCAAAACGAAGGAAGCGTTGGTGGGCCCTTCCGATTGGGAAGTGCAAATAAGCGGCGCGAATGTCGATTGACACCAAAAAAGCGTTCTGCGACAGGGCCGCCAAAACGGAGCGAAGCGACTCCATGCGGAATTTCCTGGCGTGGACATGCCGATTCAATCTTTTGAGATCCAGAATGGGCCGAAATTTGTCCTCTTTTTTGGGGACCACAAAGAGGTTAGAATAAAAACCCTCTCCCCGGCCCTCCGGCGGAACCGGCACCACCACACCTTTCTGCAGAAGGGAATCTACCTCCCCAGCAGAGCGGCAAAAAGCTCGGGCTCTGACGGAACGCGAGGTTGACAAAAAAACTGTCTGGGGTCGAGAAAGAGACTCTATGAAGTAGCCTGCCAACACAACCCGTGTCACCCAGGCGTCCGACATGCGGGAAGCCCAGTCGGTTTGAATTGGAGTAAACGACCCCCCACTCGAGAGCGCTCAGTGAGACCCAGGCGTCAGTCCGACTTAGCGGGCTTTCTACCAGCTTCCCGCTTGTCTTAACGGAAGTTCTGTTTCCAGGGTATGCGGAATTTCTGAGATATTCCCCTTTTTTTTTTTTTTTTTTAAAAAAGAGAGGGACGACCCGAACCCCAGAGGGCTGACTGAATCATCCCCTGGACCGAAAGGACCGCCGACAACTACCGGCACTAGTCCTGCCAGACGCAGAAGTCACAGCTCTGCGCCTGCGGTAAAGCTGTTTCTTTTGCCTTTACCTTGGCAATCAGCTCCGTGAGGTCAGGTCCAAATAGCTGACCACCTTGCAAGCTAAAGATAGCAAACCCTGCTTGAAAACCGCGTCCCCGGTCCACTGTCTAAGCCACAGTGCTCTTCTGACTGTGACTGCCGAGTATTGCGCCCTGGATAGCAGTGATGCAGTATCCTCCAACAACTGGAAAAGCCCATCTACCTCGATAGAGGAGATCCACCTTGCCACGCCGTCCGTAGACGGTCCAACCGGCTCAGGGAAACTTTACAAGCACACATGGATCCTTAATAATGAATCCATGATCCGCGGCCTCGCAGATGGATTTTTCTGCCATCTACGTTTTTTGTCCAGCGGGTCCTGCAGACTCGCCTTCCCCTTAACAGGAGGATTTTGCTAAGCTGGGATAAAGGGACATCCACTTCAGGAGAAGGATCCAATTATCATCAACTCCGTGAACACGGATACGGTGTCTCAATTTTTTGGACACAGGCGCTCCGTCTCCACTGCCCCATTAAGCTCATCCAGTGATGGTAAAAGCTTGATCGTGATTGAAAACATCCGGGCCGACTTACCAGGACGTCCAGATACCTCCTCCGGTAACTGTAAACGCCTCCAATAAAAACCTCTTACGGCCCAAAAGAGAGGCAGAGTGTCCCTGCCGATCCTCCTTGTCCGAATCGGACATTTTCGTTACGCGGGAAGGAAGGCACCGGCTTGGTGTCGCTTCCTGACATGAGAGGATCTAGCTGACACTCAATAATAGAAAATCAGACAGGCCATCAATAGAAACTAGCGAGGGCCTCCATTCTGACACCACTGGAACCTCCGACCGCTACGCTTGACGCCGTCGAGGTCTGCGCGTCAGATACGCGAGACTGATCCTGTAGCGGATCTGGGAGACGGTTGCACAGTAATGGCAGGTTAAACCTGTCAGTAACTAGAAAGTGTGGTTTCTTAAAGAAAAAACGAACGCTGAAGGGTTAAAGCTCTTAAAGAGAGAGCTACCCCAGCTGTCCCCCATTAAGAGTTAACCGCCTAAGAAGGGGTTAAAGTCGCAGACTCCCCACAACCTTAATAATGAAAAGGGTGTGCGAGCCCCAAGTGCCTCTTATAAGGCAGCAGATACAGGACAGCTATGCCACACTTAACAAGAAACGTTCACAAGATCGCTAAAAAATTGCGCTGTTAGTAAATCGCAATGACCGCCAAAGTCATTAAGGGGATCGCTAACCGCTTATGCGTTGTTAATGAAATCGCCCAGATTGGCAGCTACTAGCGACATAAAAATGGTTACACAAACGATCGCATAGTATGCGTCGTTATCGGTCGTTAGCAGGAACGTATAGTGGCAGTATTACTGTCGCAGACTCCCCACAAACCTCTTTATTGAAAAGGTGTGCGAGCCCCCTTATGAGAAACAGCTGCAGGCAGCGCAGTCTGCCACCCATTTGTGCCTCAGAAAGGCGCCCGCGCTGTGGGGGTGAAGGGGTTAAGCTTCTGCCCTAGACGGGTAGAAGCGACTCACCCAGCTGGTCGCGGTGCAGCGTCTGCCGGGAGGGGAGGAGAGCGATGTCCGAGGGAGCTTTCAGCTGTCAGTAATGGCCGCCGCGCTGTGCCTCCGTGTGCTTCATGAGAGAAGCCGGAAAAGGAGACGCCGTAAAGCGCGGGCTCAGAGCGGCGCGAAATTCAAATAAAAAAAGGCGCGCAGCTCCTCTCTCCCCCCGCTCCAATGTCCTGCAGGCCTCCACCTGCGGACAAAAAACACACAGTCACCGGCATGTATACTGTAACAGCGGCTGCCGCAGCATCGCTGAATCACTCACACACTTATAATAAAATGTGGAGTACTCACTCAGCCGAGCGCCACAGGACCCCAAGATTTGTGGCGCTATGCCCATCGCTTCCCCCAGGGCGGGAACGCAGTGACCCTGCAGCGCGTTTGCGCCCCCGCCAGGGAAGCCAATCCTCATCCCCCGGCCGGCAGGGTTCTGCAGGGACCACCATATAGGTAATACAGATCGCCAAGGAGAGGTTGGGGTCCAGCAGCGCTGAGACCCTGAGACCTCTAACCATTCTGGTGATCCAAGTCTTGTCCATAAAAAAAATAAAATCTTCTGAGGAGCTGCTTCAGCAGCGACTATCCTCTGAGACTCAAATTGTAAACTGAGAGCTGAGTAGGAGGAGCCCGAGCTGGAGGGGCCGGTCAACACTCTTTTTAATCTGAGGTGTCAATCCTATCTGGGCTCCCGCCTACCCACTAGTAATGACTGTGTTCCCTTCCTTCATCTGCACTGAAAATCGGACAGCACTCGCATGGTGCGAGTGCTGTGCATTTTTCTTGCATCCATTGACTGCATTGGCGAGTCTCGGTCCGAGATACGCAGCAAATCGCAAATGAGATGTCACCTATTAAATAACATTGGTCCAAGTGCAATCCGATTTTTATATCGATTGCTCTCGTCCGTATATTATTCGCAAGTGGTGATGAGCCCTAACACCAGGGTACAGGATAATGAGGCTAACAGTCGGGGATCAGGATAATGAGACGACACGTGAGGTACAGGATAGTGACACTAAACACTTGGGATACAAGATAAGATGCTGATACTCGGGTACAGAAAATGACAATGACAGAGTACAAAATAAAGACACTGACACTCGAGGTATGGCAAAATGACACTTGAGGTATAGGATAATGATGCTGACACTTGGGGTATGGGATGACACGACATTCGGTGTACAGGATAATGACGCTGACACTTGGGGTACAAGATAATGACACTGACACTTGGGGTACAGGATAACGACAAGCACTCGGGTGCAGGATGAGGCTGACACTCGGGGGTGCAGGATAATGAGGCTGACACTCGGGGTGCAGGATAATGAGGCTGACACTAGGGGTACAGGATAATGACACTGACACTGGGGGTACAGGATAATGACACTGACACTTGGGGTACAGGATAATGACACTGACACTCGGGGTACAGGATAACGACAAGCATTCGGGGTGCAGGATAATGAGGCTGACACTCGGGGTACAGGATAATGACACTGACACTGGGTACAGGATAATGACACTGACACTTGGGGTACAGGATAATAACACTGACACTCGGGGTACATGATAACGACAAGCACTCGGGTGTAGGATAATGAAGCTGACACTTGGGGTGCAGGATAATGAGGCTGATACTCGGTGTACAGGATAATGAGGCTGACATTCGGGGTGCAGGATAATGAGGCTGATACTCGGGGTACAGGATAATGACACTGACACTCGGGGCACAGGATAATGACACTGACACTTGGGGTACAGGATAATGACAAGCACTCGGGCTGCAGGATAATGAGCCTGACACTCGGGGTACAGGATAATGACACTGACACTGGAGGTACAGGATAATGACACTGACACTTGGGGTACAGGATAATGACACTGACTCTGGGGTACAGGATAATGACACTGACACTCGGGGTACAGGATAACGACAAGCACTCGGGGTGTAGGATAATGAGGCTGACACTTGGGGTGCAGGATAATGAGGCTGATACTCGGGGTACAGGAAAATGAGGCTGACATCGGGGTGCAGGATAATGAGGCTGATACTCGGGGTACAGGATAATGACACTGACACTCGGGATACAGGATAATGACACTGACACTTGGGGTACAGGATAATGACAAGCACTCGGGCTGCAGGATAATGAGCCTAACACTCGGGGTACAGGATAATGACACTGACACTGGAGGTACAGGATAATGACACTGACACTTGGGTACAGGATAATGACACTGATACTCGGGGTACAGGATAACGACAAGTACTCGGGGTGCAGGATAATGAGGCTGACACTCAGGGTGCAGGATAATGAGGCTGACACTCGGGGTACAGTTTAACGACAAGCACTCAGGGTGCAGGATAATGAGGCTGACACTCGGGGTGCAGGATAATGAGGCTGACACGGGGTACAGGATAATGACACTGACACTGGGGGTACAGGATAATGACACTGACACTTGGGGTACAGGATAATGACACTGACACTCGGGTACAGGATAACGACAAGCACTCGGGTTGCATGATAATGAGGCTGACACTCGGGGTGCAGGATAATGAGGCTGGCACTCAGGGTGCAGGATGAGGCTGACACTCAGGGTACAGGATAATGACATTGACACTGGGGGTACAGGATAATGACACTGACATTCCGTGTACAGGATAATGACGCTGACACTCAGGGTACAGGATAATGACACTGGGGCACTTGGGGTACAGGATAATGATACTGACACTCGGGGTACAAGATAACGACAAGCACTCGGGGTGCAGGATAATGAGGCTGACACTCGGGGTGCAGGATAATGAGGCTGACACTCGGGGTGCAGGATAATGAGGCTGACACTCGGAGTACAGGATAATGACACTGACACTTGGAGTACAAGATAATGACACGGACATTTGGGGTACAGGATAACGACAAGCACTCGGGGTGCAGGATGAGGCTGACACTCGGGGGTGTAGGATAATGAGGCTGACACTCGGGTGCAGGATAATGATGCTGACACTCGGGGTACAGGATAATGACACTGGGGTACAGGATAATGACAAGCACTCGGGGTGCAGGATAATGAGGCTGACGCTCGGGGTACAGGATAATGCCGCTGACACTTGGGATACAGGATAATGACACTGACACTCGGGGTACAGGATAATGCCGCTGACACTTGGGGTACAGGATAATGACACTGACATTCGGTGTACAGGATAATGACGCTGACACTCAGGGTACAGGATAATGACACTGGGGGTACAGGATAATGACACTGACACTTGGGGTACAGGATAATGACAAGAACTCGGGGTGCAGGATAATGAGGCTGACACTCGGGGTGCAGGATAATGAGGCTGACACTCGGGATACAGGATAATGACATTGACACTCAGGGTACAGGATGACGCTGACACTCGGAGTACAGGATAATGACACTGACAATTGGGGTACAAGATAATGACACTGACATTTGGGGTACAGGATAACGACAAGCACTCGGGGTGCAGGATGAGTCTGACACTCGGGGGTGCAGGATAATGAGGCTGACACTCGGGGTGCAGGATAATGACGCTGACACTCGGGGTACAGGATAATGACGCTGACACTCGGGGTACAGGATAATGACACTGGGGTACAGGATAATGACAAGCACTAGGGGTACAGGATAATGAGGCTGACACTCGGGGTACAAGATAATGACACTGACACTGGGGGTACAGGATAATGACACTGACATTCGGTGTACAGGATAATGACGCTGACACTCAGGGTACAGGATAATGACACTGGGGTACAGGATAATGACACTGACACTTGGGGTACAGGATAATGACACTGACACTTGGGGTACAGGATAATGACACTGACACTCGGGGTACAGGATAACAACAAGCACTCGGGGTGCAGGATGAGGCTGACACTCGGGGTGCAGGATAATGAGGCTGACACTCTGGGTGCAGGATAATGAAGCTGACACTCGGGGTACAGGATAATGCCGCTGACACTTGGGGTACAGGATAATGACACTGACACTCGGGGTACAGGATAATGCCGCTGACACTTGGGATACAGGATAATGACACTGACACTCGGGGTACAGGATAATGCCGCTGACACTTGGGGTACAGGATAATGACACTGATACTCGGGGTACAGGATAACGACAAGCACTCGGGGTGCAGGAGAATGAGGCTGACACTCGGGGTGCAGGATAATGACATTGACACTCAGGGTACAGGATGACGCGGACATTCGGTGTACAGGATAATGACGCTGACACTCAAGGTACAGGATAATGACACTGACACTTGGGGTACAAGATAATGACACTGACATTTGGGGTACAGGATAACGACAAGCACTCGGGTGCAGGATGAGGCTGACACTCGGGGGTGCAGGATAATGAGGCTGACACTCGGGGTGCAGGATAATGAGGCTGACACTAGGGGTACAGGATAATGACACTGACACTGGGGGTACAGGATAATGACACTGACACTTGGGGTACAGGATAATGACACTGACACTCGGGGTACAGGATAATGACAAGCATTCGGGGTGCAGGATAATGAGGCTGACACTCGGGTACAGGATAATGACACTGACACTAGGGGTACAGGATAATGACACTGACACTTGGGGTACAGGATAATAACACTGACACTCGGGGTACATGATAACGACAAGCACTCGGGGTGTAGGATAATGAGGCTGACACTTGGGGTGCAGGATAATGAGGCTGATACTCGGTGTACAGGATAATGAGGCTGACATTCGGGGTGCAGGATAATGAGGCTGATACTCGGGGTACAGGATAATGACACTGACACTCGGGGCACAGGATAATGACACTGACACTTGGGGTACAGGATAATGACAAGCACTCGGGCTGCAGGATAATGAGCCTGACACTCGGGGTACAGGATAATGACACTGACACTGGAGGTACAGGATAATGACACTGACACTTGGGGTACAGGATAATGACACTGACACTTGGGGTACAGGATAATGACACTGACACTCGGGGTACAGGATAACGACAAGCACTCGGGGTGTAGGATAATGAGGCTGACACTTGGGGTGCAGGATAATGAGGCTGATACTCGGGGTACAGGAAAATGAGGCTGACATTCGGGGTGCAGGATAATGAGGCTGATACTCGGGGTACAGGATAATGACACTGACACTCGGGATACAGGATAATGACACTGACACTTGGGGTACAGGATAATGACAAGCACTCGGGCTGCAGGATAATGAGCCTAACACTCGGGGTACAGGATAATGACACTGACACTGGAGGTACAGGATAATGACACTGACACTTGGGGTACAGTATAATGACACTGATACTCGGGGTACAGGATAACGACAAGTACTCGGGGTGCAGGATAATGAGGCTGACACTCAGGGTGCAGGATAATGAGGCTGACACTCGGGGTACAGTTTAACGACAAGCACTCAGGGTGCAGGATAATGAGGCTGACACTCGGGGTGCAGGATAATGAGGCTGACACTCGGGGTACAGGATAATGAGGCTGACACTCGGGGTACAGGATAATGACACTGACACTGGGGGTACAGGATAATGACACTGACACTTGGGGTACAGGATAATGACACTGACACTCGGGGTACAGGATAACGACAAGCACTCGGGTTGCATGATAATGAGGCGGGACACTCGGGTGCAGGATAATGAGGCTGGCACTCAGGGTGCAGGATGAGGCTGACACTCAGGGTACAGGATAATGACATTGACACTGGGGGTACAGGATAATGACACTGACATTCCGTGTACAGGATAATGACGCTGACACTCAGGGTACAGGATAATGACACTGGGGCACTTGGGGTACAGGATAATGATACTGACACTCGGGGTACAGGATAACGACAAGCACTCGGGGTGCAGGATAATGAGGCTGACACTCGGGGTACAGGATAATGACACTGACACTTGGAGTACAAGATAATGACACTGACATTTGGGGTACAGGATAACGACAAGCACTCGGGGTGCAGGATGAGGCTGACACTCGGGGGTGTAGGATAATGAGGCTGACACTCGGGGTGCAGGATAATGACGCTGACACTCGGGGTACAGGATAATGACACTGGGGTACAGGATAATGACAAGCACTCGGGGTGCAGGATAATGAGGCTGACGCTCGGGGTACAGGATAATGACACTGACACTGGGGGTACAGGATAATGACACTGACATTCGGTGTACAGGATAATGACGCTGACACTCAGGGTACAGGATAATGACACTGGGGGTACAGGATAATGACACTGACACTTGGGGTACAGGATAATGACAAGAACTCGGGGTGCAGGATAATGAGGCTGACACTCGGGGTGCAGGATAATGAGGCTGACACTCGGGATACAGGATAATGACATTGACACTCAGGGTACAGGATGACGCTGACACTCGGAGTACAGGATAATGACACTGACAATTGGGGTACAAGATAATGACACTGACATTTGGGGTACAGGATAACGACAAGCACTCGGGGTGCAGGATGAGTCTGACACTCGGGGGTGCAGGATAATGAGGCTGACACTCGGGGTGCAGGATAATGACGCTGACACTCGGGGTACAGGATAATGACGCTGACACTCGGGGTACAGGATAATGACACTGGGGTACAGGATAATGACAAGCACTAGGGGTACAGGATAATGACGCTGACACTCAGGATAATGAGGCTGACACTCGGGGTACAAGATAATGACGCTGACACTCGGGGTACAGGATAATGACACTGACATTCGGTGTACAGGATAATGACGCTGACACTCAGGGTACAGGATAATGACACTGGGGGTACAGGATAATGACACTGACACTTGGGGTACAGGATAATGACACTGACACTCGGGGTACAGGATAACAACAAGCACTCGGGGTGCAGGATGAGGCTGACACTCGGGGTGCAGAATAATGAGGCTGACACTCTGGGTGCAGGATAATGAAGCTGACACTCGGGGTACAGGATAATGCCGCTGACACTTGGGGTACAGGATAATGACACTGACACTCGGGGTACAGGATAATGCCACTGACACTTGGGATACAGGATAATGACACTGACACTCGGGGTACAGGATAATGCCGCTGACACTTGGGGTACAGGATAATGACACTGATACTCGGGGTACAGGATAACCACAAGCACTCGGGGTGCAGGATAATGAGGCTGACACTCGGGGTACAGGATAATGACACTGACACTCGGGTACAGGATAATGACACTGGGGTACAGGACATGACAGGCAGATATTTTGGGGTACAGGAGAGTACAGGCTGTTTGGGGTACATGGTGATATTTAGGGTACAGGTCTGTATAGGCGGATAGTGGGGTACACCCTGACATCCGGTGACCGTTAACCGTCCCTCTCACCTCCCAGTGGAGTTTCTGTTACCTCACGACATCCGGCTTTAACTCCTCTCTTGCCGCGGTGGATTGTGGGACAGCGGCACTGATCACAGCTGAGGAGTGCGGGAAACAGGAACATCAGCGCGAGGAGTGATCACGTGACGCAGCACCCACTAGCCCTTCTGGGAACCCTTCCCGCCTTTTCTTCTCAGTTTACCTCAGGGTTGCGCAGTGAGCGGTCTGGTGCCGCGGGGGAGCGTTCTTTCCGCTATTGTGAAGGTCGGTGTTTGACAGAATTACCTATCACTAAACTCTAGAAGTATGTATTAGTGATTATGAACTACTTCACAGCTCACTGACATTTTTGGTTTTGTTATAAAATATATGATCTGAGGTAAATTAAATGTGTTTTCCTGGTCAGTATAATGATCCTAAACTTTCCTCAGACTTGTCAGCGCCACCTGTAGTACAAATAGCGACTTTACCCATCAGTTACCAGATCTCCGAGGTCACAGATGGGCTGCAGTGGTCACATAAGACTGATGGACATGAAGGCAAGCTTTTTATTTTCTTTCAAACAAATTGCAGTCTTTGAATAGTTTTCCAGATCCAGAAAATTTAATCAAGGTGTCTGCTGTATTTTCTGCTTCAAAGCGGTAAGTACCATGTTGGTCTCTGGTTGTACTCACCTGTAACCGCTGCTGCCGAAAACTGGTCACAGCAGTCACATGCCGACCCTTACCCACAGAAGAATAACAGACTGATGGGGACCCAAGGGACAGCACCAGAGGACTTGCAGTACTGGACTGCCCAGGAGACGGTACCAGACAGTACGATAGGACATGCAGTGCAGGACTGCCCAAGAGACAGCACCAGTGGACATGCAGTGATGGACTGCCCAGGAGACAGTACCAAAGGACATGCAGTGATGGACTGCTCTGGAGACTGTACCAGAGGACATGCAGCATACCTCCCAACTTTTGAAGATGGGAAAGAGGGACAAAGGTTGTGGCGCGCGCAGCAAATTTTAGGCCATGCCCCCGACCACACCCATTTCACAACTAGTCACACCCATGTCCACGCCCTGACCACACCCATTTAGCACTGGTGATCACACTGACTGTTACTGTGGGCACACTGGTACTGAGTAAAAGAAAGAACAGAGAGAAAAAAAACAGAAAGAAAGGAGATAAAGAAAGAAAGAGGGAAAGCAACAAAGAACAGAGAGAAAGTAGAGAGAGAAAGAAACAAAGAAAGGGAAGAGAAAGAACAGAGAGAAAAAAAACAAAGAAGGGAAAGAACAGAGACGGAGAAAGAAAGAGGGGACAGAAAAAAAGAAAGAGGGGAAAGAAAGAACAGAGAGGGAGAGAGAAAGAAAGAGGGGAAAGAAAGAACAGAGGGAGAGAGAAAGAAAGAACAGACAGAGAAAGAAAGACAGGGGAAAGAAAGAACAGAGAAAGAGAGGAAAGAAAGAACAGAGAGGGAGACAAAGGGGAAAGAAAGACAGGAGGAAAGAAAGAACAGATAAAGAAAGAATTTCTGTTCTTTCTTTCCCTCTTTCTTTCTTTCTCTCTGTTCTTTCTCTCTCTCTGTTCTTTCTTTCTTTCCCCTCTTTCTCTCTCTGTTCTTTCTGTCCCCTCTTTCTATTATTTCTTTTTCTATCTGTTCTTTCTTTCCCCTCTGTCTTTCTTTCTTTCCCCTCTTTCTGTCTCCCTCTCTGTTCTTTCTTTCTCTCTGTACGGAGCTGAGCGGCTCAGCTCCGTACACTTCACACACACAGGGCTCCGTTTCGTACACACACAGCACTGCTACATCCACCTCGTTCACGTGCAGCTCGGCTCCGTGCACCTTGTACAGACACACGGCTCTGCTCCATTCAACTCGTACAGACACGGTTCTGCTACATCCAACTCGTACACACAAGGCCCCGCTCCGTACACCTCATACACACTACAGCACTGCTACATCCACCTCATACACGGGCGGCTCCACTCCGTGCACCTCGTACACGAGCGGCTCCGCACCGTGCACCTCCGCTCCGTGCACCTCGTTTACATGCACCTCGTACAGACACACGGCTCCGCTCCATCCAACTCGTACAGACACGGCTCTGCTACATCCAACTCGTTCACACAAGGCTCCGCACACCTCGTACACACTACAGCCCTACCACATCAACCTCGTACACGCGCAGCTCCGCGCACCTCGTACACGCGCGGCTCCGCTCCGTACACCCCGTACACGCTCGGCTCCGCCCGTACACCTCGTACACGCGCGGCTCCGCTCCATACACCTCGTACACGCGCGGCTCCGCTCCGTACACCTCGTACACGCGCGGCTCCGCTCCGTACACCTCGTACACGCGCGGCTCCGCTCCGTACACCTCGTACACGCGCGGCTCCGCTCCGTACACCTCGTACACGCGCGGCTCCGCTCCATGCACCTCGTACACACACGGCTCCGCTCCGTACACCTCGTACACATGGCTCCTCTCCGTACACCTCGTACACACGGCTCCGCTCCGTACACCTCGTACACACACGGCTCCGCTCCGTACACCTCGTACACACACGGCTCCGCTCCGTACACCTCGTACACACACGGCTCCGCTCCGTACACCTCGTACACACACGTCTCCGCTCCGTACACCTCGTACACACACGGCTCCTCTCCGTACACCTCGAACACACGGCTCCGCTCCGTACACCTCGTACACACACGACTCCGCTCCGTACACCTTGTACACACACGGCTCCGCTCCGTACACCTCGTACACACACGGCTCCGCTCCGTACACCTCATACATACACGTCTCCGCTCCGTACACCTCATACACACACGTCTCCGCTCCGTACACCTCGTACACACAAGTCTCCGCTCCGTACTCTTCGTACACACACAGCTCTGCTACATCCACACTGTAAACCCGAGTCCCGACCCCACACACACACAAACCCTCATCCAGCACCATGATGACAACCATCACAGCGCAGAGTCCTGCACACAAGTCAGAGGACACTGATCATGTGACCCCTGACTCCTCCCCTCCTGTGACCTCATCACAGGTCCTGTGGGCACAGAAGAGAACAGCATAGCAGCGTCACTGCTAGCTGTGAGCCGCTGGCTGAGCTGTAGAGACAGGGAGGAGTGCATGGGGGGCGTGGCGGCTCGTCTCACTGCGGGACACATAGTGTCCTCAGCGGGACAGAGGGGTCAAAATCGGGACTGTCCCGCTCAATCCGGGACGGTTGGGAGGTATGATGCAGTGCTGGACTGCCCTGGAGACGGTACCAGAGGAATGCAGTACTGGACTGCCCTGGAGACGGTATCAGAGGACATGCAGTACTGGACTGCCCAGGAGACAGTACCAGACAGTATGAGAGGACATGCAGTGCTAGACTGCCCAGTAGACGGTACCAGACAGTACGAGAGGACATGCTGTGCTGGACTGCCCAAGAGACAGCACCAGAGGACATGCAGTGCTGGACTGCTCAGGAGACAGCACCAAAGGACATGTAGTTCTGGATTGCCCTGGAGACTATACCAGAGGACATGAAGTGCTGTACTGCTCAGGAGACGGTACCAGAGGATATGCAGTACTGGACTGCCCAAGAGACAGCACCAGAGGACATGCAGTGCTGGACTGCTCAGGAGACAGCACCAAAGGACATGCAGTGCTGGACTGCCCTGGAGACGGTACCAGAGGACATGAAGTGCTGGACTGCCCAAGGGACTGCACCAGAGGACATGCAGTGATGGACTGCCCAAGGGACTGCACCAGAGGACATGCAGTGATGGACTATCCAAGAGACCGCACCAGAGGACTTGCAGTACTGGACTGCCCAGGAGACGGTACCAGACAATACGAGAGGACATGCAGTGCAGGACTGCCCAGGAGACCGCACCAGAGGACATGCAGTACTGGACTGCCCAGGAGACTGTACCAGACAGTACGAGAGGACATGCAGTGCAGGACTGCCCAAGAGACAGCACCAGAGGACATGCAGTGATGGACTGGCCAGGAGACAGCACCAAAGGACATGCAGTGCTGGACTGCTCAGGAGACGGTACCAGAGGATATACAATGCTGGATTGCCCTGGAGACTGTACCAGAGGACATGCATTGCTGGACTGCCCTGGAGACGGTACCAGAGGACATGCAGTACTGGACTGCCCAGGAGACGGTACCAGAGGACATGCAGTACTGGACTGCCTAGGAGACGGTACCAGAGGACATGCAGTACTGGACTGCCCAGGAGACAGTACCAGACAGTACGAGAGGACATGCAGTGCTGGACTGCCCAGGAGACGGTACCAGACAGTACGAGAGGACATGCAGTGCTGGACTGCCCAAGAGACAGCACCAGACGACATGCAGTGCTGGACTGCTCAGGAGACAGCACCAAAGGACATGTAGTGCTGGATTGCCCTGGAGACTATACCAGAGGACATGAAGTGATGCGACTGCCCAGGAGAACGCACCAGAGGACTTGCAGTACTGGACTGCCCAGGAGACGGTACCAGACAGTACGAGAGGACATGCAGTGCAGGACTGCCCAGGAGACCGCACCAGAGGACATGCAGTACTGGACTGCCCAGGAGACTGTACCAGACAGTACAAGAGGACATGCAGTGCAGGACTGCCCAAGAGACAGCACCAGAGGACATGCAGTGATGGACTGGCCAGGAGACAGCACCAAAGGACATGCAGTGCTGGACTGCTCAGGAGACGGTACCAGAGGACATACAATGCTGGATTGCCCTGGAGACTGTACCAGAGGACATGCAGTACTGGACTCCCTAGGAGATGGTACCAGAGGACATGCAGTACTGGACTGCCCAGGAGACAGTACCAGACAGTACGAGAGAACATGCAGTGCTGGACTGCCCAGGAGACGGTACCAAACAGTACGAGAGGACATGCAGTGCTGGACTGCCCAAGAGACAGCACCAGACGACATGCAGTGCTGGACTGCTCAGGAGACAGCACCAAAGGACATGTAGTGCTGGATTGCCCTGGAGACTATACCAGAGGACATGAAGTGCTGGACTGCTCAGGAGACGGTACCAGAGGACATGCAGAACTGGACTGCCCAAGAGACAACACCAGAGGACATGCAGTGCTGGACTGCTCAGGAGACAGCACCAAAGGACATGTAGTGCTGGATTGCCCTGGAGACTATACCAGAGGACATGAAGTGCTGGACTGCTCAGGAGACGGTACCAGAGGACATGCAGTACTGGACTGCCCAGGAGATAGTACCATACAGAACCGGAGTACATACAGTGAAGCACACATTTTCCCAAGAGGATATCAAAATAAATTTAAAAAACGAAAAAACTCAAAATATCAAATAGCACAAATAACCCCCCTGGGTGTACAAAACCACAGAAAAAGGTCCAACAGTATATTTAACAAAATATCAAATTTATTGATATTACAAATACTTAGAATTATACCAATTCAGAGTAGCACTACCAAAAGCAGGTTTACATGGGGATTGTGAAGCATAATATAGTTAATATTCACAGCCAGAAATAAATATAATAAAATAAAATTATCCCCTTAACTCCCGGAGCTTTTTTCGTTTTTCGCTCCCCTTCTTTACAGAGCCATAACTTTTTTTATTTTTCCGTCAATATGGCCATGTGAGGGCTTATTTTTTGCAGGACGAGTTGTACTTTTGAACGACACCATTGGTTTTACCATGTCGTATAGGTGCGGTGAAATTGCAAAACAAGTGCAATCCCACACTTGTTTTTTACTTGGCTTTTTTGCTAGGTTCACTAAATGCTAAAACTGACCTACCACTATGATTATCCAGGTCATTACGAATTCATAGACACCAAACATGTCTAGGTCCTCTTTTATCTAAGTGGTGAAAAAAAAATCCAAACGTTGCTAAAAAAAAAAAATGCAATTTTCTACTCTGAATTGGTATAATTCTATGTATTTGTAGTATCGATAGATTTGATGATATTTTGTTAAATATACTCTTGGACCTTTTTCTGTGTTTTTTTTACACCCAGGTGGGTTATTTGTGCTATTACATACAGTGAAGGACTGCCCTGGAGACGATACCAGACAGAAACAGAGGATGTGCAGTGCTGGACTGCCCTGGAGACAGTACAAGAGGACGTGCAGTGATGTGCGGGCACCTGGATGTTCGGGTTAGGCCGAACAGTTACAAAAACTTCTGGTTCTGTTCTGGTACCTGAACCCGGACAAATGGGGGGGCCCAAACATCCAGTGTTTGCCATGCTGTCATGTGCATGACAGCGTGACAAGCACCGCCAGTCAGAGAGCCGCGGTTCCCTTGTTGTCAGAAGACAGCGTGAACACACAGCTGTGATCGGAGGTATAAAGTTCACCTTCTGTCACTGGTGTCAGCTGATGGGACTACCGCTCCCATCAGCCGACGCTTGCTGCTACTAATAGCAGTGAGAGCAGGAGCGGCTAATGGGGGTATTCATCAGCCGCTCCTGTGCTGTAAATAAATAATTTAAAAAAAAAACTGCGTGGCTTCCCCCGTATTTTTGATAACCAGCCAGACAAAACACACAGCTGGGGGCTGCAGCCGTCAGCTTCAGCAAGGCTGGTTGTCAAGAATAGAGGGGTCCCCATGCCGTATTTTTTAATTATTTAAATAATTTTAAAAAATCGGCATGTGATTCCCCTCATTTTTGACAATCAGCCTTGCTAAAGCAGACAGCTGGGGGCTGGTATTCTCAGACTGGTGAGGGGCCATGGATATTGCCCCCCAGCCTAAAAATAGCAGCCCGCAGCTACCCAGAAAATGCGCATCTATTAGATGCTCCAATTCTGGAGCTTTGCTTGGCTCTTCCCACTTATCCTGTAGTGGTGGCAAGTGGGGTTAATCTTTATTATTTATTTATATAGCACTATTGATTCCATGGTGCTGTACATGAAAAGGGGTTACATACAAATTACAGATAACAATAACAGACTGATACAGAGGGGAATAAAAGCCAAGAGACAAAAAAAACGACTGCGATCCACAATATTGCAAATATAAAATTTAAATTTTATTAGTACATCAGGATTAAAAAAATGGTACGAGATCAAAATTACATAAATTACAAGTAACAATACAAATCTGTATGCTATAAAAAGAGAATGAAGCACAACTATCCAGTAATATAAAATTGTGCACTTTAGGTCTGGTGTTTGACTTTAATGAAATTTTTCTGTGATAATTACACATGTATATATCCTTATATACAATTTTTATACATACCTTTTTTAATATAAATTTTTTTTATCACATATATATATTATATTTTTTATAAGTACTATATATTCATTTACATTTAGAGATATCCACATCAGTTTTATATTACTGGATAGTTGCGCCCCATTCTCTCTTTTTTATAGCATACAGATTCGTATTGTTACTTGTAATTTATGTAATTTTGATCTCATACCATTTTTTTAATCCTGATGTACTAATAAAATTTAAATTTTATATTTGCAATATTTTGGACTTGTAGTCGTTTTTTTGTCTCTTGGTTTTTATTGGTCTTTTTCCGATTTTCCAAATTTTCAACATGGTCCAATTTCACAGTAGTGCCTAATTATTGTGGTATTTTACTTTTTTTTTTACTCTGATTTACTATGTTTATATAATTGAGAAAACAAAAAACAAGAAGCAAATATCCAAAAATAAAACAAAATAAAAAATATATTGCAAAACATGCATGAAGTTGTAATAATAATAATAATAAGGGTATTTGGTAAACATAATTTTGATCAAAAGAATGTACAAGCCATCCCGCCACGTCAAGGAAACCCTATGTTTATATAATTGTACAGGTCCTTCTCAAAAAATTAGCATATAGTGCTAAATTTCATTATTTTCCATAATGTAATGATTAAAATTAAACTTTCATATATTTTAGATTCATTACACACCAACTGAAATTTTTCAGGTCTTTTATTGTTTTAATACTGATGATTTTGGCATACAGCTCATGAAAACCCAAAAATCCTGTCTCAAAAAATTAGCATATTTCATCTGTCCAATAAAATAAAAGTGTTTAAAACAAAATAAAAAAAAACCATCAAATAATAATGTTCAGTTATGCACTCAATACTTGGTCGGGAATCCTTTTGCAGAAATGACTGCTTCAATGCGGCGTGGCATGGAGGCAATCAGCCTGTGACACTGCTGAGGTGTTATGGAGGCCCAGGATGCTTCGATAGCGGCCTTAAGCTCATCCAAAGTGTTGGATCTTGCGTCTCTCAACTTTCTCTTCACAATATCCCACAGATTCTCTATGGGGTTCAGGTCAGGAGAGTTGGCAGGCCAATTGAGCACAGTAATACCATGGTCAGTAAACCATTTACCAGTGGTTTTGGCACTGTGAGCAGGTGCCAGGTCGTGCTGAAAAATGAAATCTTCATCTCCATAAAGCATTTCAGCGTTGGAAGCATGAAGTGCTCCAAAATCTCCTGATAGCTAGCTGCATTGACCCTGCCCTTGATGAAACACAGTTGACCAACACCAGCAGCTGACATGGCACCCCACACCATCACTGACTGTGGGTACTTGACACTGGACTTCAGGCATTTTGGCATTTCCTTCTCCCCAGTCTTCCTCCAGACTCTGGCACCTTGATTTCCGAATGACATGCAAAATTTGCTTTCATCAGAAAAAAGTACTTGGGACCACTTAGCAACAGTCCAGTGCTGCTTCTCTGTAGCCCAGGTCAGGCGCTTCTGCCGCTGTTTATGGTTCAAAAGTGGCTTTACCTGGGGAATGCGGCACCTGTAGTCCATTTCCTGCACACGCCTGTGCACGGTGGCTCTGGATGTTTCTACTCCAGACTCAGTCCACTGCTTCCGCAGGTCCCCCAAGGTCTGGAATCGGTCCTTCTCCACAATCTTCCTCAGGGTCCGGTCACCTCTTCTCGTTGTACAGCGTTTTCTGCCACATTGTTTCCTTCCAACAGACTTCCCATTGAGGTGCCTTGATACAGCACTCTGGGAACAGCCTATTTGTTGAGAAATTTCTTTCTGGGTCTTACCCTCTTGCTTGAGGGTGTCAATGATGGCCTTTTGGACATCAGTCAGGTCGGCAGTCTTACCCATGATGGCGGTTTTGAGTAATGAACCAGGCAGGAGTTTTTAAAAGCCTCAGGAATCTTTTGCATGTGTTTAGAGTTAATTAGTTGATTCAGAAGATTAGGTTAATAGCTCGTTTAGAGAACCTTTTCTTGATATGCTAATTTTTTGAGACAGGATTTTTGGGTTTTCATGAGCTGTATGCCAAAATCATCAGTATTAAAACAATAAAAGACCTGAAAAATTTCAGTTGGTGTGTAATGAATCTAAAATATATGAAAGTTTAATTTTAATCATTACATTATGGAAAATAATGAAATTTAGCACTATATGCTAATTTTTTGAGAAGGACCTGTATATTCCAATTTTTGGCACTCTGGGCTTGAGTCCCCCTCTTTCTTTGTTATTTATTGATACAGAGGGGAGAGGACCGTGCCCTTGCGGGCTTACATTCTACAGGATGGTGGGGAAGGAGACAGTAGGTTGGAGGGGTTGCAGCAGCTCCGGTGTTGGTGAGGCGATAGCTACGGTACTGGTGAGGAGGCAGGGGGGTCGTTGTAGGCTGTAAGCTTTCTTGAAGAGGTGGGTTTTCAGGTTCCGTGTGAAGGATCCGAATGTGGTTGATAGTTGGACGTGTTGGGGCACAGAATTCCAAGGATGGGGAATATTCAGGAGAAGTGTTGGTGGCGATTAGGTGAGGAGCGAATAAGTGTGGAGGAGAGAAGGAGGTCTTGGAAGGACGGACATTACATGAGTGAAGATATCAGGAGATATGGAGGAGACAGGAAGATATCAGGAGATATGGAGGAGATAGGTTATTGATGGCTTTGTAGGTCAGTATTAGTAATTTGAACTGGATACGCTGAGGGAATGGGAGCCAGTGAAGAGATTTGCATAGGGGAGAAGCGGAGGAGTAGCGGGGTTGATGTCACCTTTGTATTGTCTGGTGACACCAAGCCCACGGATTACTAATGGAAAGGCGTCTATGAGACACCTAGCCGTTACTAATCCTATAGTTACATGGTAAATAAAGACACAACCAGAATAAAGTCTTTTATTTGAAATAAAACAAAACACACTTTTACTTTTTTTATTTAAAAAATAACTAAAGGCACTGTCACACTTAGCGATCGCACTAGCGATCACGACAACGACACGACCTGGCGAGATCGCTGGTGCAATCGCTATGTGGTCGCTAGTTAGCTTCCAAACACAAAGCTCTCATCAGAGATCAGCGATCTGTATAACCACCTCTGCGGTCGTTGGGAAAACCTAGTCCCACCTGTGACCTTGGTAAAGTCGTTCATAAAGGGTGTCACACTCAGCAATTCAGGCTCACCAGCGGGACACCAACGACCAAAAAACGGCTCAGAACGTTCATAAGCGATCAACGACATCTCAGCAGGGGCCACATCGCTGCTACATGTCACACACAGCTGCGTCGCTAACGAGATCGCTACTGCGTCATAAAATCGGTGACTCTAGCAATCTCGTTAGCGATCTCGCTTAGTGTGACAGTACCTTAACACAGTTATACTCACCTAAAGCCTAATTCCACAGAATTCCTCATCTCCTGTAAGAAAACAAAAATAAAAAACAACAATATCCCTCACCTATCAGTCATTCTGTTCGATGATGTAATCCATGTCTGGGGATTAACGGTTTTCAACCTGGACGGTGCCAAATGTGACCGTCCAGGCTGAGAACCACTGGTGACTGTTATGTTTCGGTAGCTGAGGAGAGCAGGCAAAAAGGCAATACACCAGAGCAGTTGGAATCTATGAGATTGCAGTACCCTGACTAACCACCACAACTAGAGGCAGCCGTGGAGCGTTCCTACGTTGGTCCTAGACGCCTCGTCACAGCCTGAGAAACTAACTGCACCTAAAGACAGAAACAGGAAAGCTATCTGCCCCGGAGCAGAACCCCAAAGATAATAGAAAGCCCCCAAACATGTAATGGCGGTTAGACAAGAGGAAATACTGACACAGAAAGAAAATAGTATGAGCAAACGCTGGGGCCCAAACTATCTAAATAGAAAAGGATAGGAAGGGTACTTACTGCAATCCCAGAAAACCCTGAAAAGCACCAACTCTACTAATTTCAAAATCACCTGAGATCACACGACCTCTACCACCTAAATTAGTTCTCTGGTGTAACAAAATCAAAACAGCAGCCACTGAAAAAACTGGAAAAAACAAAAGAACAAAACTCAGTGGCTGAACTAAACTGAGAGGGCAGAAGCCCCCGGAGGGGACCCTGAAGGCCCCCAAAGAAGTGCAGTACAAAATGCAAAAATATAGCACAAACACAAAAGAAGCAAAAGTCTTATCTGTAAGCAGGAGATGCAGACACGACACAGCAGGCTACAAGGGAAACTGGAATGAAGGATTCAGACCAGAACAATTGATCACCGGCAACCCTGATGGGAAAATGACTCCTTTATATAAGACCAGTCAGTAACACCTGATTCCCAGTCCTCACAATCTTCACTAGCACCGCTTGTAACCACCAGAGGGAGCCTCTGCTCAGAACTCATCTCAAACCCATTCACAACAGTACCCCCCCCTTGAGGAGGGGTCACCGAACCCTCATTTGAGCAACCAGGTCGGTCAGGATGAGTTCTATGATACGCACGGATAAGTCTCCTAGCATGGATGTCCGAAGCAAACACCCAAGAATTGTCTTCCTGACCATAACCTCTCCATTTAACCAAATACTGGAGTTTCCGTCTAGAAAAACGAGAATCCAATATTTTCTCAACCACATACTCCAGATTGCCCTCAACCAAAACAGGGTCAGGAGGCACAGCAGCAGGAACCACTGGCTCAACAAACCTCTTCAACAAGGACTTGTGGAACACGTTATGGATCTTAAATGTCCCTGGAAGAAGCAAACGAAAAGAAACAGGATTAATAATCTCCATGATCTTATAAGGTCCAATGAACCTAGGCTTAAATTTAGGAGATGCTACTCTCATAGGAATATTCTTTGAGGACAACCAGACCAAGTCCCCCACTTTAAACCGAGGACCATCAGTCCTATGCCGGTTAGCAAACCGCTGGGCCTTCTCCTGAGAGAGGGACAACCTCTCCACTACCTGGTCCCAAATCTGTTGCATACGCTCCACAACAGAGTCAACACCTGGACAGACAGAAGCCTCCGTCTGTCCTGAAGAAAATCGAGGGTGAAACCCAGAATTACAGAAAAACGGAGACATCAAAGTGGCAGAGCTAGCCCTATTATTAAGAGCAAACTCAGCCAAAGGCAAAAAAGAGACCCAGTCATCCTGATCAGCAGACACAAAGCATCTTAGATAAGTCTCCAATGTCTGGTTTGTTTTCTCAGTTTGACCATTGGTCTGAGGATGAAATGCCGAGGAGAAAGACAATTGAACACCCAGTTTAGAACAAAAAGTCCTCCAAAATCTGGAAACAAACTGGACTCCTCTGTCAGACACAATGTTCTCAGGAATGCCGTGTAAACAAACCACGTGCTGAAGGAACAACGGCACCAATTCAGAGGAGGAAGGCAACTTAGGTAATGGCACAAGATGTATCATTTTGGAAAACCTATCACAAATTACCCAGATGGTGGTCATTCTCTGAGAAACAGGAAGATCGGAAATGAAATCCATAGAGATATGGGTCCATGGTCTCTTGGGCACAGGCAATGGCATCAACAAACCACTAGAGCGAGAGCAAGGCTTGGAGCGAGAGCAAGTCCCGCAGGACTGCACAAATTCCCTGACATCACGAGACAAGGTAGGCCACCAAAAGGACCGACTAACCAAGTCTCTGGTACCAAAAATTCCGGGATGCCCAGCCAATGCGGAACAATGAATCTCAGACATCACACTCTTTTTCCATTGGTCCGGGACAAACAATTTTCCAACAGGGCAGCGCTCGGGCCTATCCTCCTGACACCCCTCCAGAGCAAGTCTCAAATTGGGCGAGATGGCGGAAAGAACTACACCCTCTTTCAAAATAACAGAAGGATCAGATAACTCAGGAGAGTCCGCAAGGAAACTCCTCGAGAGGGCATCCGCCTTAACATTCTTAGTGCCAGGAAGAAAGGAAACCACAAAATTAAAACGTGTGAAAAACAAGGCCCACCTGGCCTGTCTAGGATTGAGTCGCTTGGCAGATTCCAGATAGACCAGATTCTTATGGTCCGTAAGGACCACCACCTGATGTTTGGCTCCCTCCAGCCAATGTCTCCACTCTTCAAAAGCCCACTTCATGGCCAACAACTCCCGATTACCCACGTCATAATTACGTTCAGTAGGAGAAAATTTTCGAGAGAAAAAGGCACAAGGGTTACTTTTAGAGGTCTCTGGATCTTTTTGGGACAAAACGGCACCTGCCCCAATTTCAGAGGCATCAACCTCCACCTGAAATGGCAGAGAAACATCAGGCTGCCGTAGAACAGGAGCAGAAGTGAATCTCTGCTTAAGTTCCTGAAATGCAGAGACTGCCTCAGGAGGCCAATTCACCACATCAGAACCCTTTCTGGTCAAATCAGTTAATGGTTTAACAATAACCGAGAAATTACCAATAAATTTACGATAAAAATTGGCAAAACCCAAAAATCTCTGAAGAGCCTTTAATGAAGTAGGTTGGACCCAATCACAGATGGCCTGAACCTTGACCGGGTCCATTTCAATAACAGATGGGGACAAAATGAATCCCAGAAATGAGATCCTCTGTACGCCAAAAAGACACTTTGATCCCTTCACATACAGAGCATTCTCTCTCAAAATCTGGAATACAGTTCGAACATGTTTCACATGAGAGTCCCAGTCATTAGAAAAAATCAAGATATCATCCAAATAAACAATCAGAAATTTATCCACAAAATCCCTGAAAATGTCATTCATGAAGGACTGGAAGACGGAAGGAGCATTAGTGAGCCCAAAGGGCATCACTAGGTACTCAAAATGCCCTTCAGGGGTATTGAATGCCGTCTTCCATTCATCCCCGTGCTTAATGCGAATAAGGTTATACGCCCCCCTGAGGTCAAGCTTGGTAAACCAAGTAGCGTTTTTCACCCTGGAAAACAGGTCAGAAATCAAGGGTAACGGGTATTGATATTTCACAGTAATATTGTTCAAGAGACGATAATCAATACACGGCCTTAATGAACCATCTTTTTTGGCCACAAAGAAAAAACCGGCACCTAAGGGTGAAGAGGATGGTCTGATATGACCCTTCTCCAATGATTCCTTGATATAAGACCGCATAGCGTCATGTTCAGGTACAGACAAGTTAAAAAGGCGACCTTTAGGGAATTTACTACCCGGCACTAATTCAATAGCGCAGTCATAGCTCCTATGGGGAGGCAAGGATGCAGATTTACTTTCGCTAAACACATCAGAAAAATCAAACAAAAAGTCAGGAACATCCTGAGCCTGGGGGGAGGCAGAAAAAACAGGAGTGTTGGTATTAACACATTGGCAGCCCCAACTGGTTACAGACACAGATTTCCAATCCAAAACAGGATTATGAGACTGTAACCAAGGGAAACCCAGCACGATAATGTCATGCAGATTATATAGAACCAAAAATTTGCAGCACTCCTGGTGATCAGGTTCAACCCTCATTATCACCTGAGTAGAAAACTGGGGTTTATTCTCAGCCAAAGGGGTAGAATCGATCCCCAGTAGGGGAATAGACTTCTGTAGGGGTATCAAGGGAAACCCACAACGTTTAGCAAAATCATAATCCATCAGGTTAATAGCTGCTCCAGAATCAACGAAAGCCTGAGCAGAAAATGAGGACAGAGAGCATATCAGAGTGACAGTTAATAAAAACTTAGTCTGAACACTACCCAAGACAACTGAGCGTGCAAAACGTCTTCCTCGCTTAGGGCAGACTGAAATAGCATGAGAGGCATCACCACAGTAGAAACATAACCCATTGCGCTTTCGAAACTCATGACGCTGTGCCCCAGACACCACTCTATCACACTGCATGGGTTCAGAAGCTGGTTCACAAGGCAACACCATTCCACGCATACTTCTCCGCTCACGCAAACGTCTGTCAATTTGAATCGCTAATGACATAGAATCATTGAGACCAGAGGGGACAGGGAATCCCACCATAACATCCTTTACATTATCTGACAGACCTTTCCGGAAAAGGGCCGCCAAAGCGTCGTCATTCCATTTGGTCAGGACTGCCCACCTACGGAATCTCTGACAGTATAACTCAGCGTCATCAAGCCCCTGATTTAATGCCAACAAGGTTTTTTCAGCTTGATCAGTGACATTAGGCTCATCGTACAATAACCCCAAAGCCTGAAAAAACGCATCAACATCACTCAAAACAGGATCCCCAGGTATCAGGGAAAAAGCCCAATCCTGAGGATCGCCGCGCAGGAGAGAGATGATAATTTGAACCTGCTGCGCTGCGTTTCCTGAGGACTTAGATTTTAAGGCAAAAAACAATTTACAATTATTTTTGAAATTCTGAAACTTAGCTCGATCCCCCAAAAACAAATCTGGCATGGGAATCCTAGGTTCCACAACAGGCAACCTAGCAAGATATGCAGCAATACTCTGAACCTCAGTGGCAAGCTGATCCACACGGCCAGACAACTGTGCAAACTCCATTGGGAGAAAAGATCCTCCCCAGCACCCAGAGATACAGAGGGAAAAAAAAAAAAATGCAACAAACAGAAAAATATCTCTGACAACTCTGACAACCTTTTTTCTTTCACAATATTTTTCCCTTCTGTGAGTACCATACAATTTTCAATTTTTTAGGCCGGTGATACTGTTATGTTTCGGTAGCTGAGGAGAGCAGGCAAAAAGGCAATACACCAGAGCAGTTGGAATCTATGAGATTGCAGTACCCTGACTAACCACCACAACTAGAGGCAGCCGTGGAGCGTTCCTACGTTGGTCCTAGACGCCTCGTCACAGCCTGAGAAACTAACTGCATCTAAAGACAGAAACAGGAAAGCTATCTGCCCCGGAGCAGAACCCCAAAGATAATAGAAAGCCCCCAAACATGTAATGGCGGTTAGACAAGAGGAAATACTGGCACAGAAAGAAAATAGTATGAGCAAACGCTGGGGCCCAAACTATCTAAATAGAAAAGGATAGGAAGGGTACTTACTGCAATCCCAGAAAACCCTGAAAAGCACCAACTCTACTAATTTCAAAATCACCTGAGATCACACGACCTCTACCACCTAAATTTGTTACACACAAAACGGTCTATTCTCATTAGCCAAAAATACGAAGAGATTAGTAACGTACAAAAAATACAAAGTTAGTTGACACTTAAATAATAACAAATTACAGGCTAAATAGATCTCCACAAACCCATAAGGGGATACACAAAAAGGCTATACTGCATAAAATATACACACAACATTCCATATGTAGAACATAAAAGCCTTATTGAATAAGGAAACAATCACTTAAGTAAAGGTCTTACCATGGATGCAATAGGGAATGACAGGTGCAGCCAGAGATCTCCCTCACCGCACCGACGCGATTTCGCATTCCGCTTCTTCCGGGTTCCCGCTTCCCCCGAAAACTGAGAATGCGAACCGCTCAGGTGAGGGGAGCATCTCTGGCTGCAGCACTGCACATGTCTACACCGCTATTAGGCATACCAGGTAAGACTGACTAAAGGATTTGTTTCCTATATTCATTATGTGCTTATTATGTTCTACATATGGAATGTTAGTGTGTGTATTATAGTTTATGCAGTATAGCCTGTTTCCATGTAGTATCCCCTTATTGGGTGTTTTGATTGGAGATCTATTTTAGTCTGTAATTTTTGTTATTATTTTATATGTGTCAATAAACTTTGTATTTTTTGTACGTTACCTAGGATCCTTCGTATTTTTGGGCTATATGAGAATATAGACCCGTTTTGTGGTGATATATGAATTAGAAGTGCCTATTTGTAAATTATAAGGACTTTTTTTGTATACACCTAAATTAGTTCTCTGGTGTAACAAAATCAAAACAGCATTCTCTGAAAAAACTGGAAAAAACAAAAGAACAAAACTCAGTGGCTGAACTAAACTGAGAGGGCAGAAGCCCCCGGAGGGGACCCTGAAGGCCCCCAAAGAAGTGCAGTACAAAATGCAAAAATATAGCACAAACACAAAAGAAGCAAAAGTCTTATCTGTAAGCAGGAGATGCAGACACGACACAGCAGGCTACAAGGGAAACTGGAATGAAGGATTCAGACCAGAACAATTGATCACCGGCAACCCTGATGGGAAAATGACTCCCTTATATAAGACCAGTCAGTAACACCTGATTCCCAGTCCTCACAATCTTCACTAGCACCGCTTGTAACCACCAGAGGGAGCCTCTGCTCAGAACTCATCTCAAACCCATTCACAACAGGTGACTGAAGTGCTGCGAGCACAGCCTCAGTGACCGGCAGTGATGTCATCAATGTTACCTCCGGTCACTGAGGCTGCGTTCCCAGCCGGGCTGAACTGTGGTGACCTCGGTGAGATGCCCGCTAGCACCAAACTAGTCCGTGTTTCGTGTCCATGCCCGAACAGTAAAGTTTGGCGTCTGTACCGAACACCTACTCTAGGGCAGTACATTACTGCCCAGGAGATGGTACCATACAGTTCCAAAGGACATGCAGTGCAGGATGGCCCAAGAGACAGTACCAAACAGAGCCAGAGGACGTGCAGTACTGGGTTGCCTGGGAGACAGTACCCAACAGAACCAGAGGACTTGCAGCAGTGGACTGCACTGGAGACAGTATAAGACAGTACCAGAGAACATGCAGTACTGGACTGCCCTGGAGATGGTAACAGACAGTACCAAAGAACACGCAGTACTGGACTTCCCTGGAGACTGTACGAGACAGTACCAGAGAATATGCAGTGCTGGACTCCCCTGAAGACGATATGAGACAGTACCAGAGAACATGCAGTACTGGACTGCTCTGGAGATGGTAACAGACAGTACCAATGGACGTGCAGTACTGAACTGCCCTGGAGACTGTACTAAACAGTACCAGAGGATATGCAGTGCTGGACTCCCCTGGAGATGGTACCAGGCAGTACTAGACTGCCCTGGAAACGGTACCACAGGAAATACAGTACTAGACTGCCCAGGAGACGGTACTGGAGGACGTGCAGTGCTGGACTGCCCTAGAGATGGTACTAGACAGAACCAGAGGACATGCAGTGCAGGACTGCCCTGGAGGCGGTACCAGACAGAACCAGAGGACGTGCAGTGCTGGACTGCCCTGGAGACGGTAGCAGAGGACTTGCAGTGCTGAACTGCCCTGGAGATGGTACCAGACAGAGCCAGAGGACGTGCACTGCTGGACTGCCCTGGAGACGGTACAAGAGGGACGTGCAGTGCTGGACTGCCCTGGAGATGGTACCAGACCGCACCAGAGGACATGCAGTGCAGGACTGCCCGAGAGATGGTGCCAAATAGCGCCAAGGGATAGTCCAGGACTGCCCAGGAGACGATACCATACAGCATCGGGGACATGCACTGCTGAACTACCCAGGAGACTGTACCAGAGGACATGCTGCTCTGGACTTCCTGTGAGACGGCACCAGACAGTACCAGAGAACATGCAGTGCAGGACTGCCCAGAAGAAGGTACCAGACAGCACCAGATGACATGCAGTTCTGGACTGCCCAGGAGACAGTACCAGACAGAACCAGAGGACATGCAGTTCTGGACTGCCCAGAAAACGCTACCAGGCAGTACCAGAGGACATGCAGTGCTGGACTGCTGGGAAGGCGGTACCAAACAGCACCAGAGCACATGCTTTTGTCTCATCTGACCAGAGAATATTCTTCCAAAACGTTTTAGGCTTTCTCAAGTAAGTTTTGGCAAACTTCAGCCTGGCTTTTTTTTGTCTCTGGGTAAGAAGTGGGGTCTTCCTGGGTATCCTACCATACAGTCCCTTTTCATTCAGACGCCGACGGATAGTACGGGTTAACACTGTTGTACCCTCGGACTGCAGGGCAGCTTGAACTTGTTTGGATGTTAGTCGAGGTTCTTTATCCACCATCCGCACAATCTTGCTTGAAATCTCTCGTCAATTTTTCTTTTCCTTCCACATCTAGGGAGGTTAGCCACAGTGCCAAAGGGCTTTAAACTTCTTGATGACACTGCGCATGGAAGACACAGGAACATTCAGGTCTTTGGAGATGGACTTGTAGCCTTGAGATTGCTCATGCTTCCTCACAATTTGGTTTCTCAAGTCCTCAGACAGTTCTTTGGTCTTCTTTCTTTTCTCCATGCTCAATGTGGTACACACAAGGACACAGGATAGAGGTTGAGTCAACTTTAATCCATGTTAACTGGCTGCAAGTGTGATTTAGTTATTGCCAACACCTGTTAGGTGCCACAGGTAAGTTACAGGTGCTGGTGATTACATGAATTAGAGAAGCATCACATGATTTTTCAAACAGTGCCAATACTTTTGTCCACCCCCTTTTTTAGGTTTGGTGTGGAATTATATCCAATTTGGCTTTAGGTCAACTCTTTTTGTGGTTTTTCATTGAAGATAAATTAAATAAAGATAATAATACCAAAGAATTTGTGTTTGCAATCATTTTCAGGAAGAAACTGAGTATTATCTGACAGAATTGCAGGGGTGCCAATACTTTTGGCCACCATTGTATATTAAAGGGAACCTGTCACCCCCCCCCCCCCCCCGGGCGTTTTTAAGTAAAAGAGCCACCTTCAGCAGCACTAAGGCAGCAGTCTGTGAAGGTGGCTCTTTTTTTTCTGGTCCCCTGCAACGCTGAAATATAGACTTTAAAAATATGTCCCCATACCATAATTGCGTCCCATAGGTCAGCGTCTGTCTCCCTGTAAACCTCCTACCATCCGTCCATCACCCCCATTCAGCGTCACAGCCCCTCCTCCTGAGTTGTTTTTCTTTGATTAACCTGCTGTGGGGCGCCAGCGCTCTTGAAACAGTCCTCGGGCATGCGCAGTGCGCGCTGCTCGGGGACTGACAGAAGGCTATTGCGCCTGCATCTTTTTCAGGCACCAGATCACTCCCCGCAGTGTTATCATGTATTCACACTGCGGGGCTAGGAATCTGGCGCCTGCGCAGTCAACATATTTAGCTGCGCCTGCCCCCTTCTCCCAGTCCCTCCACAGGAAAATGATCAGCACATCCGACGCAGCATACGGGATGAAAACGAAAGTGGAGGGACTGAGAGAAGGGGGCAGGCGCAGCTAAACATGTTGACTGCGCAGGCACCAGATTCCCAGCCCCACTGTGTGAATACATGATAACACACTGCGGGGAGGGATGTGGTGCCTGAAAAAGATGCAGGCGCAATAGCCTTCTGTCAGTCCCCGAGCAGCGCGCACTGCGCATGCCTGAGGACTGTTCCAAGAGCGCAGGCGCTCCACAGCAGGTTAATCGAAGAAAAACAACTCAGGAGGAGGGGCTGTGACGCTGAATGAGGGTGATGGACGGATGGGAGGAGGATTACAGGGAGACTGACGCCGACCTATGGGACGCAATTATGGTATGGGGACGTATTTTTAAAAGTCTATATTTCAGTGTTGCAGGGGACCAGAAAAAAAAGAGGCACCTTCACAGACTGCTGCCTTAGTGCTGCTGAAGGTGGCTCTTTTACTTAAAAACACCCCGGGGGGTGACAGGTTCCCTTTAATCAGTCTACTTCCCTGGATCAACATTCTATCACAGAATCTAGTACCCATAATATTATATTTGTTAAGAAAGACATACAGGCCTTTTTTAAACTTTCTTAGTGAATCAACCATTACAGTATCATGTGGCAGTCCATACCATAAAGAATCACTGTGACGATACAGAAGCCTTCTTCTAAAAGAAGACGATACCCCTTTGTCATCATTGCTAACCCAGGTATAATAGGATCTTTAACCCCTTAACCCCAAGGGTGGTTTGCACGTTAATGACCGGGCCAATTTTTACAATTCTGATCACTGTCTCTTTATGAGGTTATAACTCTGGAACGCTTCAACGGATCTTCGCGATTCTGAGAGTGTTTTCCCATGACATATTGTACTTCGTGATAGTGGTAACATTTATTCGATATAACTTGCGTTTATTTATGAAAACAATGGAAATATGGTGAAAATTTTGCAATTTTCAAATTTTGAATTTTTATTCCCTTAAAACAGAGAAATATGTCACACAAAATAGTTACTAAATAACATTTCCCACATGTCTACTTTACATCAGCACAATTTTAGAACCAAAATTTTTTTGTTAGGAAGTTATAAGGGTTAAAAGTTGACCAGCGATTTCTCATTTTTACAACAAAATGTACAAAACCATTTTTTTTAGGGACCACCTCACATTTGAAGTCACTTTGAGGGGTCTATATGGCAGAAAATACCCAAAAGTGACACCATTCTAAAAACTGCACCCCTCAAGGTACTCAAAACCACATTCAAGAAGTTTATTAACCCTTCAGGTGCTTCACAGGAGCTTAAGCAACATGGAAGGAAAAAATGAACATTTAACTTTTAAGTCACAAAAATGATCTTTTACAAACAATTTTTTTATTTTAGCAAGGGTAAAAGGAGAAAATGGACAGAAAAATTTGTTGTGCAATTTCTCCTAAGTACGCCGATACTCCATGTGTGGGGGAAAACTACTGTCTGGGCGCACGGTAGAGCTTGGAAGGGAAGGAGCGCCATTTGACTTTTTCAAACCAAAATTGGCTGGAATTGAGATTGAACGCCATGTCCCCACAAGTGACACCATTTTGGAAACAAGACCCTCTAAGGAACCTATCTAGATCTGTTGTGAGCACTTTGAACCCCCAAGTGTTTCACTAAAGTTTATAATGCCTGGGTGTGAAAAAAAAAATCCACAAAAATGATTTTTTAGTCCCCAATTTTTGATTTTTCCCACGGAAATTGGACCCCAAAAGTTGTCCAATTTGTCCTGAGTACGCTGATACCCCTTATGTGGGGGTGGGAAACTGTTTGGGCGCACAGCAGGGCTCGGAAAGGAAGTAATGACGTTTTGGAATGCAGACTTTGATGGGTGTCATGTTCAGTTTGCAGAGCCCCTGATATTACTAAACAGTGGAAGCCCCCCATAAGTGACCCCATTTTGGAAACTAGACTCCCAAAGGAACTTATCTAGATGTGTGGTGAGCACTTTGAACCCCAAGTGCTTCACAGAAGTTTATAATGCCTGGGCATGAAAATAAAAAATCCTATTTTTTTCCCACAAAAATGATCTTTTAGTCACCATTTTTTTATTTTCCCAAGGGTAACAGGAGAAATTGGACACCAAAAGTTGTTGTTCAATTTGTCCTGAGTATGCTGATACCCTTATGTGGGGGGAACCACTGTATGGGCACACGTCGGGGCTCGGAAGCGAAGTAGTGATGTTTTGCATTGCAGACTTTGATTGAATAGTCTGTGGGTGTCATGTCGTGTTTGGAGAGCCCCTGATGTGCCTAAACAGTGGAAACCACCACAAGTGACCCCATTTTGGAAACTAGACCCCCCAATGAACTTATCTAGATGTGTGGTGAGAACTTTGAACCCCAAGTGCTTCACAGAAGTTTATAACGTAGAGCCATAAAAATAAAAAATCATATTTTTTTCCACAAAAATGATATTTTTGCTCCCAATTTTTTATTTTCCCAAGAGTAACAGAAGAAATTGGACCCCAAGAGTTATTGTGCAATTTGTCCTGAGTACGCTGATACCCCATATGTGGGGGTAAACTACTATTTGGACGCATGGCAGAGCTCAGAAGGGAAGGAGCACCGTTTTAATTTTTCAATGCAGAATTGGCTGGAATTGAGATCAGACGCCATGTCACATTTGGAGAGCCCCTGATGTGCCTAAACAGTGGAAACCCCCCAATTCTAACTCCAACCCTAACCCCAACACACCCCTAACCCTAATACCAACCATAACCCTAACCACAAACCTAACCCTAACACACCCCTAATAACTTTAGCCCCAACCCTAACCCTAATGGGAAAATGAAAATAGATACATTTTTTAAATTTTATTACTTTTCCCTAACTAAGGGGGTGATAAAGGGAGTTTGATTTACTATTTATAGTGGGTTTTTATGTTTGGCAGCTGTCACATGCTAAAAAACACTTTTTATTGCAAAAAATAGTTTTTGCATCACCACATTTTGAAAGCTATAATTTTTCCATATTTTGGCCCACAGAGTCATGTGATGTCTTGTTTTTTTGCAGGACGAGTTGACGTTTTTATTGGTAACATTTTTGGGCACATGAAATTTTTTGATCGCTATTACGATTACGATTTTTGGGAGGCAGAATGAACAAAAACCAACAATTCATGAATTTCTTTTGGGGGCGTTTATACCGTTCCGCGTGTCGTAAAATTGATAAAACGGTTTTATTCTTCGGGGTAGTACGATTACAGCGATACCTCATTTATATCATTTTTTTATGTTTTGGCGCTTTTATACAATAAAAACAATTATATATAAAAAAATATTTTTGCATCGCTTTATTCTGCGAGCTATAACTCTTTTATTCTTTTGAGGATGATGCTGTATGGCAGGTCGTTTTTTGCGTGACAAGATGACGTTTTCAGCGGTACCATGCTCATTTACAGTGCCTTGCGAAAGTATTCGGCCCCCTTGAACTTTTTAACCTTTTCCCACATTTCATGCTTCAAACATAAAGATACCAAATGTAAATTTTTGGTGAAGAATCAACAACAAGTGGGACACAATTGTGAAGTTTAACGAAATGTGTTGTTTTTTTAAAATTTTTGTGGAAATACAAAAACTGAAAAGTGGGGCGTGCATAATTATTCGGCCCCTTTAACTTAATATTTTGTTTCGCCACCTTTTGCTGCAATTAGAGCTGCAAGTCGCTTGGGGTATGTCTCTATCAGTCTCTATGCGGACGACACTCAGATCTACCTCTCTGGCCCAGATGTCACCTCTCTGCTGTCCAGAATCCCGGAACGTCTATCAGCCATATCCTCCTTCTTCACCTCTCGCTTCCTAAAACTCAATGTAGACAAAATTGAACCCATCATCTTTCCTCCATCCCACGTATCTTCCCTACCCGATCTATCTATTATGGTAAATGGCATCACGATCTCTCCCGCACCTGAAATCCGCTGCCTCGGAGTAACTCTCGACTCTGCCCTGTCCTTCAAACCACACATCCAAACTCTTGCCACCTCCTGTCGCCTCCAACTTAAAAACATTTCCAGAATCCGTCCCTTCCTCACCCCTCAATCTACTAAAACTCTTGTGCATGCCCTCATCATCTCCTGCCTCGATTACTGCAACACCCTCCTCTGTGGCCTCCCCGTCAACTCTCTTGCACCACTCCAGTCTGTCCTCAACTCTGATGCCCGACTAATCCACCTCTCCCCTCTCTACTCCCCTGCTTCTCCCCTCTGTAAATCCCTCCACTGGCTCCCAATTCCCCAACGAATCCAGTTCAAACTGCTAACACTGACCTACAAAGCCGTCCACAACCTGTCCCCTCCCTATATCTCTGAACTAATCTCCCAATATCTTCCTTCACGTAATCTTCAATCCTCCCAAAACCTCCTACTATCCTCCACACTTATTCGTTCCTCACACAACCGCCTCCAAGATTTCTCCCGAATATCCCCCATCCTCTGGAATTCCACGCCTCAACATGTACGATTATCCACCACCCTTGGATCCTTCAGACGGAACCTGAAAACCCATCTCTTCAGGAAAGCCTACAGCCTGCAATAACCATTCCACCTCGCTGCCACCACCCGAGCTTCCGTCTCACCGCCACCACCTGAGCTGCCGCCTCGCCGCCACCACCACCAGAGCTGCCGCACCCCCGACCTTCTGTTACTTCCCCATTATCCCGTAAAATGTAAGTCCGCAAGGACAGGGTCCTCTCCCCTCTGTACCAGTCTGTCATTGTAAATTTGTTTACTGTAAACGATATCTGTAACTTTGTATGTAACCCCTTCTCATGTACAGCACCATGGAATTAATGGCGCTATATAAATAAATAATAATAATTTCAGTTTTGTACATCGAGAGACTGATATTCTTGCCCATTCTTCCTTGGCAAACAGCTCTAGCTCAGTGAGGTTGGATGGAGATAGTTTGTGAACAGCAGTTTTCAGCTCTTTCCACAGATTCTCGATTGGATTCAGGTCTGGACTTTGACTTAGCTATTCAAACACCTGGATACGTTTATTTGTGAACCATTCCATTGTAGATTTTGCTTTATGTTTGGGAACATTGTCTTGTTGGAAGACAAATCTCCGTCCCAGTCTCAGGTTTTTTGCATACTCCAACAGGTTTTCTTCAAGAATGGTCCATCTTCCCATCAATTTGAACCAGCTTCCCTGTCCCTGCTGAAGAAAAGAAGTCCCAAACCATGATGCTGCCACCACCATGCTTGACAGTGGGGATGGTGTGTTGAGGCTAAGTGCACACGTTCAGGAATATTTGCGTTTTTTTCGCGTTTTTTCGCGGGAAAAAAACGCGTAAAAAACGCATGTATTAAGCATCCTATCATTTAGAATGAATTCCGCAATTTTTGTGCACATGGTGCGTTTTTTTCCGTAAAAAAAACGCATCGCGGAAAATCTAGCAGCCTGTCCATTAATTTTGCAGAATTCTAGTGTTTTTCCTGCTATATTATTGACCTAGAAAGTTCAGGAAAAAATCGCGGTAAAAACGTGTCAAATCCGCACAAAAAAACGCACCAAAAACGCGCAAAAAACGCACGTTTTTGCCGCGAAAAAAGTCCGGTTTTGCTCAGGAATATTCTGCAAACATTCTGCAAACGTGTGCACTTAGCCTGAGAGGGTGATGAGCTGTGTTGCCTTTACATCAAACATATCGTTTGGCATTGTTGCCAGAAAATTCGATTTTGGTTTCGTCTGACCAGAGGACCTTCTTCCACATGTTTAGTGTGTCTCCCAGCTGGCTTGTTGCAAACTTTAAATGACACTTTTTATGGATATCTTTGCGAAATGGCTTTCTTCGTGCCACTCTTCCATAAAGGCCAGATTTGTGCAGTGTCCGACTGATTGTTGTCCTATGGACAGACTGTCCCACCTCAGCTGTAGATCTCTGCACTTCATCCAGAATGATCATGGGCCTTTTGGCTGCATCTCTGATCAGTCTTCTCCTTGTTTGAGATGAAAGTTCAGAGGAATAGCCGGGTCTTGGTGGATTTGCAGTGGTATGATACTCCTTCCATTTCAATATGATCGCTTGCACAGTGCTCCTTGGGATGTTTAAAGTTTTGGAAATCATTTTGTATCCAAATCCTGCTTTAAACTTTTCCAAAACAGTATCACAGACCTGCCTGTTGTGGTCCTTGGTCTTCATGATGCTCTCTGTGCTTCAAACAGAACCCTGAGACTATCACAGAGCAGGTGCATTTATACGGAGACTTGATTACACATAGATGGATTATATTTATCATCATTAGTCATTTAGGACAACACTGGATCATTCAGAGATCCACAATGAACTTCTGGAGTGAGTTTTCTGCACTGAAAGTAAAGTGGCCGAATAATATTGCACGCCCCTCTTTACAGTTTTTGTATTTCCACAAAAATGTAAAATAACCAATAAATTTCATTCAACTTCACAATTGTGTCCCACTTGTTGTTGATTCTTCACCAAAAATTAACATTTGGTTTCTTTATGTTTGAAACATGATATGTGGGAACAGGTTGAAAAGTTCCAAGGGGCCGAATACTTTCGCAAGGCACTATATATCCGTCTTTTTGATCGCGTGTTATTCCACTTTTTGTTCGGCGGTTTGATGATAAAGCATTGTTTTTTGCCTTTTTTTTTTTAAAGGGGTTCACTAAAGGACTTAACTAGTGGGACAGTTTTATAGCGCGGGTCATTATGGACGCGGTGATACTAAATATGTGTACTTTTATTGTTTTTCTTTTTTTTATTTACATAGAAATTTATTTATTGGGGAATATTTTTTTTTCTTTATTTAGGAAATTTTTTTTACACGTTAATTTTTTTTTTTTTTACTTTTACTTTGTCCCATGGTGGGACATCACTATAAAGTGTCAGATCGCTACTCTAACAGTTTGCACAGCACTCTGTCAGACCAGCTATCTGACAGGCAGTACAGGAGGCTTCTCAGCGCCTGCTCTCAGCAGGCACTGAGGAAGCCGCCTACCTGTAGGACCTGGAAGGACCCCGTGGCCATCTTGGATACGGGGTCCTGCAGGGAGGAGGCCCTCGGAACAGCGCGATCACATCGCGCTGCTCTGAGGGTCTCAGGGAAGCACGCAGGATGCTTCTCTATACCGCCGGAACACTGCGATCATGTTTGATCGCAGTGTGACGGGAGCGGTCCGTAGCGGCTCCTGGCACTTAGTGCCGGGTGTCAGCTGTGATAATCAGCTGACACCCGGCCGCGATCAGCTGCGCTCCCCCCGTGACCACAGCTTATCGTGTATGACGTACTATCCCGTCCTTGGGAATTAAGTCCCAGGGCACATAGATGGGTTAGTACGTCAGATGGCAGAAAGGGGTTAAAAGATCTCTGTACTGTTCACTAAAATATCTTTGTACATTGTAATTACTCATATGTCATTTATGTTCATGTGTTACAGACTTCAGGCATATTGACTGCAAAGTATTACTATCCAAGTTTGCAAGAAAATATTGCTCATCTTGCGAATTTGTCAGTTTAGATAGATTTAAAAAAATAAACAGTATATTCACATAAACTATGCTTTCTCAAACTTGTCATTCTCAATACAATATGAACCCCCTGCAATAGTGTGATAGTGCATGTGACCTGTGAAGCTTTTGTCTTCCCCGTTGAACTCGCTGGAAAAATCCACAACAAACCCGTAAGTAAAGTTGAGTGAATTTGTTCACATTTGGTTCCAAATATTATTGGCAGCGATTTTTGCAATATTCATCGAACACATCTGAACGTTATTTGAGTCAATGGGAGTAGAAATTACCGAATATGTTCGGAACCGATCATCAAACATACATTTGGCACGAATAGGGTACCCATATGGCACGAATATGGCAAATTCAGATTCGGCAACCGAATCCAAACCAATTTGCTCAACTCTACCCATAAGTTATCTGCTACATAAATTGACACGATGCAGATTTAAAATCAACACCACAGGTCAGTTTTCTCTCTCATTCTGCCTGGATTTTTCCGTAGAATGTGGATGACATTTTGAAAAATTGTATTTACTTTGTTGCGTTTGTAAAATCCTGTAAAACTACAGCTTTATAGACCCTGTGTAATGATTCCCGAGCTTCTGTCCACTCTTTTTAAGTGGACAGTTCCTGTTCCTGAGTTCTATTCCAGTACTTTAGGAACTGCTCCTTTCTTGTGAGTGTGCACATTTATTGTTCATTATCATTTCTGCCTAAAAATAAATCTTGTTTGTTACGCTGGTTTATAGTTTGTCAGGAGAGCAGAAGCAGAAAGGCTGCTAAATATGGATCTTATTTGACAATAGACAGAGAACAGCAAGTTAGGCTACTTTCACACTTGCGTTTTTTTGCGCAGCGCATCTTGCGCTATCGGACGCATGCGCAATGTTCCCCTATCTTTAACATGGCGGGCGCAGGGTCTAGCGCTTGCACGCGTTCATGTGCGTTTGTCGTGCGCTGCACATTTTCCCGGTGTGCGCCCATACGCGCTAGACGCTACATGTTGCATTTTTTTTTCGGTCAACCGCTTTAAAAAACGCGTGCGCATGCTATGCGCAAAAAATAACATTGCAGTCTATGGGGGCGCTGGCGTGCGCATGGCTTTGCGCTTGTCAGCGCTTTTGCATGCACGCGATTTTTCTGTAAATAATGGAGCCAGAGATGATGGAGACAGACAGAGATGATGGAGACAGAGATGATGGAGACAGACAGAGATGATGGAGACAGAGATGATGGAGACAGAGATGATGGAGACAGACAGAGATGATGGAGACAGATATGATGGAGACAGAGATGATGGAGACAGAGATGATGGAGACAGAGATGATGGAGACAGACAGAGATGATGGAGACAGAGATGATGGAGACAGATGATAGAGACAGAGATGATAGAAATGTGACACATAGACAACGCATGCGCCAAAAAAACCGCAAACGCATGCAAAAACGCATGAAATCACAGACAAACGCTGCGTTTTTTTGTCGAAATGCGCATGCTGATGCGAATAAATATCGCAGCGTTTACAAGCGTTTGCATGCGTTTTTTTAATGCGCTTCATGTGCGCTTGAAACGCAGCGCAAAAAAACACAAGTGTGAAAGTAGCCTTAGAAAGGAGTTAGGTATTTTTCACATTTTGAAGTGTTTTCTTTGAGCTGTAGTGTGATTTGAGATAAATAATTACTTTGCATGTTTGCTAGTTACATCTTGGACTATCAGATAAGCTAAATTGTTTGTAATGACAGTGACTTTTAACGATAAACTTCTTAATCTCTCTCTCTGACAATAGTTTACAACCCTTATGAAACATCACTGGCAAATTGTATATGCGCTTTTAGATTGATAAGTATTAACATAAGAATACGCTTCACGATGCATCAAATAGTATTCATGAAACATTAAAAATGTTTGCAATGTAGTAAAATTTTATCAACTTTTGGCATTTCTAGTCCTGGCCAACTCTAACTACTTTTTGAAAAGTGGATATAGCTCATAGAAAACAGGAGCATGGTGAATTTAAAAATGGTTAAATCAGGACTATATACCAGTTTACCCACCATGCTAATATAGACATAAGGTACTGTCACACTAAACGAGATCGCTAACGAGATCGCTAATGCGTCACCGATTTTATGACGCAGTAGCGATCTCGTTAGCGACGCAGCTGTGTGTGACATGTAGCAGCGATGTGGCCCCTGCTGAAATGTCGCTGATCGCTTATGAACGTTCTGAGCCATTTTTTGGTCGTTGATTTCCCGCTGGTGAGCCTGAATCGCTGAGTGTGACACCCTTTATGAACAACTTCACCAGCGTCGCAGGTGGGACTAGGTTTTCCCAACGACCGCAGAGGTCGTTATACAGATCGCTGATGAGTTGCGTTTGGAATCTAACTAGCGATTGCACCAGCGATCTCGCCAGGTTGTGTCGTTGTCGTGATCGCTGGTGCCTATAGACTGGAATGGGCAGCTCATCATGGGACACATGCACAGAGGATCAAAACAACGATTATTAGACCAGATGAATGAAAAATTAATACATTTTTATAATAAAAATTACCCTAATAGGGCAAGGGAGAAGGACATAAATACCCATGTGGTGGCAAGCTGTGAAAAAAGGGGTGCACAATATAGGAACAGCATCACATATATCATATAATATATCTCAGTGTCAGATATGAAAACAATAATAGAGGTTTCTGTATATGAAATAGTCATGTCATAGTATAAGTGAAATATCATGTATCAAGATCTCACGCTGAGGTATATATATATGTAAGTAATCATTATGCAGTTATGTAATTGGTAAAATAATACCTGGGTCCCCTGACGAAGGCAGGACAGAATGTGCGTTGGGCGGACGCGCAATCTCTGGGGACCCTGCATATGATTTAAGCCCAAGTATTTTGTACCAGATACATAAATGCATATTGTGTATCACTGCATCAGTGCATAATGATTATTTACATCTATATATATACTTCAGCGTGAGATCTTGATACATGATATTTAATTTATACTATGACATGGCTATTTCATATACAGCCACCTCTATTATTGTTTTCATATCTGACACTATGAGATATAGTATATATGTGACGCTGTTCCTATATTATACGCCCGTTTTTTTCACAGCTTGTCATCATATGTGTATTTATGTCCTTCTCCCTTGCCCTAAAAGTGTAATTTTTATTAATAAAATGTAAACATTTTTCATTGATCAGGGCTATTAATCGTCGATTTGTTTATATGTGTTTTTGAAAAGTGGGCAGAGCTTAGTTGAGATGTGACGTGATCGAGCACAGCTGACAAATTAATTTTAATTTACACCATAAAAGTGGCAAAAATCATGACAGGATTGTATATATTTCTAACATATCTATTGTGTATTGCTAGGTTAAGAATCGTCCATTTAAGTCTATGAAAACTTTTGACCTGTTTTCCTCATGAGCCACCAATTGATATTGTGCTGCCTGGCGAGAGACCTTTCGAGTAAGGGCTTATGCACACGTTGCAGATTTGGTACAGATTTGTTAGCAAAATTTGAATCAATCCTGATGCCAGGAAAGTGAATGAGAAACCTGACGTTTCATGCACACGTTGCTTGTTTGTCACTTGCAGATTTGGTGCAGAAAATAATCTGAAGCATGTCAGTTCTGTGTGTTTTTTCACAGCATTTCTTCACAATTGACTTCACTCAAATCAGTCAAAAGCACAAGGCAAAACATACGTTTTTGCAGCTGCGTTTTTCCTGCTAAGAGATGCCGAAATTTCTGCATCCATTTACTCAACGTGTGCAAGTAGCCTAAGTTTTCATCCATTGTCCTTTCGCAACATGTCAATCAGAATGGGATTCCCAATTTGGTAACTTCCTTAACTTTTACCATAACTGACTCAAGCTGACCCACAGGATAGTTAGTGTAATGAGGATAAGTGTCTAGTAGAATAAACATTAGCTACATTTCAATGAACAAATGCCACACAAAAGAGAGTAGGCTTCATCTTTTTTAATGCATAACAGCAATGCCTGAGGTACACAAAAAACACACACAGGCCCAGGTAGTTAACCCTGTCACTGCTGGAGAGATTATCTGGAGTTTGCAGACCTCTGTGGGCAGTAGTTAGGGTAAAACAAGTACAAGTTTATCTTTCTAGTCTACGACTTAATATAGCTGAATAAATTATAGTGGGATTATATATATATATGTATGCACATATATATACACATATATATGTACACGCTTGAAGTGACATGAAATCAGACACAGACGTGACAGTCAGTTTCTATGGAATGCCTACCAGTGCTATAGAAGGATCCTTCCTGTGGAGGTGGAATTAGACTAAAGGCTTAGAAGCAATTAATATACAGTTTTCGGTGGGATACTGCAGCCACAGTATAGTCCATGTGGTTCCAAACAACACCCTCTAATGTCCATTTTATAGAAATATATATAAAAAAAAGAATGTCAAGTGTTCATATGTGCAAGCAACAACAGCTCCATTTTTGATTGTTTAACACCACTTGGAATGTCTTTTTCATTGTTTTCTTGTTGCCCCTTCCAGGGACATGAATAAGAAGAGCATGTTGTCTTCTAATACAGGAAAGAGTCTTTTGTAGAGAAAGCATTATTATGCTGAGTGCTTGGTATCTTAGGAAAAAACATGCCCTTTGTTCCCCTTTAATAACCACCAATCCCCATATCGATATTTTTCTCTGGAAACATAATATATAAATGTTTTTTGAAGACATCACATATTTCATATACACCCACCTTACTATACATCTCTTGTGAAGATATTCACCCGAGTGAGCTTTAACACTGGTTCTTATCTGGATAAGGTTAACTATGTACATATCATAAACCAATAGCTAAAACATGACTAGAAAGCCAATTATGGTCTCCTCAACAATTATTTCAATGGAATAGCAATATATTCCTAAAATATTATTGGTTCACAGTACTCCTGTAATGACTGATCTATACGTGACTGTATGGAAACTGTTCGTTAGTAGATTTGCATCTTTGTACATTTTCTATCATCTTGGAATGTGATGAAATGAAATATTACTATATAGTTGAATGTGCCACAAGTGTGATACTTTGTTATTGTAGAAAGGAAAATAAACATTTTATACATTTGGTTATTACATTTCCAGATAATTTAGTAGACTAATTCCCTAGATTTTTTTCAGACCTCCGTCCACACATTATTCCAAATAATTCATATGACCAATTCATTATATAAGGGACATACAGTACAGACCAAAAGTTTGGACACACCTTCTCATTCAAAGATTTTTCTGTATTTTCATGACTATGAAAATTGTAGAATCACACTGAAGGCATCAAAACTATGAATTAACACATGTGGAATTATACATTACACTTTACAAAAAAGTGAGAAACAACTGAAAATATGTCTTATATTATAGGTTCTTCAAAGTAGCCACCTTTTGCTTTGCTTCCTTCTTTGCACGCAGAAAAGGTGAACGGCTGGACTCTACATGCCTAGTTCCCACAGTGAAGCATGGAGGAGGTGGTGTGATGGTGGGGGTGCTTTGCTGGTGACACTGTTGGGGATTTATTCAAAATTGAAGCAGTGAGCGGTCCAGCTCACCCCAAACTATCTTGATTGGGTTCAGGTCTGGTGACTATGGAGGCCAGGTCATCTGGCGTAGCACCCCATCACTCTCCTTCTTGGTCAAATAGCCCTTACACAGTCTGGATGTGTGTTTGGGGTCATTGTCCTGTTGAAAAATAAATGATGGTCCAACTAAACGCAAACCGGATGGAATAGCATGCTGCTGCAAGATGCTGTGGTAGCCATGCTGGTTCAGTATGCCTTCAATTTTGAATAAATCTCCAACAGTGTCACCAGCAAAGCACCATCACACCACCTCCTCCTCCATGCTTCACGGTGTGAACTAGGCATGTAGAATCCATCCGTTCACCTTTTCTGCGTGCAAAGCAGTAATCAAAGCAAAAGGTGGCTACTTTGAAGAACCTACAAATACAGAAAAATCTTTGAATGAGAAGGTGTGTCCAAACTTTTGGTCTGTACTGTATGTATATTGAGAACTCTACAATTGTTCTGTGTGACTGGATGAACTTGGTACATGTTAGGCCTCTTTCACACTTCAGTTGTTCGACGTCAGCTGAAATGCGCCAAAGGGCGAAAAAAATGGATCCGTTGTAAATTTAGACAAACGGATGCAGCGGATCAGTTTTTAGACGGATCCGTTCTGAACTTTTGAACCCGAGAAATGTAGGCTGAACATGACAGAGAGAGAGAGAATCGGTTTTCAGCACTTTCTACAGAGAAGAACGGATCCGCTGGTGGATTCCGCCAAAATACGGATGAAGACAGATCCGCCACCCATAGGCGTCCATTATACAAATCGGCGGACGTGATGGATCCATCATGGCCCGCCTTTTCGACGCACACAAAAAACGTCCCAGTGGACGTTTTCAAAAACAAACGGACGCCAAAATTATGACGAATCCGTCATTTGACGGATCGAACGGACGCCCATCCGTCAAAATCTGTCACTAATGCAACTCAATGGCGAAAAAACGGATCCTCCCAAAAAAAAAGGCGGATCCTTTTTTTTACGCTTTTGACGGATTTTGACTGATGTCGAACGACTGAAGTGTGAAGGAGGCTTAATGACAACTTTTTTCTTATTTTTTTCTGTGATTTGCTTCAATTTGTATAGCATTGACCTAATTAATAGAAAGAGTAGTAATTGAAAAGAGCATTAATTTCCTTTCATTTTCAAGTAAGCATTTCTCTGTAGTATTTATTGTTGCTGAGTATACTAATACTTGTATCTAGACTCCTTTGAGGGAATTTTATTTAGTGTTCGCTCCACACCTCCTGCGCTTTATGGAATGAGGTGGTAGTGTTTTTTTAAGTGCAGTTGAATATATGGAATGAAATGTGGGTAAATGATGACAAAAAGCTTACACTCTAAATATGAATTGTTACACATCTGGTTGTAGTGTAAGTGCCGATTTTTACCTATTTGAACCTTGTTCTTATGTATATCACAGCTAAATATTGTTCCAGTTCAAAACTGGTTCTTGCATCATGTGCCGCAACAGTGATTTGCTGAGAAGGCGGGACAGTGTTTGAGAATTTTCAATAATCATTCAGACCTGTCTTGAAACATTGAATGGACAAGTGCTGACATTAGATGGCAATACTGTATGGTTGCAGAGAATCGGCTCTGTTTTATGGTCTCAGTAGATGGGAGAGGATGGGCAGAAATGTTTACTGAAAGATGTAGAGCCCTCTGGCACTGGTGCTTGTAGCATCTACTGGGGTGTGAACTCTTCAGTATGCTTGTCCCGTTTCTACAGGTAAAAGGCCCAAGACAGCAGAGTGTTCGCCAAGCTTCATCCGGCGCTGTGTGGACAGGCTAACGTTTTTAGCCAAGTAATCAACAGCAGCTGGAAAATAGATCTGAAACAGTTAGTGGAGGGTTAAGTTGCCATTATGTAAACACATTTTATTTTGTTTAATTTATTTTGGCCATATGCATTTTCTTGTGAACACAAAATGGGCAAAATATTCCAACTAAATTAATAAAAATACATTAAAAAATTGGTTGTGGCATTTATATCTGCTCAACAAGGCAGCCTGTTAGACAATACAGAATTAGTCTAGGAATTTACCTTTCTCTGCCTTTAGGTCGGTAGGACTAATTGCATTGCAGATACATAGTATTTTTTATTTCCTAGTTTTTTAAGCTACCTTTTAATATTTCCATTGCACTAATGCTTCACATAAATAACTCAGATGCCATACAATACAAAGACTATCCATTCCTGTTAATGTTCCAAATTAAATTAATAGTGATTTAGAAGTTACTGCCAATAAGTAAAGAAATATGAGTCGTCAGTGGTGTGTCAGCTGTATCCTTAGGGGAGAACTCGTCCAGACAGGACGCTTATTAGAGTTGTCATATCCATTAGGTTTCCTTTCACGCTTCTGTGTCCTATCATTATGGGCATCAGATAAAGACCTGTGTGTGCCAAGCGCCCAAAAAAGTCAATGGATCTGGTTATGCAGAAGAATATTGTTGGATATATGTGTCATAATATTATACAAGGACACATTTCCAGTGTTCAAATTGGAAATTACATACCCATATTTATTTATTTTTATTTTATTTATTTTTTTATTTTACCACTGACTTGGATCCATTAATACATTGTTTGTCCTTTATGCATTAGAGGTGTACTGATCATTATGCCTTTTTAAATCAGCACTTGTCTATGCTCTCCCAAATGAAAGCATAGCAGTGCCGGTATGCCTGAGGCTGGGGTTGGAATAGTTTCTCACTATTAATTGCAGGTGTCCCCCTAACTTTCACGAGGGGGGAGAAAGGGGGGGGCCCAAGCGCGGGAGGGGCCCCCAAAAAACCCCCCGGGGTTTTTTCTTTGGGGGCCCGAAAAGAGGCTTTGGGGGCTTATTTTGGGGGGAAAAACCCAGGGGGTGGGGGTTTTTTTTCGGGGCCAAGCGCCAAAAAGGGGGGGGGGTTTCCCCCCCATTAACCCCCAAAAATTTTTAAAAGGAAAAGGAAAACCCAAAAATTTTTTTCCCCAAAAATTCCCGTGTTTAATGTTTTTTGGGTGTTTTAAAGGCCAAAGGGGGGTTTATTTTTTTTTTGGAAAATTTGTAGGGGGAAATTTTCCAAAAATTTTTAGGAATTAAAGGATTTTTTCATTTTTGGGTAGGGGGAAAAGCTTGGGGCTTTAAAGGGAAAAAAGGGTTTTTTCCTTGGCTTAAAAACCCCCAAAAAAGGGCCCCCCTTCCTTTAGTTCAGGCCCCCAAAAACCATTTTTTTAAAACCCTTTTTTTTCCCCTTTTCCAGTTTTTTGGGTTGTTTTTTTTCAGGGGGTTTTAAGGGGGTTTAAAGGATGGGGGTTTTTTTTAATTGTTTCATGTTTTTTACTGAAAAAAAAAAAAAAAAACCCCGGGTTTTTTTTTGGGGGTTTTAAAAATTTTCCCCCAAAACTGGGGGGGGGGGGGGGCAGGGTTAAAGGGGGCAAACCCCTTCCTTTTCCCAAAATTTTTTGGTTGTTTGGGGTTTGGGGGGACTGTTGAAAAAGGTTTTTCCCACAAAAACCCTTTTAATCATTGTGCCCCCCCGGGGGAAAAAAGGCACACCCCGTTTTCTTTCCCCCCGGGAAAAAGGGCCCTCGTTTTATTTTTTTTCTTTGTTTAGGGGGGGAAATTGGTCCGTTTGGGGAAGGAGGGCGGGGGCCCCCCCCTCCTTTTAACTCATGGTTTTTTTTTTGAACCCAAATAAAGAGGTTTTAAAATTGGGGGGGTTTTTCCCTTTTTTCCGGGAAACAGAAAAATTGATCGGGTTTTGTGGGTGTCAGCCCCAAAAAACCCCCCAAAGATCAACTTTCATAAAAACCCTTTGGGGGAAAAATTTTTCCCCCCAAATTTTTTCCTTTTGGGGAAACCCTTTTTGTAAAAAACGGGTTTGGGGATTCCTTTGGTTTTTTCTTTTTTTAGAAAACCCTTTTTGGGGGAAGGCATTTCCAATCCCACCAGCCCAAAGGCCCCGGCAAAAATTTGGGGGGGGATTTCCTGCGGATTTTCCGGGCCAAAACCCCCTTTTTTAAACCGGGGCCTTTTTAAAAGGGGTTTGGGGGTTTTTGTTTGGGGGTTTTTCGGGTTTTTAAAAACTTTTTTTTCCCTTTTCAGGGGGGGTTTTAATGGGGGGTTTTTCCAAAAAAAGGGGGTTTGGGGTTTTTTAAAAAAAAAAAAAAAAAGGTTGGGGAAGCATTTGGGGGTTTCCAAACCTCCTTTTTTTTAAAATTTTTTTTGGTTAACCCACAGCCATTACACAGGCAGGGTTTTTAAAAACCTGGGAATGGGGCCCATGGAAATTTGGGGCCCCCCGGAAAAAATTCCAGAGCTCCCCGGGAATTCGATCTTGGGAATGCGAAATTTCCTGGATTCCCCATTTCCCATCCCCGAAGGGTGGTTGGGGTTTAAGGGTTTTAAAACCCCGGGAGCATTTAAGGGGTTTTTTTTCCCCCGGAAAATGGGCAAAAAAACCCTACCTTTTTAACGATTTAAATTTTGGGGAGTTTTAAAAAAAAAACCCCCGTTTTTTTTTTAAAAAATTAAAATCCAAAGGGGGGGTTTTCCCTTTTTTTAAAAAACTGGACCCCCAAGGGGCTCCCCCGGTCCCTGTAAAAAACCCGTAAAAAATAAAACCCCCCGGGGGAAAATCCCGGCCCCGGGGGAATTTCCAATTAATCGGGGCCCAGGCCGGGTTCCCCTTTTTGAAATACACCCCAGGGGAGAATGTTCGGGGCCCCCCAAAGTCCAAAGGAAAAGGGTCCGGGAATGGTTCTTCCCCCATTTTTTGGCAATGCGGGCCCGGGGGGAAATTTTTCCACCCGGGCATTGCCAAAATAAACCGTCGTACGCCCATTAAACCCCGGGGGCCCGGGGGGTAAGATGGTGGTCGGGGGAAAGGTTTTTTATTTTTACCTATTTTTGGGTTTAAAGGGTCGGGTTTTTTGGATAGCGGGGAAAATTCCCCGTATGTTATGCCCAGATCCCAAATGTTTTAACGAAAGTAGTTTTGGGGTTTTTTTCCCCCCTTTGGCAGGGATGTTATGGGGGGTTTTTGTTTTCCAATTAATTCTTAGTTTTGACTTGGTTTGAACCAAATGTTGATGAAATGGTTTTTCAGGGGGTAAAATTGTTTTCCCCCCCTGAAAGATTTGGAACTGGTTTCCCCACAAAATTTGGGGTTTTAACTTTTTTTAAAGGGGGTAGGGGTCAACGGAAAAATTTTTTTTAATTTTTTTTTTTTAAATTTAAAGGGGGAAAATTTAATTCAGAGGGGTAAATTTATTTTTTTTTAACCCCTAACCCGGGGGAATCTTTTTTTCCCGGAAATTAAAAAGTATTTTTCGGCCCAAAAAAAGGCACCTTTTGTTTTTTAATTGTTTTGGGGGCCTTTCGAAAATTAAAATTTTTAACCAAATTTGGGCACCCTTTTCTTTTTTTCCCGGGAAAAGGGGTTTTTCCCGGCCCACGGGCCTTCCCTTGGGGGGGTTTTCCGGTTGGCGGGGTTTAAAAACCCCTTTTAAGGATTTTTTCCACCTTGTTTTCCACTGGGGGGATTTTTTTTAAAGGGGGAAGGGTTTATTAAACTATTGTTTGCCTTCCAAGGGCCGGACCAGTTAAAAGAAATTTTTTCCCTTTTGGTTTGCCGGGCTAATTTTTACCAATTATTCAAAGGCTAAAAGGAAACCCCGGGGGGTTCCACCAGGGTTCCTGGCGGGGGGCCAAGGGTTTCCATAATTCCAAAAGTCTTTATCCCGTTTTTTTGGGGTTTTCCGATTCCAGGGGGCCCCGTTAAGTTACCCTTTTTTAAAAGCGTTGTAAAGGGGCTTTCATAAAATTTTTGGCACGGATCAGTTGGAGGGCTTTTGGCGCCGGGCCCAAAGGTTTCAAGGTTTTTTTAAAAATGGAGAATCTTTGGGTCCCACCCCCCGGACTTTTGGGCCTGGGGGGCACTGAAAAGCCCAAAAATAACCCTTTTTTTAAGCGGGGGTTTTGGCGCTTTTTTTTGGTTGGGGTTTTTTTTGTTTTTTTTCCCCCAACCCCTTTTTTTGGCCCGCTTTGGGAGGTAACCACGGAAAGGGAAATTTTGGCCTCCCTTTCCTTTCCCAAGTCAAGGGATTTTGGAAGGGGTTCCTAAAAATTTCTTTTCCAAAAGGGAAAAAGACCCACCCCACCCCCAAAAAAAGGGTTTTTTTCAAGAGGGAAAATTAAGGGTTAGGGCCCTGGGGTTCAGCCCTAACCTTTAACGAAATTGAAACTTTAAGGGAGTGGGGGTTAAATTTACGGGAAAAACCCCCGGGGCCTTATTTTGGGAAGAACCCTGTTTTTGGGTTTTTTCCAAGTTTTAAAGGGGGATTTGTTGCCCGTTGATCGGTTCTTTAAAGGGGACGTTTAAAGCGGGTAAGGGGCAAACCCGGGATTCCAGGGAAATATTAAACAAGGGGTTGGAAATTAATAATTTGGGCCCCCTTTTTTTTTTAAAATTTTAAACATTAAGGCAACATAACCTTTTTGTTTTGTAAGATTTTTGGCTTCTGTTAATAAATTTTTTTTAACTCTCGTTTGCAGTTTAAAGGCTCTAACTTTTTTGGCATCTTAATCAAAACCAGCAAAATTTTGCGGGGGTTTTTGGAAAAATACTTTTTGGCACTGGGGGGTTCCCGTATGTCTTGTGTAGTTATGTTTTGTTTTTTATGTTGTTAAGTTTTGTATGTTTTTATATGTCTTATGTCAGTGTAGGTTTATATCTTTGTATGTTTATTTTTGTATGTCATGGTATTTTATATGCATGTATTTTAATATTTGAAATGTAAATTTTGTTTATATGTTGTATGTCATGAAATTTTTAGGTGTATTTCATGGGAAATGTTTTATGTTCTGTATGTCATGTTTTATGGTATATTTTGAAATTTTTAAAATATTTTGTATTCATTTGTATGTTATATGTTTTTTGTTTTGCATGTATTTTAAAAATCTTTTATTTTTTTTGTATGTTTATGTTGTATGTCATGTTTTTTTTTATTTGTTTGAAATTCATGTGTATTTTTATATTTTGTATGTTATATGTTGTATTATGTGTATTTTAATATGTTCTGTAGTATGGGTATGTTATATGTTTTATGTCATGTATGTTTTAGTTGAAAGCCCATGTATTTTTATATGTTGTATTCTTGTGTATGTTCTGTTTGTCATGTGTAGGGTTTATATGTCATGTAGTTATATGTTTTATGTCATGAAATTTTTTTTTTTTTTTTTATTCACACATTACCCGGATGAGGGGACTACTACTGCCCCATCTTTGGCTAATGTGTCATAAAATTTTGCGGGCTTTCCCCGGGAAAGGGGAAATTTGAAAGCCCCATCCGACGATGCCTGAATAAAAACGGGAAAACCCACACGGGCCCCGCAACCCCCCCAAAAACCCCCCCCCCGCCCCACCGATCGCCCCATACGGGCCCCGCACACCCCGACATACACAGCCCAGCCAACCAAACAGGGCCAACACCCCGCAACCCAAATCGCCAAACCCCCCCGGCACACCGATCACGGACCCCGGCACAAAAATCACCCCCCAAACCACACACAGCCCCGCCCACTATAAAAACCCCAAAGGGCACCGCCCACACACTTCCTCCTCCGAACTGCAGGGGTTTTTCCCCCGCGAAAACCCCGCGATCTTTTTTAGATCTGGGGTTTTTGCTGGGGGAAGTGCCCGAATAAAAACCCAAGTCAATGGGCGCCAAACCGGTTTTGAAAATTTCCGGGCAAAAAGAATTGACATGCTGGGGAAAATAAAACGCGGCTAAACCGCGCTTTTTTTTTCTGCTCATGTGCACAGCAAAACTTGGGGTTCCCATTGGGTTTAAACATTGGTAGTGCACTGTGCTGCGGGTTGGATGCGTTTCCGCTGGTTGAAAAAAGCAGGGGAAAACGCTCTAAAACCGAAAATGTGTAAACGGGGCCAAAGAGGGTTTTTTAAATTTTAGCTGTTTCCTCCTGCCCTTTAAAAAATTGTGGGGGGTTTTAAATTCCCCAGGGGGAGGTGTCAAAACAGGTTAAAGGAAAACCCAACTTTGAAGGCCCCCTTACGATGGCTTTTGGGGCTACTTTTAATTGGCCCAGTCAAAGGTGCAAAGAAATTTTCTTTTAACTGAAATTTTTGCTTTCCCTTTTTAAAAGTTCCTTGTTTTCCTTAAACTTACCTTTGAGTTTTTCTTTCAGCGATTACCCACTGAAAAAAATAAAAATTTTTTAAAACTGCAAAATTCTCCCACCCACTACAATTTTTATCAGACAGAACACATTGGAACATCCCTTGCCATCCATGTGCGTCAAAATTTTCATGGCCCCCATACTTTAAATGGGCAATTTTAATCTGTGAGTTGGATGAAAAACGGGACATGTAAAATTTATTTTTGGGGCCCCCAAAAATCCGCAAAGAGAAACGGACTGTTTTTAAAAACCATATCTTAAAAAAACACCTCTAAAAACGCAACTTTGTTTCACTGACGTCTAAATTAAAGGCCTTAGGCGGGGGAGCCCACCCAAAAAGTCAAAAAAAGGGGGTCCGTTTTAGTGGGTTTAAATTAACCCGGAAAAAATTTTTTCATGAAAAATTAAAGCGCTTGGAAACCCGATTTTTTGTAGTTGATGCGTTTTGTAAATGTACGCTTACGTTTCACTCCGTTTTAAACCCCAAACTCCCGGGTTTTTTGTGGCTTTCTAAAAAAAGGGGAAAATTTTACGTTGTGCGATTTAATCGCAACCCCACACGTGCGGTGTTTTTTAAAGCATTTTTAAACGCTCCCATAGACTTGAAATTGGGGGAATTTTGCCCCAAAAAGGGTGACAATCGCAGCTTTGCTGCGATTGCATTTCGCATTTTAAAAAATGGGACCACAAAAATCATGAGGGGAGTACTCCATTGATTAATTTGGTTTAAACTGCAATGCATATTTCATCGCATTCAATTTGGTACGTTTTGGGTCGCCATGTGACCCCAGTTTTTAGAGTGGTTGTATTTTAGTTAGCACAGATGTGAAGTAACCGTTTTTCCTTTTTCTGATTGTTATTATACATTGGGTTTGTTTTTCTTCCGTTATTGCAGGGTGCTTGAAAGTTGTTGGCAGTATTGACAAAGCTTGAAATTGGGGAATATTCAGTCCCAATTTTTTCGTACCCACAAATGGGTTAAAATTGCAACACCCTTTTTCGAATTAAAAACCCTTTGCTAAAAAACTGAAAAATTGATTGTGAAAAAAGTATGGTTTTTTTAAAAAATGTGCTAACTGAAATTGAAAGGGCCCCAAATATAATATTAAAAAAAATTTTTTAAAATTTAATTCTGTAACAATGTGACGGGGTGCCTTTTCAAAGATTTCTTGACCATTTAAATTTGCCCAATATTGTCCAAATGGTAACAGCAAAAGGGTTCCCAATGCTTTTTAACCTGTTGTATGAAAGGGTGGGGGCAAGTGGGATTGGGATGTAAGGGGCTGCCCAAAAATTTTGATGGATCATTTGCGCGGGGGGCTGCGCTAGCTGAGAGGGATTACTTTTTTCCCCAAACCCCACTGGGGCAAAGGAAAAATTTAAAAATTTCTGTCTGGGGAAATGGGGGGCCACCCGGGACTGCTGGGATGCCTTTTTCCTTTGTAATTTTCAAGAGCATTTATTTCATGAAACCATGTTTTAAAACGCTTTTATCTCAAGGGTTTATTCCACGTAGCTTTTTTTTATCGATTATGCGCAGTTTCTTTCGGGAAAAAATACAGTGAAAATTAAATTTGCAAAATAAAAAATTTGTAAAAACCAAAAACAGGGGTTTTTTTTTTTAAAGCAGAATGTCATTTTTTTCAGCTTTTTTTAATTTTTTTTTCCTTTTTTAAAGATAAAAATTTGCTTCACCCTTCAAAACCACCAAAGCAAGAAACATTTATGCTGTTTTTTTCTCCCATAGCTTTTTTTTTTGGGAAAAAAATTTCCAAAAAATTGTTTATTTGTGAACTTTCCCCTAGTAAAAAAAAGTGTATCCTTTTGAAATTTCAAAATTTAAAACATTTTTTTGCCTTTGCTTTAGCATTCAGGTAAAAAAAAAATTTTATAAAGTTTTAAATAAAATTTTAAACCCTTTAAGATGTGGAAATTTAGGGGAAAATTTAAAGGGTTTTAAAATTTATCCTGGTGCAAGGGGGGGTTAATACCTTAAAAAGGGGAAAATTGGAAAAAGGGTTAAAAATTTTTTTTTTAAAAAAATTTCAGATTTCTTATTCTTTGTCTAAAAAATTATTGGGTTACTTTTTTTATGTACAAAGTTAGAATGAAAAATCTTTATAAAAACTTTGGAGATCTTTTTTTTTTTTTTTTAAAAGGGGTTTTTTGACAATTTTCATTTTTTACTTTTTGGTATACAAACCCTGAGCTCTCTTCCTTCTATCCCCTTTTTAACAAAACCCTTTAATAGGAAATTGATATGTTGGTAAAAATTGAAAACGGGAATTTGGGGGGGTTAAAAAGTAAAAACCCAAAAATGGGGACGACCCAGTTTTTTTAAACAATTTTGTTCCCAGGAAATATACGATCACAAAATTACGGGAAAATGATTTTTGTCAAAATTCTTTTATTTTAAATTTTTGATGCATCTAAAAAACAAAAAAAAGCCCCCAAAGGGTGGTTTTTTTTCCCTACAGACCTCCCCATGGCTGCCCCCTTAAAACCGTTTTCTTTAGCCCTTTGAATTGGCCCGCCCCTTTTGACCTTCCGTATGGACCACCCCAAAATGGGGATATCCCTATATATCCCCCGGGGCCAACCCTATCCCCCCGGTGGGGGGGGAAAAGGGGGGCACGCTGCCATCCCCTCACATTTAGTGCCGCCACCACTCCCCCACCCCACTCACCATTTCCCTCACACTAGCCCCGGGCGGCATCTCCTCTGCACTTTTTCTTCCCAAAAGGCCGAAAGCCCCCCCCATCAGTCTGCCGAAATGATAGGGGAGGGCGGCGGGGGTTTGGTAATGGGGGGAAGGTGCGGGGGTGAGGAGAGTGGCGGCAAAGTTTGGTTTTGGAGGAGATGGCGCACGGGTTCCCTTAGGAAGGACTTGATAAAATGAAGAGCCCAGATCAGGGGTTGGAAACGGGAACGGGTTTTTTTTTAAATATGGGGCCCATTAACTTATGGAGCGCTTTGTGGGGTTTTTAAATTACGGGTTTTGGAGCTTAATGGGGGGCCCATTATACGGGTGTGGGGGCTCTTTTGGGGGGCCCTTTTTATACAGAAATGGGGAAATATGGGGGACCATTATACAGAAAGGACACTTTTGGAGTCTTTAAAAACCGTATTCGCACTTTGGGGGCAAAAAAAACCCAATAGGATCACTAGGTGGGGCCTTTTTAAACTCCTGTATGGAACACTATATGTGGCCTTTTATACATTTGGAGCATCATTGGGGCCTTTATACATTTATGGAGCACTTTGGGGGACCATTATATGAAAGGAGCACCTGTGGGGCCCCATTTACTTTTAAGAGCACTTTTTGGGGGCCAATTTTACAGTTTGGGCATATTTTGGGGCCAAATAAATTTGGAGAAAATGTGGGGTCCCATTATACTATGGGGAGCCCCAATGTGGGATGCATTATACTGCATGGAGCCCATATAGGGCCTTTTTATTTTTTTGGAGCACGTTTGGGGGGCCATTTTTACAGAAAGGAGAAACCATGGGGGGGCCATTTTTCCCGGGAAAGGGAGCACCACATGGGGAAAATTGTACTGTATGGAACACTTTTGGGGCCAAATTATACTAAAAGGGAAAAAAAAGGGGGGCCATTACTATAGGGAAAGTCAATACGGGCCCCTTTTTTATACTGTATGGAGCACTAGTGGGTCATTACATTTTATCTGGACTATAGGGGGCCCTAATTTTATTTAAATGGAAAGGTTTTTTTTTGTGCCCATTATAGAATAAAGACTGGGTGGGGATTACAGTTGAAGAATCATCTGTGATGGGGTCACCATTCTTTGTTGGGGAATTGAAAAGGGGGCGAGTACAGTAGGGTCATCATACAGGGGCAGCTGGAAAAATTCACTGGGGGGGTTTATTTTTTGGGTTTTTGTTTCAAATTTTATCGTTTTTTCCCGGGTTTTTATCCTTTGTTTTTACAAAATTTTAAATTTGGGCCCAAATTGGGGGCCATGGGCTTTTTTTACAGCTCTTCCTTTAACATATATTTTTCCCAAGTTTATCTTTTTTATTTAAAAAAAAAAAAACTTCCTAAATTTGAAAACATTTTTATTTTTACAGATATAAAGGGTTGATTTGTAAAAGTTTTTTATCTTTGGCCCTATTTTTTTTTTGACATCCCTGGGTTTTAAAGGCTTTTTCTCATCATTAAAAGATTTTGAATTACAAAGAGGTTGAAAAATCAAAAAAAACTTTGAAATTTTTAAAACATTTAATTAAAAATCCTTCCATTCTCAAAAAAAAACAGCCCTTTCCCTGCTTTGGTATCTAGAAACTTGGGTTTGGGAAAGTGCGGGGCTTAAAAGCTCTTTGCTAAAAAATCTATACCCACGCAAATTTTACAAGTTTTTTTTTCAAATCTAAAAACCCAAATATTCGGGAAAATTTGGGCAGGGTTGGCACGTTCGATAAAGGGGGTTTTGTTTTGCTTTGGGCATTGGGTTTTTAAAAAAGGGGTTCCCATCACTGTTTATATACCTTTTCCCTATGGACGGGCCCCCTACAGCCTTTCGCTATGGACGGGTCCCTACAGACCTTCACTAGGGAATTGTCCTAAAATTTCCCTAAAAAAAATTCGCAAGACGACTTCCCTGCTTTCAAACAAGCAACACTCTCTTTCAAAAATTCCCCTAACCCCCTGAAAAAGGGGCCTACTTCAAAAACCCTCAAATTTCCCAACCCTACAACCCCAAACTTTTTTATTCAAAATTTTTAAACTCCCTCCTACCCCCCACCACTGCCCCCCTACCTCCCTCATCTCTGCTGGGATTTTGCCAAACACTTAAAAATTTTAAGATGGACCAAAAAGGCAAGTTTCTTTTAACAAACCCACCTAAACCCAAATTTGGGTTACCGACCAATCCCCAAAACCCCAAAAACCTCCCTCCCAATAAAAATGAAGGGGAGCTTAATTTTTCTTCTCCCCAAATCGCACTCAAACCCTTTCACTTGACCCCATCCCAACCCCCCTTTCCCCCCAACCTCCCCCCACAATTTTTCCCATCCCAAACCCCACCTCTTAAAACCTATCACTAATTTCCCGGGGTCCCTTTCCCCCCTTCTTTTAAACCCATCCAAAATCCCGCCTACCCTTTAAAAGGGCCAAACCCCTTTGGGCCCCAAACCCTAATGCCCCAGCAATCGCCCAATATCGCTGCTCCTTTCCCCTTTCCAAAACCCCGGGAAAGCGGGCATGTCCAGGGCGGTTTTCCCCCCCCCTTTTTTCTTTCAAACTTGCTCTTTGAACTCTACAATCTGGTTTCCCCCCCCAAACACTCCACTGGCAGCCCTAAACCAAAAAAATTACTAAGGCCCAAAATTCCCAGCAAAGCAAAGGAAAATACTCTATACTCCTGTTCTTGACCTGTCCTCTGTTTTTGCCCAAAATTTGACCACGGGCCTTTACTCAGTTTTCCTTTCCTCCTTTGGCGTCAAAAAACCTGCCCTACTTGGATCTCCTCATCCCTTTTCCCAAACCGAATTCACGTTTTCCCACCCCCACACACCCCCTAAACCCACCCTCTTCGGTTGGAGTTCCCCAAGGCTCTTTTCTAGGCCCCCACTCTTTCAATCTATACATTTTGGCCCTTTGGGGCAACTCAAAAAAGCCCCAGGGAAATTCCAGTCCCAAACCTTTACGCTGAGGGACACTCGATCTACCTTTTGGGCCCGGGAATTTAAACTTTTGTTTTCCAAAACCCCGGGAAAAGTGTCTATCACCCATATCCTCCTTTCTTCTCCTCCCGTTTCCCCTAAAACCTAAAATGTGGCCCAATTTTAATCATAATTTTTCCCCCCTTTCCCACGATTTTCCCCTTTCCGGGACCTATCTCCCAATTTTTTTAAGACATCCCCAATTTTCCCCCGGGTTCCAGAAGTCCGCTCCCTCGGGAAACCCTTAATTCCCCCCTGCCTTCAAAACCGCACATCCAAGCTCTTTCTACCCCCTGTCGCCTTCAGCCCCAAAATATTTTTCAAGAATCCGCCCTTTCCCAACCCTAAATTCTACAAAAAATGATTGTCCCAACCCCTCATCATCTCCCCCTTGATACTCCCAACACCCTTTTCTCGGGCCTCCCTCCCTAACACCTGCACCCCCCAGTCCACCCTTAAACTCGCTGCAGCCCCTAATTCACCTTTCCCTCGCTTTTTCCTCCGCTTCTCCCTCGGCAAATCTTTTTCCTGGCTCCCATTCCCTCGCGTATCCATTTCAAATTACAAATACTGCCCCTAAAAGGGCCCACCCTAAAATCGTCTCCTCCATAAATTCTAAACAAAATTTTTCCGATATTTTCCCTCACGTAATCTCCGATCCTCCCAAGACATCCTTCTCCCCACCAACTTATTGCTTCCCCCCCCCAAAACCCGCCCCCAAAGGACTTCCCCCCGAATATCCCCACCCTTTTGGGGGAAATTTCTTTGCCCCAACACATCCGACTATAAAAATCTTTCAGACCTTCAGAGGGGAACCTGAAAACCCATTTCTTTCAGGAAAGCCTAAAGCCTGCAATGCCCCGCTGCCCCCCTCTCCATTTCCCGGGTTTTTTATTCCCTTAAACCCAAACCCCGGGAAAAACTGCTGAAACCCCCCCAAAACCTACTGTCTCCTGCCTCACAACCCTGTAGAATGTAACCCCAAAAAGGGGCCCGGGGTCCTCCCCCCTCTGTATTCATTTTTAGGGTTGTTTTTTTTACAAAAGTGATACCTGAAATTTGTATGTAACCCCTTCCCTGTAAAAGCACCATGGAATAAATTGGTTCCCAATAGAAAAAAAATTTATTAAAAATTAATAATTATAAAAATTTCCCTATAACCTTTCCCCAATTGGTCTGTCCCTAAAAGCCCTTTTCCTAGGGTCTTTTTTCCCTATAGCCCTTTCCCTGTTGTTAATGTGCTAGAGATGGTTTCTGAGAAAGGGGCCCCCTCTGGTGGTTACAGACAGTATTTAAACCCTTTCCCCAAGCGGGGAAAAGGGCAATCTGGGTTCACTGGATTTGGCTAAAATTTTAAAAGGGAGGTTCCCCCCCATAAAGGTTCCCGGTAAATCTTTTTGGTTCTTGTCTAAATTTTGTTTTTCCGGGGCCCATTTGGAATTTTGGGCTGGAGTTTTCCCTTTGGGTCTGCTGCTTTTTCAGATAAGATTTTTTTTCCTTTATTTTTTGTGTTTGGGCTTTTTGATTTTTCTGAAACTTTTGGATTTCACCCGGCCCCCTCCGGGGGCCTGTGCTCCTTTATTTTAACTGTTAGCCACGTTATTTGTTCATTTGTTTTTTCCTTTTTTTTCCCGGCTGCGGCTTTTTTTGTTACACCAGAGTTCTTTTTTTAGGTGGTTGAGTTTCGTGGGGACCCTCGGGTTTTTTTGGGGCAATCAAAGTTTTGGGAAAATTTTTTGGGGGTTTTTTTGGTTTGCAGTCAAAATTTCTTTCCTGTACTTTTCTTTTTTCTAGAAAAAATTTGGGCCCCCGGTTTCCCTCTTTCTTTTTTCCCCTGTCTGTGTCCGTGCTTTTTTCTTGTCAAACCGCCTTTACTTGTTTGGGGTTTCCCTTTTCTTTGGGGATCGCTCCGGGGCGATAGCTTTCATTTTTTCTCCCTTTTGGGTGTAGTTTTTCTTCAGGTTTGCCCGGGGCGTCTAGGATAAACGTAGGAAGCCCATGGCTCCTTTAATTTGGTGGGGTTTAGTTCGGTTTTATTTGCAATCCAATGGGTTTTCCAACCTTTTGGGTGTATTACCTTTTTTGCTATTTCTCCTCAGCTCCCTAACAAAAAACAAAATCAACCCCCAACTAAAAATTTAAAGGGTACTCACAGAAGGGAAAAATAGTGTGGAAAAAAAAAATTTCAGAGATTTTTTTTTTTCTTTTTGGGTTGAAATTTTTTCCTTTTTTTCCCTCGGGGTGCGAGGGGATTTTTTGTTCTCAAGGGGGAGTTTGCCGTTGTCTCGGCAGTGGATCAGCTTGCCACTGGGGTTGGGAGTTTTGCAACTTTTTTGGGTAGGTTCCCGGTTGGGGAAACCCTGGGATACCCAGGGCCAGATTTTTTTTTTGGGGGATGGGGCAAAATTTCTGAATTTAAAAAATAACGGGAAATTTTTTTTCCCTTAAACCCTTTAAGCCCGGGGAACGTGGCACAGCAGGTTAAAATTTTGTAAATCTCTTCCTGCGGGGGCGACCTCGGGGATTGGGCTTTTTCCCTGCACCGGGGGATCCTTTTTTGAATAAAAATTGATGTTTTTTTTCAGGCTCTGGGGTTATTGTACGATAAAACCAAATTTTTAAATGTTTCAAGCTGAAAAGACCTTGTTGGAAATTAAAATCGGGCTTGAAGCGCTGAGTTGTACTGTCAAAAAATTCCAAAATTTGGGCGTCCGGCCCAAATAAAAAGGGTTTGGGGGGCTTTGGAAAGCCCTTTTTCGGAAGGGGCTGTCAGAGAATTTTAAAGGAAATTTTTATGGGGGTTTCCCTTTTCCCCTCTGGTTTTCCAAAAATTCTATGTCATTGGCTTTTTCAAATTGACAGAGTTTGCGTGGCCAGGGGTTTTGGGCTGAGAGGGTGTTGCCTTGGGGACCCAGCCCCCCCTGGCCCATGCAGTGGGGAAGGAGTGATTTCCCTGGGGCACAGCGTAAATGAGTTTCGAAAGCGCAAGGGGTTAGGGTTTTTTCTGTTGAGGGCTCATGCAAATTTCCGCTGCCCAAATGGGGGCAAAAACTTTTTCCCGCGCTAAAGTTGTTTGGGGTTAGTGTTCAGAAAAATTTTTCTGTTGATTGTTACCCTCTTTTGCTCAATGTACACTTTTTCGGCCCCAGGCTTTTGTTGATTCGGGAGAGCAATTAACCTAATGGTTTTTGGGATTTTTCCCAAAGCTTTTGTGGGTTTCCCTTTGATCCCCCTGGGGAAAGTCTTTTCCTTTACGGGGCATTGATTTCCCCCTTTGGGGGAGAAAAACCCCATTTTTCCCTACTCAGGTTTTAATGGGGGTTTTTTAAAAAAAAACCAGATAAACGGGGAGATTTGGGAAAATTTTTGGTTTGTTGCTTAACCCGCATGAAAATTATTGTACGGGGGTTTCCCCTTTGGGTTACGGATCATAACCCTGTTTGGTTTGGGAAATTTTGTGTCTGTGCCCTTTTTGGGGGCTCCCAATTTTGTTAATACTGACCCCCCCCCCCCCCCCTCCTGTTTTTTCTGCCTCCCCCCAGTTCAGTTTCCCCTGATTTTTTTGACTGATTTTTTGATGTTTTTAGTGAAAGTAAGCCCTGCGCCTCCCTCCCACAGAAGTTATGATTGCGCTATTGATTTTAGTCCCGGGTTAAAAATTTTCCTAAGGGTCGCCTTTTTAACTTATCTGTACCTGAAAAATGCTATTAAAAAAATTTTTTAAAAATTTGGGGGGGGTTTAAAACCCCCCCCCAAAAATTTTTTTTTTTTTTTTTAAAAAAAATTTTTTTTGGGGTTTTTTTTCCCCCAAAAAAGGTTAAAAAAAAAAAAAAGGGGGGAAAAAACCCTTTTGGGGGGGGGGCCCAAAAAAAAATTTAAAAAAAAGGGGGCCCCCCCCGGGCCCCCCCAAAACCCCCGTTAAAAAAAAAAAGGGGGCCCTTTCCCTAAGGGTTTTTTTTTTTTAAATTTTTTCCCCGGGTTTTAACCCCCCCGGGGGGGGGGGGCCCCCCCCCCCTTTTTTTTCCTTTTTTTTTTAAAAAAACCCCCCCCCCCGGGGGGGGGGGGGGGGGGGGGGGGGGGGCAAAAAAAAGGGGGGGTTTCCCCCCCGGGGGGGGGGTTTTTTTGGGGAAAAACCCCCCCTGGGGCCCTTGGGGGGCCCCTTTTAAAATTTTTTTTTTTCCCCGCGGCGTGCCCGGCCCTTTTGGGGGGGGTTTTTTTTGGGGGGGGGGGGGGGCGGGGGGGGGGTTTTGGGTTTTTTTGGGGGGGGGGGTTTTCTTTTCCCTTTCCCTTTCCCCCGGGGGGGCCCCCCCCCGGGGGGGGGGCCCCCTTTTTTTCCCCCCCCCCCCCAAAACCCGGCCCCCCCCGGGGGGGGGGGGGGGGGGGAAAAAAACCCCAAAAGCCCAAGAACCCTTTTCCCCCCAAATTTAAACCCAAATTTTTTTTTTTTTTTTTCCCCCTTTTGGGGGGGAAAAAAAGGGGGGAAAAATTTTAAAAAAGGGGGATTCCCCCCCTTTTTTTAAAATTTTTTTTTTTTACCTTTTTTTTCCCCCCCCCCCCCCCGGGGGGGGCCCCCCCCCAAAAAATTTTTTTTTTTTTTTTTTCCCCCCCCCCCCCCCGGGGGGGGGGTTTCTTTTTAAAAAGGGGGGAACCCCCTTTTCCCCCTTTTTTCCCCCTTTTTGTTTAAAAAATTTTTTTTTTTAAAGGGGGAAAAAGGGGGGGGGGGGGGAAAATCCCCCCAAAAACCCCCAAAACCCCAACCGAAACCCCCAAAAAAGGGGGGGGGGGGGGGGAAAAGGGGCCCTTGGGTTTTTTTTGGGGGCCCCCCCTTTTTTTTGGTTTTTTTTAAATTTTTTTCCGGGCCCCGGGAAACCCCGGGGGGGCCCCCCCCGGGGGGGGGGGGGGGGGGTTTTTCCCCTTAAAGGGGGGGGAATTTTTCCCCCTTTTTTTAAAAAAAAAAACCCCCCCGGGGGGGGGTTTTTGGGGGGGAAAGGGGGGTTTTCCCCCCCGGGGGGTTTGGGGCCCGGCCCTTTTTTTTAAATTTTTTCCCCCAAAAAGGGGGGGCCCAAAAAGTTTAAAAGGGGCCCCTTTTTTAAATTTTTTAAAAAAAGGGGGGGGGGGGCCCCCGGGGGGTTTTTTTTCCCCCCAAAAAAAAGGCCCCCTTTAAAAAAGGAAAATTTGGGGAAAAAAGGGGGGGGGGGCCCCCCAAAAAAAAGGCCGGGGGAAAAAAGGGGGGGGGGGTTTTTTTCCCGGGGGGTTTTTCCCCGGGGGAAAAGGGCCCCCCCAAAAAAGGGGGCCCCCAAGGGAGGTCCCTTTTTTTTTGGGGGGGGGGGGGGGAAACCCCGGGGCCCCAAAAACCCGGTGGGGAAAAGGGGGGAAAAGGGAAAGGGGCCCAAAAAATTTTTTAAAAATTTTTTTTCCCAAAGGGGTTTTGCCCGGGGGCCCCCCAAAAAAAGGGAAAAAAAAAACCGGGGAAAATTTTTTTTGGGGGTTTTTGGGGGGTTTGGGGGGGTTTTTTGGGGGTTTTTAAAGGGGGGGGGGGGTTTTTTTTTGGGGGTTTTTTTTTTTTAAAAAACCCCCCCCCCAACCCCAAAAAAAAGGGGGCCAAAAAAAAAGGGGGGGGGAAAAAAAACCCCTTTTTGGGGGGGGGGGGGGGTTTTTGGGGGCCCGGGGGCCCGGGGCCCGGGGGGCCGGGGGGCCCCCCTTTTTCCCCCCGGGAAAGGGGTTTGGGTTTTCCCCCCTTTTTAAAAAGGTTTTTAACCCCCCCTTTTTTCCTCTTTTTGGGGGGGCCCCTTTGGGGGGGTTTTTTTTAAACCCCCCCGGGGGGGGGGGTTTTTTTCCCCGGGGGGAAAAAAAAAACCCCCCCCAAAAAAAAAAAATTTTTTTTTGGGGGAAAAACCCCTTTTTTCCCCCCCCCCCCCCGGGGGAAAATTTTTTTTTTGGGGGGGAAATTTTTTGGGGGGAACCCCCCCTTTTTTTTTTTTCCCCCCCCCCCCCTTTTCCCTTTTCCCTTTTTTTCCCCCCAAATTTTTTTTTCCCCTTTTTCCCCCAAAAAATTTTTTTTTCCCCTTTTTGGCCTTTTTTTTAAAAAAACCCCCCCCTTTTTTTTAAAAAAAAAGGGGGGGGCGGTCCCCCAAAAAAAAAGGGGGGTTTTGGGGGTTTTTTTGGGAAAAAATTTTAAACCCCTGGAATTTTTTTTTTTAAAAAACCGGCCCCGGGGGGGTTTTTTCCCCCCCCCTTCCCTTTTTAAATTTTTTTGAAGGGGCCCGGGGGGTTTTTTTCCCTTTTTTGGGGGGGATTTTAAACCCCCAAAACCCCCCTTTTTTTTTGGTTTTTTTCCGGGGGGGGGTTTTTAGGTTTTGGGGGGGAAAACCCCCCCCCTCCGGGGGGGGGGAAAAAAAACCCCCGGGGGGGGGGGTTTTTTTGGGGTTTTCCCCCCCTTTTTGGGGGGGGGTTTTGGAAAATTTTTTAAAAGGGGGGGGGGGCCCCCCCCCTTTTTTTTTTGGGGGTTCCTTTTTTCCCCCCTTTTGGGGGGGGGGGAAAAAAAAAAGGGGGCCAAAAAAAGCCGGGGGTTTTTTTTTTGGGGGGGGGGGGGGGGGCCGGGGGGAAAAAAGGGGGGGGCCCCCCCCCCCAAAATTTGGGGGGGGGGCTTTTTTTTTGGGGGGGTTTTAGGGGCTCCCCAAGGGTTTTTTTGGGGGGGGGGGGGCCCCCTTTTTCCCCAAAAGGGGGTTTGGGGGGTTTTTTGGGGGGGGGCCCGGGGGGGTTTTTTTTTTGGGTTTTTTTCCCCCCCCCCTTTTTTTTAAACCCCCCCTTTTCCCCCCCCGTTTCCCCGGGGGGGGGGGTTCCCCAAAGTTGAACCCGGGGGGGGGCCCCCCCCCCCCCCCAAAAAAGGGCCCCTTTCCCCCCCCCCCCCTTTTTTTTAAAAAAAGGGGGGTTTTTTTTCCCCCTTTTTTCCCGGTTTCCCCCCGGGGGGAAAGGGGGTTTCCCCCCCGGGGGCCCCCGGGGGGGTTTTTTTAAAAAAAAACCCCCCCTTTTTTTCCTTTTTCCAAATAAAGGGGGGTTTTTTTTAAATTTTTTTTTGGGGGGGGGGTGGTTTTTTTTTGGGGGCCCCCCCGGGGGGGGCCCCCCTTTTTTTTTTTGGGGTATCCTTTGGTTTAAAAGGGTTTTTTTTCCCGGGGCCCTCTTTTTGGGGGCCCCCGGGGGTTTTTTTCCCCTTTTTTTTTCCTTTTTTTGGGGTTTTTCCCCCCGGGGGGTTTTTTTGGGGGGGTTTTTGGGGGGTTTTTTCCCCCCCCCCTTTTTTTTAAGGGGGGGGCCCCCTTTTTTGGGGGCCCCCCGGGGGAAAAATTTAAAAGGGGGGGTTTTTTGGGGGGAAAAACAAAAAAGGGTTTTTTTTTGTCCGGGGGGTTTTTTTTTTTCCCCAAATTTTTTTGGGGTTTTTTTTTCCCCCCGGGTTTTCCGGGGGGTTTTTTTTTTTTTTTTGGGGGGCCTTTTTTTTTTAAAAAAAAATTCCCCTTTTTTCCACGAGGGGGGGGGGGGGTTTAAAAAACCCCGGGGAAAAAAACCCCCCCGGGGGAATAAACCTTTGGGGGCCCCCCCCTTTTTTTTGGGGGGGGAAAAGGGGGAAAAAAAATTTTTGTTTTAAAAATTTTTTTAAAAATTTTTTTGGGGGGGCCCCCAAAATTTGGGGGGGCCCCCCCCCCCTTTTTAAAATTTTTCCCCCCCCCCCAAAAATTTGGGGGTTTTTTTAAAAAATTTTAAAAAATTTTTTAAACCCCCAAAAAATTTTTGGGGAAAGGGGGGGAAAATTTCCCCTGGAAATTTTTTTGGGGGGGGGGAAAAAAAAAACCTTTTCCCCGGGGGAAAAACCCCCCCCAAAAAAAAAAAAACCCCCCCCCCCCCAATGGGTTTTTTTTGGGGGGGGGGTTTTTTTTTTAAAAAAACCCCCTTTTTTTTTTTTTCCCCCCAAAAAGGGGGTTTTTTTTGGGGGCCCCCCCTTTTTAAAAAAAGGGGGGGGGTTTGGGGAAAAAAAGGGGGGGGTTTTTTTTTTAAAAAACCCTTTTTGGGAAAAAAAAATTTTTTTTCCCAAAAAAATTTTAAGGGGGGAAAAAAAAAAAAAACCCCCCCTTTTTTTTTCCCCCGGGGGGAAAAAGGGGGTTTTTTTTTTAAGGGGCCCAAAATTTTTCCCCCGGGGGGGAAAAAAAAACCCTTAAAAACCCCCCGGGGTTTTGAAAACCCCCCCCAAAATTTTCCCCCTTTTTTTTTTCCCCCCAAATTTAGGGTTTTAAAAAAGGGGGGGGGAAAATTTTTTTTCCCCCCGGGGCCCTTTTTTTTTTGGGGGGGGTTTTTTGGGGGGGAATCCCGGGGAAATTTTTTATTCCCCCCCCCAAAAAAAGGTTTTTGGGGGCCAAAAACCCCCCTTTGGGTTTTAAAATTTTTGGGGCAAAAACCCCTTTTTTTTTTTAAAAAAATTTTTTTCCCCAAAAAAAGGGGGGGAAAAAAAAAACCCCCCCCCCCCTTTTTTTTCCCCCCCCCCCAAATTTTTTTTCCCCCCCCGGGGGTTTTTTTTTGGGGGGGGGGGGCCCGAAACCCCCCCTTTTTCCCCCCCGGGGGAAAAACCCTTTTTTCCCCCCCCCCCCAATTTTTTTAAAAAATTTTTAAAAAGGGGAAAAGGTTTTTTTAAAAAAAAAAAAAAAAAACCCCCCCCGGAAAAAAAAAATGGAAAAAACCCCCCAACCGGGGCAACCCCCTGGGCCCGTTTTAAAATTTAAAAGGTTTTTTTTTTGGGAAATTTTTGGGGAACCCCCAAATTTAAGGGGGGAAATTTTTTTTCCCCCCCCCCTTTTAAATTTTTAAAAAAAAATTTTTCCCCCCCCTTTTTTTTTTTTTTCCCCCCCCCTTTTTTTCCCGGGGGGGAAAAAAGGGGGGGAAAATTGGTTGGGGCCCCCCCCCCCCCCCCCCCGGGTTTGGGGGTTTTCCCCTTTTTTGGGGCCAAAAAACCCCCTTTTTTTCCTCCCTTTTTTTGGGGGGGGGTGAACCCGGGGGGGTTTTTTGGGGGTTTTTTTTTGGGGGTTTTTTCCCAAAGGGGAAAAGGGCCCCAAAACCCGGGGGTTTTTAAAACCCCCCCCGTTGGGGGGGCCCCCCCCCAAAAAAAAAAACCTTTGGTTAAATTTCCCCCCCTTTGGGTTTTTTCCCCCCCGGGGGGGTTTGGGCCCCCCCCCCCAAAAAAAAAACCCCCCCTTTTCCCCCGGTTTGGGGGGGTTTTTTTTTTTTCCCCCCCCCCCTTTTCCCCCGGGAAAAAACCCCCCCCCCCCTTTTTTTTTAATTTTTTTTTTTTTTAAAAAGGGGGGGGGGTTTTTTCCTTTTTTTTGGAAAAAAAAACCCCAAAATTTAAACCCCCCCCGGCCAAAAATTTTTTTTCCCCGGGGGGGGGGTTTCCCCTTTTTTTTTGGGGGAAAGGGGGGGTTTTTGGGGGGAAAAATTCCAAAGGGGCCCCGTTTCCCCCGGGAAAAAAAACCCAAAGTTTTTTTCCCCCCCCCCCCCCTTTTTAAATTTTTTTTTCCCCCCCCTTTTCGCCCCCCTGGGGGAAAAAAATTTGGGGTTTTTTAAAAATTTTTTTAAAAAAAATTTTTTTTTTTAAAAGGGGGGAAAAAAAACAACCGGGGGGCCCCCCCCCCCCCCAAAAAACCCCCCCAAAAACCAAACCTGGTTTTCCCCGGGGTTTTTTCCCCCCCCGGGGGTTTTTTGGGGAAAAAATTTTTTTTTTTTCCCGGGGTTTTTTTAAAAAACCCCCAAAGGGGGGTTTAAAAACTTAAAAAAAATTTTTTTAAAATTTTTCCCCAAAAAATTTTAAAGGCGGTTTTTGGGGTTTTTTTAAACCCTTTTTTTTTGTTTTTCCCCCCCAAAAAAAACCCCCCCCCCCCAAAAAAACCCCCCCGGGGGGGGGGGTTCCCTTCCCCCCCCAAAAAAAAAAAGGGGTTTTTTTTTCCCCTTTTTTTTAAAAAGGGGTTTTAAAAAAAGGGGGGGGGTTTTTTTTTCCCGGGGGTTTTCCCCGGGGTTTTTTAAAAAATTTTGGGAAAAAAAAAATTTTTTTTTTTTAATTTTTCCCCTTTTTTTTTAATTCCCCCTTTTTTTTCCCCGGGTTTGGGTTTTGGGGGAAAAAATTTTTTTTTTTTTAATTTTTCCTTTTTCCCCCCCCCAACCCCCTTTTTTTTCCTTTTTCCTTTTTAAAAAATTTTTTTTTTTTTTAAAAAAAATTTTGGGGGAAAAATTTTTTGGGGGGCCCCGGGCCCCCTTTTTTTTTTTTTAAAAGGGGTTTTTTTTTGGGTTCCCCCAAAATTTTTTTTTGGGGGGTTTTTTTTTTTTTTTTGCCCCTTCGGAATTTTTTGGTTTAAACCCTTTTAAAAAAATTTTTATTGTTAATTTTTTAAAAAAACCCCCTTTTTTGGGTTTTTAAATTTCCTTTTTGGGGTTTTTTTTTTTTAAAAAATTTTTGGGGTTTTTTTTTTTAAAAAAAAATTTTTTTTTTCCCCTTTTTTCCCCCCCCTTTTTTTTTCCCCCCCCGGGGGCCCCCCTTTTTTTTTTAAAAAAAATTTTTTTTTTTTTTGGGGGGGTTTTTTTTTCCCCCAAAACCCCCCGGGGCCCCCCCGGGGGGCCCAAAAAATTGTAAAAATTTTTTTTTTTTTTTGGGGGGCCCCCGGTTTTTCCCCAGGTTTTGGGGGAAAAAAAAAGGGAAATTTTCCCCCAAAAATTTTTTTTTGGGGGGGGTTTTTTTTTTTTTTTTTTCCCCAAATTTTCCCCAAACCCCGGGGGTTTTTTTCCTTTTTATTCTTTCCCCCCCCCCCCCCAAATTTTTTTTCCCCCCAAAATTTTTTTCCCCCCCGGGGGGGGGTTTTTTTTTTTTGGGGGAAAAAACCCCGGGGGGGGGTTGGGGGTTTTTTTTTTTTTTTTTTTTTTAAAACCCCCCTAAAAAAATCTTTTGGGAGGTTTTCCCCCGGGGAAAAAAAAATTTTTTCCCCGGGGTTTTTTTTTGGGGGGGGGGGGATAAAAACCCTTTTTTTGGTTTTTCCCATCCCTTTTTGGGGCCCCCCCCCCCCTTTTTTTTTCCCCCTTTTTTTAAAAATTAAAATAAACTTTTTTAAAAAAATTTTAAAAACCCCCCTTTAAAATTTTTTTTCCCCCCCCGGGGGGGGGGCCCCCCCCTTTTTTTAAAAACCCAAAAAGGGCCCAAAAAATTTTTTTTAAAAAAAAAAGGGGGTTTTAAATTTAACCCCCAAAATCCAAAAAACCCCAAATTTTTAAGGCCCTTTTTTCCCAAAAAAAAGCCCCGGGGCCCCAAAACCCAAAAAACCCCCCCCCCTTTTTTTGGCCCCCAATTCCAAAAGGGGGGAAAAACCCCCCCCCTTTTTCCCAAAAAAACCCCCCCCCCCAAAAAATTTTTTAAAAAAAAACCCCCTTTTGGTTTTAAACCCCCTTTTTTGGGTTTAAAATTTTTTTCCCCCTTTTTTCCTTCCCCGTTTTTTGGGGGGGTTCCCCCCCCCCAACCTTGGACCCAAAAAAATTTTTGCCCCCCAAAAAGGGAAATTTTTTTAAAATAAAAAAAAAAATTTTTTTTTGGGAAAAAAAATTTTTTTTTTTTGGGGGGGGGGGGGGGGGGGGGGGGGCCCCCCGGTTTTTTGGGTTAAAAGGGAAAAAACAATTTTTTAAATTTTTAAAAAAAAAAAAAATTTTTTTTCCCCAAAAAAGGGGGGTTTCCTTTCCCGGTTTTTGGGGGGGTTCCCGGGCCCCATTTTTTTTCCCCCCAAAAAGGGGGCCTTTTTAAAAAAAAAGGGGGGAAAGAAAGGGGAAAAAAAAAACCTTCCCCCCCAAAAAATTTTAAAAACCCAAAATTTTTTAAAAAAATTAAAAAATTTGGTTTTAAAACCTGGTTTAAAAAAAAATTTTCCCGGGGCAAAGGGAAAAAAAAACCCAAAAAACTTTTCCCCAAAAAAAACAAAAATTTTTTTTTTAAAAAAAAAATTTTTTTGGGGGGGGGGGGCCCCCCCCCCTTTTGGGGGGTTTTTTAAGGGTTTTTTTTTTTTTTTTTTTTAACCCCCCCTTTTTTTTTTTTAAAAAGGAAAAGCCGGGGGAAAAAAAAAAAAACCCCCCCCCCCCCCTTTTTTAAAAAAAAATTCCCCCCCGGGGGGGAAAAAAAAAAAAAAAAAGGGGGGAAAAAAAAAATTTTTTTTAAAAATTTTTTTTTGGGGGGTTTAAAATTTTTTTCCGGGTTTTTGGGGGGGGGGGGGTTAAAAACCCAAAAAAAAAAAAATTTTAAAATTTTAAAAACCCCAAAAAAAAAACCCCCAAAAAAATTTAAAAACCCCCCTTTTTTTCCCCCCTTTCCGGGGAAAATTTTCTAACCCCCCAAAAAAAAAAACCCCCCCTGGAAACCCCCCCCAAAAAAAACCCCAAAAAAAAAAGGGGCCGGGGGGGAAAAAAAAAAAAAAAAAAGGGGGGGGTTTTAAAAAATTTTTTTTTTTTAAAAAAGAAAAGGGGAAAAAAAAAAAAAAAAAATTTTTTTAAAAAAAAAAAATTTTTTTCCCCCCCCTTTTTTTTTCCCCCCCCGGGGGGGGGGAAAAAGAAAAAAAAAATTTTAAAAAAAAGGGGCCCCCGGGGGTAACCCAAACCCGGGGGTTTTCCCTTTAAAAACCAAAAAAAAAAGGGGGGGTTTTTAAAAAAAAAGGGGAAAAAAAAGGGGAAAAATTTTTGGGGGAAAAAAAAAGGGAAAGGGGGAAAACCCCAAAAAGGGGGGAATTTTTTTTTCCGGATTTGGGGGTTTTTTTTGGTTTTTTTTTAAAAGAATGGGGGGAAACCCCCGGAAAAAAGGGGGGGAAAAAGGGAAAATAGGGGGGGAAAAGGGGGAAAAAAAAATTTTTAAAAAATTTTTAAAAAATTTTTTTTTTGGGGCCCCAAAAAAAAAAGTTTTAAAAAGGGGGGGGGAAAAAAAATCACAAAAAATTAAAAAAGGGGGGAAAAAGGGGGGGGTTTTTTTTTTCCCCCAAAAAAGGGGGGGGAAAGTGGGGGGGGGAAAAACCGGGTTTGGTTACCCCCCGGGGGTTGGGGGGGGAAAGGGTTTTTTGGGGGAATTTTGGGGGGGCCGGGGGGGGAAAAAATTTTTTTTTTTTGGGTTTTAAAAAAAAAAAAGGGGGGGGGGGGGGGGTTTTTGGGGGTTTTTTGGGGAAAAGGGGGTTGGGGAGAAATTTGGGGGGGAAAAAAACGGGGGAAAGGGCCGGGGTTTTTGGGTTTAAGGGGAAAAAAAGGGGGGGGGTTTTTTAAAAAAAGGGGGGGGGCCCGAGAGAGGGTGGAATGAGGAGGTAGTGTGGGAGTGGGGGACGCTGAATGTGCGGGTGGAAAGGTATGATGAGATCCAGGATAGGGCGATGTCTTTGATGCCAAAGGCGGAGAGTATCTGTAATAGGAGGCAGTGGTCAACTGTGTCGAAAGCAGAGGACAGGTCTAGAAGGAGGTCTCAGTGGAGTGATGGGGGCGGAAACCAGATTGTAGATTGTCAAAGAGAGCAAGTTAGATGAGAGGTTGGAGAAAAGTCCAGTGTGGATGTGCTGCTCCAGGAGTTTGGAAGCGAATGGGAGAAGCGATATTGGGCGATAGCTGGACATAGCGGTTAGGTCGAGGGTTGGCTTTTTAAGGATAGGCGTGATTGTGGCATGTTTGAAAGCAGAAGGGAAGGTAACAGAAGTTAGTGGTAGGTTGAAGAGGTGGGTTAGGGATGGGATAAGAGTGGTGGTGAGGTTGGGGAGGAGATGGGATGGGATGATGGGGTCGAGTGCACAGGTGGTGAGGTGCGATTTGGACAGGAGACAATTAAGCTCCCATTCAGTGATGTTGGAGAGTGAGGTTATGGGGTTTAGGCATTGGTCTGGTATACAAAGGGGTTGTGGTGGTTGAACAATGAAGACTTGCCTTGTTTGGTCAATCTTATTTTTGAAGTGTGTGGCAAAGTCCTTAGCAGAGATAAGGGAGGTTGGAGGGGGCAGTGGTGGGCGGAGGAGGGAGTTAAAAGTTTTGAATAACTTTGGGGTTGTAGGATAGGGAAGGTACGAGGGTTGTGAAGTAGGCTTGTTTAGCAGAGGTGAGGGCAGATTTGAAGGCGAGTGTTGCCTGTTTGAATGCAGTAAAGTCGTCTTGCGAATTTGTTTTCTTCCAACGCTGCTCAGCAACCCTGGACACTTGCCGGAGCTTTTTAGTGGTGTTATTGTGGCAGGGTTGTCTATTGATACGTCACACTCTGCCATGAACGAGAGGGGCATCCTGAATAGGACCTGTGCACAGTATATACCCTATGGGAATAAACATGCTAGAATTAGGAGGAAACCACTATGGCTAAATAGAGCTGTAAGGGGCGCAATAAGGGACAAAAAGAAAGCGTTTAGGGAATTAAAGCATCTAGGTAGTGATGAGGCATTAAATAAATACAGAAGACTGAATAAATTCTGTAAAAAGCAAATCAAGACAGCACAAATTGAGGCAGAAAGACTCATTGCCAGAGAAAGTAAAAATAATCCCAAAATATTCTTTAACTACATAAATAGCAAGAAACTAAAAAATGATAGTGTTGGTCCCCTTAAAAATAGTCTGGGTGAAATGGTGGATGAGGATGAGGAAAAAGCCAATATGCTAAATGACTTTTTTCAACTGTATTTACACAAGAAAATCCCATGACAGATAACATGATCAGAGATAAAAAAATTTCTCCATTAAATGTCACCTGCTTAACCCAGCAGGAAGTACGGCGGCGTCTAAAAATCACTAAAGTTGACAAATCCCCGGGCCCGGATGGGATACGCCCCCGAGTACTGCAGGAATTAAGTACAGTCATAGATAGACCATTATTTTTAATCTTTAAAGATTCCATAGTAGCGGGGTCTGTACCACAGGACTGGCGTATAGCAAATGTGGTGCCAATATTCAAAAAGGGGGCAAAAACTGAACCTGGAAATTATAGGCCAGTGAGCTTAACATCTACTGTGGGTAAAATCCTGGAGGGTTTTTTAAGTATCTGAGGCTGAATAACCTCATGACACAGTATCAGCATGGGTTTACGAGGGACCGTTCTTGTCAGACTAATCTGATAAGCTTTTATGAAGGGGTAAGTTCAGGACTGGACTAAGGGAACGCAGTGGACGTGGTGTACATGGACTTCTCAAAAGCTTTTGATACAGTGCCACACAAAAGGTTGATACATAAAATGAGAACAATGGGGATAGGGGAAAATATGTGTAAGTGGGTTAAGAACTGGCTCATGGATAGAAAACAAAGGGTGGTTATTAATGGAGCACACTCAGACTGGGTCACGGTTAGCAGTGGGGTACCACAGGGGTCAGTATTGGGGCCACTTCTCTTTAACATATTTATTAATGACCTTGTAGGGGGCATACAGAGTAGTATTTCAATATTTGCAGATAACACTAAACTCTGCAGGGTAATAAATACAGAGGAGGACAATTTTATATTACAGGAGGATTTATGTAAACTAGAAGCTTGGGCTGATAAATGGCAAATGAGCTTTAATGGGGATAAATGTAAGGTCATGCACTTGGGTAGAACAAACAAGATGTATAATTATGTGCTTAATTGTAAAACACTGGGCAAAATTGTCACTGAAAAAGACCTGGGTGCATGGGTGGATGTCAAACTCACATTTAGTGACCAATGTCAGGCAGCTGCTGCCAAGGCAAATAAAATAATGGGATGCATTAAAAGAGGCATAGATGCTCATGAGGAGAACATAATTTTACCTCTATACAAGTCACTGGTGCGACCACACTTAGAATACTGTGTGCAGTTCTGGTCTCCGGTGTATAAGAAAGACATAACAGAACTGGGGCGGGTGCAGAGAAGAGCGACCAAGGTTATTAGACAACTGGGGGGTCTGCAATACCAAGACAGGTTATTACACTTGGGGTTATTTAGTTTGGAAAAACGAAGGCTTAGGGGTGATCTTATTACAATGTATAAATATATGAGGGGACAGTACAAAGACCTTTCTAATGATCTTTTTACTCTTAGACCTGTGACGGTGACAAGGGGGCATCCTCTACGTCTGGAGGAAAGAAGGTTTAGCCATAATCACAGACGCAGATTCTTTACTATAAGAGCAGTGAGACTATGGAACTCTCTGCCGTCTAATGTTGTAATGAGTGATTCCTTACTAAAATTTAAGAAGGGACTGGATGCCTTTCTTGAAAAGTATAATATTACAGGCTATATTCACTAGTTTCCTAGGTACTGCGTTGATCCAGGGAGCTAGTCTGATTGCCAAATGTGGAGTCGGGAAGGAATTTTTTTTTCCCCAATGTGAAGCTAAGGCCTCTTTCACACATCCGGTGTGCGCCTGACGGCGCCCCCGGCATTTAGCCGCAGCGCCGAATCAGAAAACCTGATGCGCCGCTTGCGTTTTTTTTTTGCATTGACTTGCATTAGCGCCGGATGGCGCCGCATGTCAATGCGTCGTATGCGATTTTGTCCGGATGCGGCGGAAATGTACATTCCGGCGGCCGGACAAAACGCAGCATGTAACGTTTTTTTTTTTTTTTGCCGGATTCCCCTGATGTCTCCGGGCATCAGAAACCATCCGGCAAAAAAACACATGCGGCGCAAGCGGCGCATCAGGTTTTCTGCTGCGGCGCTGCGGCTAAATGCCGGGGGCGCCGTCAGGCGCACATCGGATGTGTGAAAGAGGCCTTACTGTTTGCCACTTGGGTTTTTTTTTGCTTTCCTCTGGATCAACATGTTAGGGCAGGTTAGGATAGGATATGGGTTGAACTAGATGGACTTAAAGTCTTCCTTCAACCTTAATAACTATGTATTGCATCTTCAACTATGTACTATGTATAATAGCTGATGCAAGAGTGGCATTGTAGAAAGCAGTGGCACTGTCTGTGTCGTGAAGTGAGTATATGGATGCCAGTGGTAGAATGGAGTCAGAGAGCGTGTGCATGTCTAGGTGTGCGAGGTTTCTGCGGGGGTGCGCATGTTGCTGGACAGGGATAAGAAAGTGAGTAGATGGTGGTCAAATAGAGGGAGAGAGGAGGTGGTAAAGTTTGATAGAGAGCAGAGACTGGTGAAGACCAGGTCTAGTGTGTGTCCGTCTGTGTGGGTGGCTGAGGAGGACCACTGAGCAAGTCCAAAAGATGAAGTAAGGGACAGGAGTTTGGAGGCTGTTGACTGAAAGTTAACTATGTTACACATATATAACATAAGAAATGTCCAATATTTTATGTTTATGGATTAGTGTTAACGATTTGTCAATGCAAACAATACATTAAACCTATAGGTGTCCATGCCTTCATTTACCTGATGTTTAAAGCTCATAAAAAGATTTAAGTAAAAGCAGCAAGCACTACATATCAAGACAGCACAGAGATCACTAAGCCGCATGTAACTGTGTAACCCTTGTATGCTGCTAAACAGAGAAGCCGTTCTCAACCTTGCCCATAGGTCACTTGGTTAGTAGTCTGTGATGTGTTCTGTCTGACACTGGGATATGTCCTCTTATTGGCCCTTCCTCTATATCTTTTTTCACATTCAGTCTTTCTTCCCTCAGCAGAGATTTTTGCCCTCAGGAGGTTCCATCATCCTATCCGTACTTTAAAAGAAGAGGAGTTAAAAAAAAATGTAATTAATTCCCTCTATTTCTGAGCTGGGCCTGAGGGTCTGTGTCCGCGGAGGCTCCAGCCAGGGAAATCTGCACCCTTTATGATAAACCAAGTCAGCTTTAGACGTTCAAGTGCAATTAGGATCCCCCATCTCGAGTCCATCAGCTCCTCCAACTTCTTGGGCCGCAGGAGGAAGGGAAATTGAGCTGCAGAGAAAACTACATGAAAGTGGGAGATAGGGATGAAAGACTGTCCCTTGTATACAATGCGGACAGGAACCTTATATTATCTCTGTGGATATGGGATCTGCAGTATGCAGGGATATTAAGAGATTAAACACTAACTTTACTGAAAATAACACTTTCTTGCACACTCCAAGGGCATTCTAATTTTCTCTCTTACAAAGCTGATATAAATAATAGATGACAACATATGGTGTATTATAGTGTAGGGGGTAATAAATGGCCCCATATAGGGGTATTATAGTGTAAAGGGTAATAAATGGCCCATTTAGGTGTATTATAGATTAGAGGGTAATAAATGGCCCCATATAGGTATATTATAGAGTAGAGGGTAATAAATGGCCACATTAAGTTGTATTACATTGTAGAGAAGAGATGGGGAACCTTTTTCCAACCGGGGGCCATTTGGAAATTTCTACCATCATTCGAGGGCCACACAAAAATGATCACCTTGAAAATTACCCCGGTATATTTAGTCAAACAATTACCGTATATACTCGAGTATAAGCCGACCCGAGTATAAGCCGACCCCCCTAATTTTGCCGCAAAAAGCTGGGAAAACTTATCGACTCGTATAAGCCTAGGGTGGAAAATGAGATTATGCCCCATATGCTGCCCCATGTATTATGCCCCACAAGATGCTCCATGTATCGTGCCCTATATGCAGCTCCATGTATTATGCCCCACAAGATGCTCCATAGATTGTGCCCCATATGCTGCCCATGTATTGTGCCCCATAGATGCTCCATAGATTGTGCCCCATAGATGCTCCATAGATTGTGCCCCCATAGATGCTCCATAGATTGTGCCCCCATAGATGCTCCATAGATTGTGCCCCATAGATTCTCCTTAGATTATGCCCCCATAGATGCCCCATGTATTATGCCCCCATAGATGCTCCATAGATTGTGCCCCCCATAGATGCTCCACAGATTATGCCCCCATAGATGCTCCATGTATTATGCCCCCATAGATGCCCCATGTATTATTCCCCCATAGATGCTCGATAGTATAGGCCCCTTATGCTGCCGCAGCTGCTGCAAAAAAAAAGACATACTCACCTCTCGTTGCTGGAGGCCAGGTGCCGGTGTCCTGAGCAGGCGGGGACACCGGCGCGCTATGGGGGACAGGTGCCGGTGTCACCGCTCGCTCAGGGCCCCGGCACCCGCGATATTTACCTGTCACCCGGTTTGTGTCGGCCAGGAGAGCAGTCAACTATTTGTCATAATAAGTTTTGTAAATCATATACATCACATAGGAGACGTGGGGACTACAGTATATACAACACATAGGAGACGCTGAGACAGCTGTATATACACCATATAGGAGATGATGGGACTGCTGTATAAGCATCACATAGGAGACACTGCTGTCTATACATCACATATGAGACGCTGGGACTGCTGTATATACATCACATAGAAGACGCTGAGACTGCTGTATCTGTATCACATAGAGGATTCTGAGACAGCTGTATATACATCACATAGGAGACGCAGGGACTGCTGTATATACATCACATAGGAGACACAGGGACTGCTGTATATACATCACGAAAAAGATACTCATGAACAAAATCAGCATATTGAATTGGCGCAGCATGTGTAAAGTCTTGGAGACGGGAGTGGGAGGTTCTGATTATTGAGGATGTTAGCCTCAGGTCATTAGCAGAACGGAGGGCACGGGTAGGGTGGTAGGCTGAGACGAGGGAGGAGATGTAAGGTGGTGCTGAGCCGTGGAGTGCTTTGTGGGTGAGGGTAATAAGTTTGTACTGGATTCTGGAGTGGATGGGTAACCAGTGTAACGACTGGCACAAGGTAGAGGCATCAGTATAATTATTGGTGAGGAATATGATCCTGGCTGCAGCATTCAAGACAGATTGGAGAGGGGAGAGTTTGGTAAGAGGGAGACCGATTAGTAGAGAGTTACATTAGTCCAGATGAGATGAATAAGAGAAACAATAAGAGTTTTTGCAGCGTCAAAAGTAAGAATTCTAGAAATGTTTTTGAGGTGGAGATAACAAGAGCGAGCCAGTAATCAGATGTGGAGAGTGAATGAAAGCTTGGCGTCAAGTATGAACCCAAGACAGAGAGCATGTTGCTGGGGAGTAATGGTGGAACCACACACGGAAATGGCAATGTTGGGCATAGATACATTAGTAGAGGGAGGAAACACAAGGAGTTCAGTTTTTGACAGGTTCAGTTTCAGTTAGAGGGAGGACATGATGTTAGAGACAGCAGTAAGACAATCACTGGTGTTTTCTAAAACGCAGGCGTGATATCGGCAGAAGAAGTGTATAATTGGGTGTCATCAGCGTAGAGATGGTACTGGAAACCAAATCTGCTGATTGTTTGTCCAATAGGGGCAGTATACAAAGAGAAGAGAAGGGGGCCTAGGACTGATCCTTGAGGAACACCAACAGTAAGAGGAAGATGAGAGGAGGAGGAACCAGCAAAAGATACAGTGAAGGAATGGTCAGAGAGATAGGAGGAGAACCAGGAGAGAACCGTGTCCTTGAGGCCGATGGAGTGTAGCATAATGAGGAGGAGCTGATGATCCACAGTGTCGAATGCTGCGGAGAGATACCTCTCTCCCCTGTATATACAGCATGCAGGAGACACTGTGACTGCTGTATATACACCACATAGGAGAAGCTGTGACTGCTGTGTATACATCACATAGTAGATGCTGGGACTGCTGTATATACATCACATAGGAGACTCTGTGTCATATAAATTACAGGAGGGGCTGGGGGGGCATAGACATCACAGGAGATGCTGGGACATATTGATCACCGGAGAGGCTGGAGGGAATAGACATCACTGAGCGGCTATATAACATCACTAGGAAGCACAGACAGCACTGGGGGTATATATGTCCCTGGGTGGGAATTTGCATCACTGGTAGAGTCACATACATCACTGGGGGCTATATACAGCACTGGGTGCTATATACATCACAGGTGGGGGGGATATATACAGTACTCAGGGATATACAACACTTCTGTGGTAAATGCAGCACTGGGGAATATACATATCACTTTGGTGCACATACAGCCCTAGGGGAGATATACAGCACTGGGGGAGCACTGGAGGAGGGGGATATACAGCACTGGGGGAGGGGTATATACAGCACTGGGGGAGGGGGGATATACTGCACTGGGGGGGCAACCATCGCCGATGAGGCATATAGATCACCGGGTGGGGCTCATAGATCACCGGAGGGACACAGAGATCACCGGGGGGCACAAAGATCTCAGGGGGGCACATAGCTGAGGGACACAGAGATCACCGAGGGGGTGGCACGAAGATCACGGGGGGCGCAGAAATCAGAGGGGAGCAAAAATATCACAGGGGGATACATAGCAGGGGGGCACATAGATCACAGGGGGCACAAAGCTTGGAGCCACAGAGATCACAGGGGCGCACATAGCTGGGGGCATATAGCTAGAAAGCACAGGGGGCACATAGATGGAAGGCACAGAGATCACCGGGGGTGGTACGAAGATCACAGGGGGGCACAAAGATCACTGGAGGTCACATAGATCATGGAGGGGTACATTGCTGGAGGGGACAGAGATCACGGGGCACAGATCACATGGGAGCACAAATATCACAAGGGGGTACATAGCAGGGGGCACAGGGATCACGGTGGGCACATAGATCACAAGGGGGGCACAAAGCTGGGAGCCACAGAGATCACAGGGGTGCACATAGTTGGGGGGGGGCACAGAGATCACAGGGGGCATATAGCTAGAGGACACAGAAATCACAGGGGGCACATAACTGGGGGGCACAAAAATCACAGAGGGGGGCACAAAGATCACAGGAGGGCACATAGATCACGGAGGATCACATAGCTGGAGGGGGCACAGAGATCACCGGGGGTGGCACGAAGATCACAAGGGTGGCACGAAGATCACAGGGAGGCACAGAAATCACGGAGGGGTACGTAGCTGGAGGACACATAACTGGAGGGGACAGAGATCACAGGGGGCACAGATCACATGGGAGCACAAATATCAAAAGGGGGTACATAGCAGGGGGCTCAGAGATCACGGTGGGCACATAGATCACAAGGGGGCACAAAGCTGGGAGCCACAGATCACAGGGGTGCACATAGCTGGGGGAGCACAGAGATCACAGGGGGCATATAGCTAGAGGACACGGAAATCACAGGGGGCACATTGCTGGGGGGCACAAAGATCACCGGGGGTGGCACAAAGATCACAGGGGCACAAAAATCACAGAGGGGGGCACAAAGATCACAGGAGGGCACATAGATCACGGAGGATCACATAGCTGGAGGGGGCACAGAGATCACTGGGGGTGGCACAAAGATCACAGGGGTGGCCTAAAGATCACAGGGAGGCACAGAAATCACGGAGGGGTACATAACTGGAGGGTACAGAGATTACAGGGGGCACAGATCACATGGGAGTACAAATATCACAAGGGGGTCCATAGCAGGGGGGCACAGGGATCACGGTGGGCACATAGATCACAAGTGGGCACAAAGCTGGGAGCCACAGAGATCACAGGGGTGGCACAAAGATCACAGGGAGGCACAGAAATCACGGAGGGGTGCATAGCTGGAGGTCACATAGCTGGAGGAGACAGAGATCACAGGGGGCACAGATCACATGGGAGCACAAATATCACAAGGGGGTACATAGCAGGGGTGCACATAGATCAAAGGGGGGGCACAAAGCTGGGAGCCACAGAGATCACAGGGGTTCACATAGCTGGGGGGGCACAGAGATCACAGGGGGCATATAGCTGGAAGGCACAGAAAGCCCAGGGGGCACATAGCTGGAGAGCTCAGAGATCAACGGGGGTGGCACGAAGATCACAGGGGGGCACAAAGATCACAGGAGGTCAAATGGATCATGGAGGGGTACATAGCTGTAGGGGACAGAGATCACAGGGGGCACAGATCACATGGGAGCACAAATATCACCGGTGGATACCACGTCCCCACGCTGCCTGACACGACACACAGCTTCCGGCTCTTCTAAGAACTACTTTGTCCTGACCCGGGCTTTATCTCTTTGTATGCAGGCAGTAATTTGATACTTGGTCCAACAATAGCCTGCTGTATTAGCCTGGTTTTCTCTATACATGAATTTGGCCATACCTACTACAATAAAGGGCGGCATTATTCTATATACCTTGATTAAGTCATGAAGTGATTTCATGGGTTCACCCACAACCTTGTGTATACTTTAACGGTGACTGATGAAGGTCCGCTATTAGGACCGAAACGTTTCCGTTTGTTACTTAGTGAACACCATTAAAAATTTGCTTGATCACGTTAAGTTGAGTGCCGAGTTTTTGATTTATTAATTTCTTGGATCCAGACAGACTCTTGCATCTTTCATCCAGTCACTGACTTTTGTGGATAGTGAGTCATGGGGAAAGCAAAAGAATTGTCAACGGATCTACGGGACAAGTTACTTGAACTGTATAAAAAAGGAAAAGGATACAAAAAGATATCCAAGGAAGTGATAATGTCTGTCAGCAGAGTTCAAACTGTGATTAACAAATGGAAAATTAGGGGCTCTGTAAAAACAAAACCATGGTCAGGTTAGAGCAACAAAAATGTCGTCCACAACTGCCAGTAAAATTGTTCGGGATGCAAAGAAACCCACAAATAACATCAGCTGAAATACTGGACTCTCTGAAAACTAGCGGTGTGGCTGTTTCAACACGCACAATAAAGAGGCACTTGGAGAAAAATGGGCTGCATAGTCAAGTCGCCAGAAGAAAGCCATTACTGCGCAAATGCCACAAAGTATCTCCCCTACAATACGCAAAACAGCACAGAGACAAGCCTCAACTTCTTGAACAAGATAATTTGGAGTGATGAGACCAAAATTGAACTTTCTGGCCACAACCATAAACGTTACATTTGGAGAGAGGTCAGCACCAAAGGAACACCATTCCTACTGTAAAGCACAGAGGTGGATCGCTGAGGTTTTGGGGATGTGTGAGGTACAAAGGCACAGGAAACTTGGTCGCAGTTGAATGAAAGATGGATGCAGTACGTTATCAGCAAATACTGGATACAAATTTGCACTCATCAGCCCGGAAGCTAGACAGCCCAGGAATTTACAGGAACTGGAGACTTTTTGCCAAGAAGAGTGGGCAGCTTTACTATCAGAGAAAATAAAGAACCTCATTCACAACTACCACAAAAGACTTCAAGATGTTAGAGGAGGCAATACACCGTATTAAGAAATGGGGTATGTAAACTTTTGATCAGGGTCATTTGGCTGTTTTGGGCTGTGATTATGATTTAACCCCTTAGTGACAGAGCCAATTTTGTACTTAATGACCAAGCCAATTTTTACAATTCTGACCACTGTCGCTTTATAAGGTTATAGCTCTAGAACGCTTCAACGTATCCCACTGATTCTGAGGTTGTTTTTTCATGACATATTGTGCTTCATGTTAGTTGTAAAATTTATTCAATATAACTTGCGCTTATTTATGAAAAAAATGGAAAATTGGCAAAAAAAAATATAAATTTAGCAATTTTCAAACTTTTAATATTTGTACCCTTAAATTAGAGAGTCATATAGCACAAAATATTTAATAAATAACATTTCCCACATGTCTACTTTACATCAGCACAATTTTGGAAACACAATTTTTTTTGTTAGGACATTATAAGGGTTAAAAGTTGTTCAGCGATTTCCCATTTTTCCGACAAAATTTACAAAACCATTTTTTTTAGGGACCACCTCACATTTGAAGTGAGTTTGGGGGGTCAATATCCTAGAAAATACCCAAAAGTGACACCATTCTAAAAACTGCACCCCTCAAGGTGAGCAAAACCACATTCAAGAAGTTCATTAACCCTTCAGGTCCTTCACGAGAACTAAAGCAATGTGGAAGGAAAAAAATGAACATTTTACTTTTTTCACAAAAAATTTACTTTGGAACCAATTTTTTTTATTTTCAGAAGGGTATCAGGAGAAAATGGACCACAAAATTTGTTGTGCAATTTCTCCTGAGTATGCCGATACCCCATATGTGGGAAAAGCCACTTTGAGTGTATGGCAGGGCTCAAAAGGGAAGGAGCACCATTTGACTTTTTAAATGCAAAATTGGCTGGAATCAATGATGGCGCCATGTCGCATTTGGAGACCCCCTGATGTACCTAAACAGTGGAACCCTCCAATTCTAACTCCAACCCTAACCCTAACACACCCCTAACCCTAATCCCAACTCTAACCACAAGCCTAACCCTAACACACCCCTAACCCTAATTCCAACCCTAACCGTAATCCCGACCATAACCACAACCCTAGCCCAACCCTAACTTTAGCCCAACCCTAACCTTAGCCCCAACCCTAACTTTAGCCTAACCCTAACTTTAGCCCAACCCTAACCCTAGCCCCAACCCTAACTTTAGCCCAACCCTAACTTTAGCCTAACCCTAACTTTAGCCAACCCTAACTTTAGCCCAACCCTAACACTAGTCCAACCCTAACTTTAGCCCAATCCTAACTTTAGCCCAACCCTAACCCTAACTTTAGCCCAACTCACTTTAGCCCAACTCTTACCCTAAGGGAAAATGGAAATAAATACATTTTTTTATTTTATTATTTTTACCTAACTAAGGGGGTGGTAAAGGGGGGTTTGATTTGCTTTTTTTTTATTTTGATCACTGTGATAGGGTCTGTCACAGTCATCAAAATGAACCAATATGAATTTTTTTTTTATAGTTGCTGGGTGCCGGCTGGCAGATCCTGGACGAAGACACCGGCGGCCCGGGGGACTTCACAGGGGGTTGCAGGGACACCAGAGGTACCAGGGTGGGGGATCGAGGGACACTATTTCTCTCTCCTCTGATGTGCGACAACATCAGAGGAGAGAGAACTTAAATGGAAAATCGTACTTTTTTTTTGTGGTTGCCGTTATACCGTTAATAACGGTGATCGCAACACCAGGGTCAGCAAAAACCAACCTGAATCATGTTCCCCGGAGAAATTCTGACTGGGAGGGGGCGCTATACCCTTATTCCTCAGCGCCATTAAAAAGCGGCGCTGTGGCATAAGTACCCTTAACTGCTGCCGTTAAAAGGCGTATCAGCAGTCGCTAAGGGGTTAAAAAGAGAAAACACAGTTGTTTGACAATAAATGGAGAAAAAGTTTTGGTGTTATCATTCATAGTCTCTGAAGAAAAGGCCAAAAAAGCAAAAATTCTGCCGTGGTATGTAAACTTTTGAGCACAACTGTATATGCTCCAGTCCCAATGCCTCCTGTAATATATGTGATCCAGTCACTGTGTTTCCTATGTGATGTATATGCTCCATCACCAATGTTCCCTGTGATCTTTATTCCTCAGTCCCAATGTCTTCTGTGATGTTTATGCTCCAGCCCCACTTTCTCCTGTAGTATGTATGCTCCAGTCCCAATGTCTCCTGTAGTGTATATGTTCCACTACTAATGTCTCCTTTGATGCATATGCACCAGTCCCCGTGTCTCGTATGTGATGTATATGCTCCGTCCCCAATATCTCCTCTGATCTATATGCTCCAGCCCCAATATCTCCTGTAGTGTATATGTTCCACTCCCAATGTCTCCTGAGATGTATATGCACCAGTCCCCGTATCTCATATGTGATGTATATGCACCAGTTCCAAATGAGCGTGATGAATTTACGTCTTTGAGGAGACATGCAGTGCAATATACATCTGTACTCGAGTACATACACATCGGCTAAGAGTTATTATAAAACTTATAATCGCAAAGAGTTGACTACTCTCCAGACCGACGTAAAGCTGGAAAAGCAGTTGAAAGTAGCAATGTCATCGCCGCTTAACATCACACCCGTACCAAGGAGAAGCAGCTCCAGCCATCACATTAGGGGGGAGTTATTGTTTGACCAAATATTGCATGATCATTTTCAAGTTGATAATTTTGTACAGCCCCAAGTGATGGTATAAATATCGAAATGCAATAAAAAGGTTCCCAACTCCTGGTGTAGGGAGTAATAGATGACTACATAAAGATCTATTACTGTGTATGAGGTAATGGATGACCACATTTTCTGATTTTATTAGCATTTTCTTTATTAAAAAAGACAGTATTATATTCCAGTTACATAAATACATCTCTTTATGTCCTGAAATTCCAACTATTCTAATGTTATATTTTAGAAAAATGTTAAGCCATTAACAAGATCATTTTAAAGTGTCAAATGTACTTACTTTACATATGTAAATATTAAAATGTATATTTTCATCAGATCCACAAGTTACAAAAGTGCTCATTAAGTTTAAATAAATTTTAATTGACTAATAAATTGCGTATGATATAACATAGAAAACTGCAAATATTTGTTTGCGCTGAGCATATTGGTAGAATACTGTCTGCTAGTTGCCCTATCTCACCTTTATCTCACCGACTTCTTGCAGGTAGCCCTCCCCTCTTTTTAATTCCTTCAGGGCTTTAGTAATTTAGAGTTCACACTGATTTATTGCTTCAAAACAAGATTTCCAGAGATCTTTTGAGCTACCCAACAGTGCCCCCCTTTTCCTTTCTGGTGGAAGGTTCGATAAATGTGAAAGATGAAGAATACAAAGAGTTGTGGGAATGACACATCCCAGCCCAGGGCGCTCTTTCTCCTACTCGGTCTCTGTGCTGCACTGTCTCTGATCAACCACAGACCTCTCTCTATCTGTTAGCCAAGCTTAGCCCAGCTCCCTAGGCCAGATCTACATGACAAGGAGGTCAGGCCTCGATAAAATATCTGAAGACAGAGAGTAGCTAGAGATAAAGAAGAGATTTGTTTTTATAAGTTTTTTTTGCTTTTCTGAATTCACCACGTTTAATCTTTGATTTCCCAGAATTTTTTATCTCGCCATTTACTGTTTGACTTCCTAAAAGTTTGTTTTTAGTCATTTCTGAATAAAATATCAACCTTTTTAAATGACTGTAAATTTCCTGTAACTAGTTTTGTCTCTTGGGGAGGGGTTTTATGTAATGCAACCATTTACTTAAGGAGGAACTGTTGCCAGGTCAAAGTAGTCAGTAGTAGCTCTTCTTTTTTCCTGCTGTTCATCAGAGTACCTCACTTTTTATGTACTTTTAAAATCTGCCATACAGTTTCAGATATATGGGTCTTTTTAGTTAGTGCTGCTTTTTACATTTTTTTTTACTAACTACAGTAGGTGGAGCTCATGCAAAGCAGCCTAAAGACATGCCCCCTTGACATAGAACAATAAAAGAGGACTAAATTAAAAGGCCCATATCTCTGAACCCCTATGGCGAAATTAAAATAAATAATTATATACTCTGGGGAGTGGATAGAATAAAAAAAGACCAAAAATTGATCACTTTTGACCTGGTGACAGGTAAGAAGAAATTACCTTTTCACAAATGACTTTTAAAAACGAATCCAAAACTGCATGAAAACGTTTAATTATGCAATTACTCTAAACTCCAGACTACCAAACGTCGTAGAAAATAATCATATGATGGGTAAATTGAAAAAGGAAGCAAGCAGAAGTGTGATGCTAGTTTACTAATTTATTTGGTTATCTTTGACAGTATCACAACTGAAATTAAAATACTTGCTTTATGCTTGACCACAAACCTAAAAAAGTTTGTTGTATACAGAAATAAAGTGATTGTTTTTCAAGTACATTAAAATATGAGTGCCCCAATTCATTGAGACTGGACTTTTGCACACCAGTCTTTGTGAGGCGTGTGCAGTAATAAGATGTGCCACTTAATGAATTCAGTGTATCTTTGCCAAAAATGTTAGTCCAGTCAGTGATAAGCCCAGCTTCTCCCCATTTCCTCCCATTTTGGCAGAGCTTCCCGAAACTGGCGTAAAAATGCTAAGTCTCCAAAAATTTGAACATCTTTGCATTGCGCAAAAACTTTTTTGATTTTCCAAAGTGAATTGTATACAACACATTTCTGGCTTGAACACTTTGTTGTATCAACTCCATAGATTCTTTTAGTCCGTAACTAGATCTTAAAGGGTCAAATGGCAAAGTGAGGAATCTCTCTTTGGTAGAAGTAAAGTGAAGTGATTTATGAATACACCGGCATAATTCATTTTTGAACAGCAATTCATTAATAAATGGTAGTGCCATATAGCTGATTCCTTCTTTGGCTGTAATTTCTCTAGTGCATTTAGATAACAGTTGCATGTACACAAACAAATAATCATCCTCTACATCAGTTATAAGTCAAGGATGCAACTTTTTTCTCCAATCCAATATTTATCATTTGCATTGATCATCGTGATAAGTGTAACAAACTTTTGCATGCAATCAGATTAATCAATCATAAAATTGAGCAGACGCATCTAAAATGTTATTTTAAGGGTACATTCACACATGACTGTGAATGTCAGTATGCTGCCCAGTGTTTTTTTTTATTAGCACGCAGACCCACTGAGTACATCCTATTCTGATCGTCAGCATCAGATCGGATGAGAATAGGACATGCTCTAAGTTTCATGGATCTCCTCGGATCCGTCATTTTCACAGATGTGTGAATGGATCTGTGAGAATTTATGGGTAAGATCGCTGTCCAATATAAAGTTTATCTGGTGCAATCTTGGTGTGTTTGGCAATCTGACATTATAAACACTATAATTTACAGGATTTGTTTTGTATCCATGCATTGAAATATTTGTGATCTAATTTGGAAGCGTCTGTAACTTTCCTCCATTTTATCTTATAATGAACTCCAGCTCGTCCAGTCACTTTGTTTTCAAAGATTGAAAGTTTTGTACCAATAACAAACTGAAAATAAAGTGAAAAAAAAATACACTACGGAATAATATAAAGCAGAGGAAAGTGAGGAGATTGAAGAGGGAGGGGGGCTGCGAAAGAGGCCTACTGATTGTTTGAAAGATATGACTATTTAGAGAGAATGACTGCATAAATTTAATTAAAGTGTTTTCACGCTGCAAATGGCTGATTGTAATTATGTTCCCAGCCTCACTTAGCAGAGAAGATGTTGCCTCTTTGTGTAATGAAGGACAGCGAGCAGATGACAGCACCTATTCAGCAGGCTCTTTGTGTCAGGTGTTGATCTGTAGGATGAAATCAGGAGGAAGGAGGTTGCAAAGATCGAACATGACTCTTGAATAGTCGTCTGCAAGCAGGGTTTATATACCTAATAACTCTAGATTATTATTACTATAGATACTCAGTAATTTGCGAATCTTTCATACATAGTGACTTCTTTTGAATGTATTGTTGTCTGCTACTGTTTATTACACATTAGTTTCCTATATATTATCAACATATTTCACATAATTTTGCTTAGATTATAATCTTATGCCATTCCTTCATATACACTTTTTTATCTTCATGTAAGTCGTAGGCTGTTGGACAAACCCGTACTTTGCTGATGTCTAAGTCTACGCACCCCCTTCCATGCACATGCACTCTTAACTTGGCCAAGTATGCATATGTTCTGTGTGAGAAAATGGCAATAAGATGCTTCCAGACTCCTTAGCCATAGACATTTAGCGTATTTATCCATCTTTACCCTAACATCATCTGTCAATGGAGAATTTGTAGGTCCCCATTCACATTAGTAGGTTGGCCACTGATGTCAAAATCAAGGGTTCAGCCAACATTAATCAAAGGTTTTCCAATCTGAAAATATCCTCTCTGGTTCTGTATCCCTACCGTTGGACTTCAAACTTGTGCTTGACAAAAGGCAATATTTTGTGTGTTAGCATATCATAATGGCCCATTTAGACAGGGCTACAATTGGGGAATGGCTTTCATAGGGGGACTCATTCTTGGGTTTCGAGAAAACAGGCTGGAAAATACCTGCTAAATGGCCAAAACATAGTTCATCAAGTACAGTGATGTTTAAGCAGGCTTAAAAGTCTGGATCATGCCACGTAAACCCACCTGTAGTGATGTGTGTATGAAGGGGTTGGCTACCTTACTTATTTTACTAGCAAAGCTAGCCTCCTTCTCTTCGTCACACATCACTCTTGGCCAAAAAGGGAACTGGAGCGAATGTCTTCAAATTAGAACATTTTGGTAATTGAAGTATATTAGTAAGTAGAATAACTTGCTATTTTGACCCCATTTCAGGCCAGTATCAGTTTCAGTGATCTGTTTCAGGAGGTAGTGTATGACTTGTTGTGTCCCAAATTACATAGTGGCAGTTCATAGTAATTTTACTTGTCCTCAGATTAATATAATCAGTCTCATCTCTGAAAAGGTTTCAGTCTATCAGTCAAAAACATTGTGTATTTTAGTGAACACTAATTTTCTTTTTTCCATAAGGGGAATTCATAAGATGCATAAATTGACAATATTTATGGGCGTGTCCATGTATAGACAATCATGCCTTTTTATACAGGTATATGGGTGTTGCAACTATTCACACCTAATGAAAAGCATCGACAGGAGTTTGTGACATTCTTTGGCACATGTTCTAGAAGCCAAGTGTTGCATGCTTCTTGAGTACAGCGTGGATATCTGTGTGAGAGATGAGAGAGGCTGCAGGCACATAGTCTTGTGAACTAATTGAGGCAGATTAGGACACAGATTGGCAGTGACAGAAACTGGGCAGTGACAAGGAGGGGACAGTGAGGGCCGATTAACACCCGCGAAAACAAGCTGTCACATCTCACAAGATGTTAAATCTGCACAGCACTGAAACGCGTCATCTCCATTAACCTCCTTCTCCCCAGCTCTGTCTGTCCATCTATCTCTATTTGTCCTAATTTAATTTGCAAGAACTGTTACTTCATTTCTCACTTTCAAGTCCTTGTTTTGCCTAATTTTCTTGCTTTTGTAGTATTAAAATAGTAAGCTTGGACAACCTCTCCATGTGAGCAAATAGCTTATGCAGATTACATTACTAAACAAAAGCTTTGTAAATCTGTTGATATATTTGTGAAAATATATCTGACTTTTTTCGTCTTCTTTTTCACCAATAATTAGTACTGTACGATCTTAGCTTGTAAATAAAAGTGAAGACCCTGTTGTGGACAGTTTCGGTGGGCTTTTCCTTCTCTGATCTATTTTGAATGATATTATCCATTGTACAAAATTATTTTGTACACCTCCATTAGTACACCCAGCTAAACCTCTGCATGACATGATGCAGGCTATATACAGAAATAAAGCTCTTTTTACATCTGTGTTGTGGCTTCTATATACCGTAATTGATCTCTAATGCTTCTGCGGCCACCATTAAAGGGAATCTGTCAACACTTTTTTGGCATATCATGTAAAAAAATCATTCAATTCACTGCCAACTCTGCATAACAGTACTTTTGATACCCCTTGACTCCACACCTTTGATCAACAAATACCGTTTATATTCCTCCCGCAGTGTATGTAAATCAGCTCAGTCCGATGGGCGGGGCTTATTGTCCGTCTCCACCCCCCTCCTTGGCTTGGTGAACATATTTGTTTCTGTGAATATCACAGATCGCGTAGCGTTTCCACGCGTGCGCAATCAAATGGCCTTTTGCGCGTCCACAGTATGCTTTGCCCAACAGTGGGCAAAGCATAAAAGCAGCATACGCCATTAAGTTCTATGGCTCGGAAGTATTGCGATGCATGAGGGAACATACAATTTGCATTGCAATACTTCCGGGCCATAGAACGTAATCGCGTATGCCGGTGCATGCGCAATACCGATTTTATGCTTTGCCCACTGTTCGGCAAAGCATACCGCGCACGCGCGAAAGGCCATTTGAATGCGCACGTGCGGTAACAGTACGCGAACACAGGAATTACAAGAAAAAAATGCGTACAGCAAGATAGGAGGGGAGAGAGACAGACGATAAGCCCCGCCCATCAGACCGGACCAAGCTGATTTACATACACCACGGGAGGAAATATAAACGTATTTACCGTATTTTTCGGACTATAAAACGCACCGGACAATAAGACGCCCCCTATATTTTCAGAAGGAAAATAGGGAAAAAAATAATGTGTCAAATGGGGGTCTGTCTTACAGTCCGAATTCTGCTTACCAGCGAAGGGATCAGCACAGCTAGAGGAGTGGTCACAGGGGTCGTTCGGTGGTCCAGGCTGGTGCGGTGGTGGTGCTCTGTGTTGCAGGGGTGCTCTGTGGGGTGGCTGTGTTCTGTGGGGTGGCTGTGCACTGTGGGGTGGCTGATCTCTGTGGGGTGTCTGTGCTCTGTGGGGTGGCTGTGCTCTGTGGGGTGGCTGTGCTCTGTGGGGTTGCATTATACTTACTAATCCGGTGGCGCCAGTCCCGATGCAGCCTCCCTCTGCTCTGTGTTGCGGTGGTGTCCGGGCTCTGTAGTGCGGCGGCGGTCCCGTGTCGGCGGTCTCGATGCAGGCTCCCTCTGCTCTGCGGTGCGGTAGTGTACGGGCTCTGTAGTGTGGCGGCAGCGGGGCTCTGTGCTGCGATGGGGGCTGCGCCGGCATTTCGTCATAGCCGGAAAGCCCCCCGCAGCTCCGCTGCTGCGACGCGGTGGCCTCCTGAAAGATGGCCGTTAGGGGCCTCCGGAAAGATGGCCGCTGGAGGCGGCGCATGCTCAGATTCAGATCTCGGGACAAGATCTCGCAGCCGAGATCTGAATCTTAGCATGCGCCGCCTCCAGTGGCCATCTTTCCGGAGTACCCTGCCGGCCAACTTTCAGGAGGCCACCGAGTCGCAACAGCGGAGCTGCGGGGGGCTTTCCAGCTATGACGAAATGCCGGCGGACCTCCCATGCAGTACAGAGCCCGCTGCCGCCACACTACAGGGCCCGGACACCACCTCACCGCAGAGCAGAGGGAGGCTGTATCGGGACCGCCGCCACCGGATTTGTAAGTATGTTGCGACCATAGGACGCACCCCCATTTTCCCCAAAAATTTTTGGGGAAAAAAGTGCGTCTTATGGTCCGAAAAATACGTTATTGATCAAAGGTGGGGAGTCAAGGGGTATCAAAAGTACTGTTATCCCCTTCACCCCCAAGGGTGGTTTGCACGTTAATGACAGGGACAATTTTTACAATTCTGACCACTGTCTCTTTATGAGGTTATAACTCCGGAACGCTTCAACGGATCTTCGCGATTCTGAGATTGTTTTCTCGTGACATATTGTACTTCATGTTAGTGGTAAAATTTCTTCCATATAACTTGCGTTTATTTTGAAAAATACGCAAATATGGCGAAAATTTTGAAAATTTAGCAATTTTCAAACTTTGAATTTTTATTCCCTTAAAACAGAGAAATATGTAACACAAAATAGTTAAGAAATAACATTTCCCACATGTCTACTTTACATCAGCACAATTTTGGAATCAAAATTTTTTTTTGTTAGGAAGTTATAAGGGTTAAAAGTTGACCAGCGATTTCTCATTTTTACAACAAAATTTACAAAGCCATTTTTTTTAGGGACCACCTCACATTTGAAGTCACTTTGAGGGGTCTACATGACAGAAAATACCCAAAAGTGACACCATTCTAAAAACTGCACCCCTCAAGGTACTCAAAACCACATTCAAGAAGTTTATTAACCCTTCAGGTGCTTCACAGGAACTAAAGCAACGTGGAAGGAAAAAATGAATATTTAACTTTTTAGCCACAAAAATGATCTTTTACAAACTTTTTTTTTATTTTCACAAGGGTAAAAGGAGAAAATGGACAGATAAGGTTGTTATGCAATTTCTCCTGAGTACGCCAATACCCCATATGTGGGGGAAAACCACTGTTTGGGCACACGGCAGAGCTCGTAAGGGAAGGAGCGCCGTTTGACTTTTTCAAACTAAAATTGGCTGGAGTTGAGATTGGACGCCATGTCGCGCTTGGAGAACCTCTGATGCGCCTAAACAGTGGAAACCCCCCACAAGTGACACCATTTTGGAAACTAGACCCCCTAAGGTACTTATCTAGATCTGTTGTGAGCACTTTGAACCCCCAAGTGTTTCACAAAAGTTTATAATGCCTGGGTGTGAAAAAAAAAAAAAAAATTCCACAAAAATGATTTTTTAGTCCTAAATTTTTGAATTTTCCCAAGGAAATTGGACCCCAAAAGTTGTTGTCCAATTTGTCCTGAGTACGCTGATACCCCATATGTGGGGGTGGAAAACTGTTTGGGCGCACGGCAGGGCTTGGAAAGGAAGTAGTAACGTTTTGGAATGCAGACGTTGATGGGGGTCATGTTCCGTTTGCAGTGCCCCAGATGAGCCTAAACAGTGGAAATCCCCCACAAGTGACCCCATTTTGGAAACTAGACCCCCTAAGGAACTTATCTAGATCTTTGGTGAGCACTTTGAACCCCCAAGTGCTTCACACAAGTTTATAATGCCCTGGCATGAAAATAAAAAATCCTATTTTTTTCCCACAAAAATTATCTTTTAGTCACTAATTTTTTATTTTCCCAAGGGTATCAGGAGAAATTGGACCACATAAGTTGTTGTCCAATTTGTCCTGAGTACGCTGATGCCCCATATGTGGGGGGGAACCACTGTTTGGGCGCACGGCAGAGCTCGGAAGGGAAGGAGCACCATTTGACTTTTTCCAACCAAAATTGGCTGGAATTGAGATTGGATGCCATGTTGCATTTGGAGAGCCCCTGATGTGCCTAAACAGTGGAAACCCCCCACAAATGACCCCATTTGGGAAACTAGACCCCTAAGGAACTTATCTAGATCTTTGGTGAGCAATTTGAACCCTCAAGTGCTTCACACAAGTTTATAACGTAGAGCCGTAAAATTTAAAAATCATATTTTTTCCACAAAAATGATCTTTTCACCCGAATTTTTATTTTTCCAAGGGTAACAAGACTCCAAAAGTTTAGTGCAATTTGTCCTGAGTACACTGATACCCCATATGTGGGGGTATACCACTGTTTGGGTGCATGGCAGAGTTTGGAAGGGAAGGAGCGCCATCTCACTTTTTCAACGCAGAATTGGCTGGACGCCATGTCGTGTTTGGAGAGCTCCTGATCTGCCTAAACAGTGGAAACCCCCACAAATGACACCATTTTGGAAACTAGACCCCTCAAGGAACTTATCTAGATGTGTGGTGAGAACTTTGAACCCCCAGGTGTTTCACTAAAGTTTATAACGTACAGCCTTAAAATAAAAAATCCTTTTTTTTTTTTACAAAAATGATTTTTTTCGCCCCCAATATTTTATTTTCACAAGGGTAACAGAAGAAATTGGAACCCAAAAGTTGTTGTCCAATTTGTCCTGAGTACGCTGATACCCAATATGTAGGAGAAAACTACTGTATGGGTGCACGTCAGGGCTCGGAAGGGAAGTAGTGACGTTTTGGATTGCAGACTTTGATGGAATGGTCTGGGGGCGTCATGTCGCATTTGGAGAGCCCCTGATACGCCTAAACAGTGGAAACCCCCCACAAGTGACCCCATTTTGGAAAATAGACCCCACAAGGAACTTATCTAGATGTGTGGTGAGCACTTTGAACCCCGAAGTGCTTCACAGAAGTTTATAACGCACAGCCGTAAAAATAAAAAATCCTTTTTTTTTTTACAAAAATGATTTTTTCGCCCCCAATATTTTATTTTCACAAGGGTAACAGGAGAAATTGGACCCCAAAAGTTGTTGTCCAATTTGTCCTGAGTACGCTGATACCCAATATGTGGGAGAAAACTACTGTATGGGCGCATGTCAGGGCTCGGAAAGGGAAGTAGTGACGTTTTGGATTGCAGACTTTGATGGAATGGTCTGGGGGCGTCATGTCGCATTTGGAGAGCCCTGATGCGCCTAAACAGTGGAAACCCCAAGTGACCCCATTTTGGAAAATAGACCTCACAAGGAACTTACCTAGATGTGTGGTGAGCACTTTGAACCCCGAAGTGCTTCACAGAAGTTTATAACGCACAGCCGTAAAAATAAAAAATCCTTTTTTTTTTTTACAAAAATGATTTTTTCGCCCCCAATATTTTATTTTCACAAGGGCAACAGGAGAAATTGGACCCCAAAAGTTGTTGTCCAATTTGTCCTGAGTACGCTGATACCCAATATGTGGGAGAAAACTACTGTATGGGCGCATGTCAGGGCTCGGAAAGGGAAGTAGTGACGTTTTGGATTGCAGACTTTGATGGAATGGTCTGGGGGCGTCATGTCGCATTTGGAGAGCCCCTGATGCGCCTAAACAGTGGAAATCCCCAACAAGTGACCCCATTTTGGAAAATAGACCCCACAAGGAACTTATTTAGATGTGTGGTGAGCGCTATGAAGCCCCAAGTGCTTCACAGAAGTTTATAATGTACAGCCGTAAAAACAAAAAAATCTTATTTTTTTTACAAAAATAATATTTTCGCCCCCAGTTTTTTATTTTCCCAAGGGTAACAGAAGAAATAGGACAAATTTCACAATAACTCTTGGGGTCCAGAGTACGCTGATACCCCATATGTGGGGATAAACTACTGTTTGGACGCATGGCAGAGCTCAGAAGTGAAGGAACATCGTTTGACTTTTTCAACGCAGAATTGGCTGGAATGGAGATCAGACGCCATGTCACATTTGGAGAGCCCCTGATGTGCCTAAACAGCGGAAACCCCCCAATTCTAACTCCAACCCTAACCCCAACACACCCCTAACCCTAGTCCCAACCCTAATCCCAACCCTAATTCCTAACTCTAACCCTAATCCTAACTTTAGCGCCAACCCTAACCCTAACTTTAGCCGAAACCCTAACCCTAACCCTAATGGGAAAATGGAAATAAATACATTTTTTTTATTTTATTATTTTTCCCTAACTAAGGGGGTGATAAAGGGGGTTTGATTTACTATTTATAGCGGTTTTTATGATTGGCAGCTGTCACGCTAAAAGACGCTTTTTATTGCAAAAAGTAGTTTTTTGCATCGCCACATTTTGAGAGCTATAATTTTTGCATATTTTGGCCCACAATGTCATGTGAGGTCTTAATTTTTGCGGGACGAGGTGACGCTTTTATTGGTACCATTTTTGAGCACGTGACATTTTTTGATCGCTTTTTATTTCGATTTTTGGGAGGTTAGAATGAACAAAAATCAGCAATTCATGAATTTCTTTTGGGTGAGGCGTTTTTATTGTTCCGCGTGTGGTAAAATCGATAAAGCAGTTTTATTCTTCGGGTCAGTACGATTATGGCGATACCTCATTTATATAATTTTTTTATGTTTTGGCGCTTTTATAGAATAAAAACAATTTTATATAAAAAATTATTTTTGCATCGCTTTATTCTGCGAGCTATAACTTTTTTATTTTTTTGCTGATGATGCTGTGTGACGGCTCGTTTTTTGCGGGACAAGATGACGTTTTCAGCGGTACCATGTTTATTTATATCCGTCTTTTTGATCGCGTGTTATTCCACTTTTTGTTCAGCGGTATGATGATAAAGCACTGATTTTTTGCTTCGTTTTTATTTTTTATTTTTTAAGGGTTCACAAAAGGGGTTAACTAGTGGGACAGTTTTATAGGGGGGGTCGTTACGGACGCGGCGATACCATATATGTGTACTTTTATTGTTTTATTTTTTTATTTACAATAAGTAATGAATTTATTGGGGAATATTTTTTTTTTTTTTTGGATTTTTTTTTACACATGTTTATTTTTACTTTTTTTTACTTTTTTACTTTGTCCCAGGGTGAGGACATCACTGTATTTCATCAGATCGCTGGTGTGACAGTGTGCACAGCACTCTGTCACACCAGCGATGTGACAGGCAGTGCAGGACACTTCCTCATGCCTGCTCTCGGCAGGCACTGAGGTAGCCGCCTCCCTCCAGGACCCCAGCGCCATCTTGGATCCGGGTCCTGGGAGGGAGGAAGCCCTCAGAGCAGCGCGATCACATCGCGCTGGTCTGAGGGTCTCAGGGGGGGCGCGCAGGGAGCCCACTCCCTGCGCGATCCTCCCCTGTGCCCCCAGTACACCGCGATCATGTTTGATCGCGGTGTGCAAGGGGTTAATGTGCCGGGAGCGGTCCGTGACCGCTCCTGACACACAGTCACGGGTGTCAGCTGTGATAATCAGCTGACACCCGGCGGCGATTAGCTGCGCTCCCTCCGGGAGCGCAGCTAATCGCCTATGACGTACTATCCCGTCCATGGTCAGAATGGCACGGGTTTTATGGACGGGATAGTACGTCTAATGTCAGAGAGGGGTTATAATGCAGAGTTGGCACTGAATTGAATGATATTTTTACAAGATATGCCAAAAAAGTGGTGACAGATTCCCTTTATAGGGGTTTTCTGGGTTAAGAAGTCAATTCTACAGTCGCTGAGTGTGACTGCAGACTACCGTTATCGGGACAGTGCATGCGATGCTCACAATGTTACTATTCCCCTGTATTCCTCATGCAGGTGGTCGGTCACATGATTGCATGCATACGGTTTTGTGCTTGTGGTTATGTACTGATTACATTCTTCAAAGTAACATTCAGAGAAGTGCAGGAAAGTGTAGTTGACAACTTCTACAACTATGCAAATTGAATAGCTATGGTCACGTGACCGCCCACATCCACAGGGAGTACAGGAGAATTCTGCAGTCTTGTAGAGTGACTGCAGACTGTATGTCTGTTATGGAGCCATTATTGCTTTTAATATTTTGACATCAAGAAATATCACTGCTTGCAGTGCCATCCTGTCTCTCAAATATGTAATTGCTCTGGCACCCACCTTAAATAAAAATCTGAAACTATTTAACATACAGTGGGGAAAATAAGTATTTGATAGACTGCCAGTTTTGCAAGTTTTCCCACCTACAAATAATAGAGAAGTCTGTAATTTTTATTGAATCTTAAAAAAAAAATCCAGAAAATCACATTGTATGATTTTCACATAATTAATTTGCATTTTATTGTATGAAATAAGTTTTTAATACAATAGAATAACAGAACTCCATATTTGGTACGGAAACCTTTGTTTGCAATTACAGAGGTCATACGTTTCCTGTATTTCTTGACCAAGTTTGCACACACTGCAGCAGGGATCTTGGCCCCCTCCTCCATACAGCTTTTCTCCAGATCTTTCAGGTTTCGGGGCTGTCTCTGGAGTTAGTTGCCCTGGCTGTCTGTTTCGAGTCATTGTCATGCTGAAAGCCCCAGCCACAACCCATCTTTAATGCTCTTACTGAGAGAAGGAGGTTGTTGGCCAAAATCTCGCTCTACATGACCCCATCCATCATCCTTTCAATTTAGTGCAGTCATCCTGTCCCCTTTACAGAAACTATGATGTTCATGGTTGGGATTTTGTTCTTGGGGTTGTACTAATCCTTCTTCCTCCAAACACAGCGAGTAGAGTTGATACCAAAATGTTCTATTTTGGTCTCATCTGACCACATGATCTTATCACATGCCACCCCTAGATCGTCAAGATGGTCATTGGCAAATTTAAAACGGGCCTGGACATGTGCTGGCGTGAGCAGGGGGACCTTGCATGCCCTGCTGGATTTTAATCCATGACAGAGTACAGTCATGGGCAAAAGTTTTGAGAATGACACAAATATTAATTTTTACAAAGTCTACTGCTTCACTTTTTCTAATGGCAATTTGCATATACTCCAGAATGTTATAAAGAGTGATCAGCTTAACAGCAATTACTTGCAAAGTCAATATTTGGCTAGAAAATGAACTTTATCCCCCAAAACACATTTCAACATCATTGCAGCCCTGCCTTAAAAGGACCAGCTAACCTCTTTTCAGTGATTGCTCCATTAACACAGGTGTGGGTGTTGATGAGGACATGGCTGGAGATCAATCTGTCATGATTAAGTAAGAATGACACCACTGGACACTTTAAAAGGAGGCTGGCGCTTGGCATCATCGTTTCTCTTCTGTTAACCATGGTTATCTCTAAAGAAACACGTGCAGTCATCATTGCAATGCACAAAAATGGCCTAACAGGGAAGAGTATCGCAGCTAGAAAGATTGCACCTCAGTCAACAATCTATCGCATCATCAAGAACTTCAAGGAGAGAGGTTCCATTGTTGCCAAAAAGGCTTCAGGGCGCCCGAGAAAGACCAGCAAGCGCCAGGACCGTCTCTTAAAAGTGTTTCAGCTGTGGGATCGGGCTACCAGCAGTGCAGAGCTTGCTCAGGAATGGCAGCAGGCAGGTGTGAGTGCATCTGCACGCACTGTGAGGCGGAGACTCTTGGAGCAAGGCCTGGTCTCAAGGAGGGCAGCAAAGAAGCCACTTCTCTCCAGAAAAAACATCATGGACAGACTGATATTCTGCAAAAGGTACAGGCAGTGGACTGCTGAGGATTGGGATAAAGTTATTTTCTCTGATGAATCCCCTTTTCGATTGTTTGGGACATCAGGAAAACGCCTCATTCGGAGAAGACAAGGTGAGCGCTACCACCAGTCTTGTCTCATGCCAACTGTTAAGCATCCTGAAACCATTCATGTGTGAGGTTGCTTCTCAGCCAAGGGAATCGGCTCTCTCACAGTCTTGCCTAAAAACACAGCCATGAATAAAGAATGGTACCAGAATGTCCTCCAAGAGCAACTTCTCCCAACCCTCCAAGAGCAGTTTGGCGATCAACAATGCCTTTTCCAGCATGATGGAGCACCTTGCCATAAAGCAAAGTTGATAACTAAATGGCTCAGGGAACAAAACATAGAGATTTTGGGTCCATGGCCTGGAAACTCCCAGATCTTAATCCCATTGAGAACTTGTTGTCAATCATCAAGAGACGGGTGGACAAACAAAAACCTAAAAATTCTGACAAAATGAAAGCATTGATTGTGCAAGAATGGACTGCTATCAGTCAGGATTTGGTCCAGAAGTTGATTGAGAGCATGCCAGGGAGAATTGCAGAGGTCCTGAAGAAGAAGGGTCAACACTGCAAATATTGACTTGCTGCATTAACTCATTCTAACTGTCAATATAAGTTTTTGTTACTCATATGTTTGCAATTATTATATTTCTGTCTGTGATAAAAACATCTGTCAAACACACATAAAAACCAGAGGGCAGCAGATCATGTGAAAATATAATATTAGCAGAGGGCAGCACGGTGGCTCAGTAGATAGCACTGCAGCCTTGCAGCGCTGGAGTCCTGGGTTCGAATCCCACCTAGGACAACATCTGCAAGGAGTTTGTATGTTCTCCCCGTGTTTGCGTGGGTTTCCTCCGGGTTCTCCGGTTTCCTCCCACACTCCAAAAACATACTGATAGGGAATCTAGATTGTGAGCCCCATCAGGGACAGCGACGATAATGTGTGCAAAACTGTAAAGCGCTGCGGAATCTGTTAGCGCTATATAAAAATAAAGATTATTATTATTATTATTTGTGTCATTCTCAAAACTTTTGGCCATGACTGTAGTGTGTTACTAAAGGTAATGTTTGAGACTGTGGTCCCAGCTCTCTTCAGGTCATTGACCAGGTCCTCCCGTGTAGTTCTGGGCTGATCCTGACCTTTCTCAGAATTGTCCTTACCCCACAAAGCGAGATCTTGCATGGAACCCCAGACCGAGGAAGATTGACAGTCATCTAGTGTTTCTTCTATTTTCTATTAATTGCGCCAACAGGTGTTGCCTTCTCACCAAGCTGCTTGCCTATTGTCCTGTAGCCCATCCCAGCCTTGTGCAGGTCTACAATTTTGTCCCCGGTATCCTTAAGGGTATGCCACACTAAACAACATCGCTAACGGGATCGCTAAAAAACGTCACTATTTAGCGATCCCGTTAGCGATGTTGTTGTGTGCGGCATGCAGCAACAACGTGGCCCCTGCTGTGATCTCGTCCGTCGTCCTGATCGTTCCGGACCCTATTTTTATCGTCGGCGTCCCGCTGGGTAAGTATATATCGCTGAGTGTGGCACCTCTTTTAGCGATTTAGCGGTACTTTTGTACCGCTAAAGTCGTTAAGGAGATCGCTAACCGCGATAGCGTCCTTAACGACATCGCTAAATGTGGCCGACACTAGCGATATTGTAAACGATCCCGCTAGCGATCTCATTAGTATGCGACGCTAACGAGATCGTTAGCGGGATCGTGTAGTGTGGCAGTACCTTTAGACAGCTCCTTGGTCTTGGCCATGGTGGAGAGATTGGAGTGTGATTGTGTGGACAGGTGTCTTTTATACAGGTAACGAGTTCAAACAGGTGCAATTAATACCGGTAATGAGTGCAGAGTAGGAGGCTTCTTACAGAAAAACTAACAGGTCTGTGAGAGCCCGAATTCTTGCTGGTTGGTCGGTGATCAAATACTTATTTTGTGCAATAAAATGCAGTTTAATTATGTAAAAATCATACAATGTGATTTTCTGTTTTTTGTTTTTAGATTCTACCTCTCACAGGTGAAGTGTACCTACACTAAATATTACAGACCTTACTATTCTCTGTAGGTGGGAAAATTTTGCAGTGTCAAATACTTATTTTCCCCACTGTACTTTAGTTATCTTGTATTCATCCTGTATTATTCTCTGTAGCTGCCCTCAGTATCTGCTAGTTTTTACACTTTCTGCAAGTTTGTAAACAGACTCTCAACAATATATTTACACATGAAAGATGTGTTGCAGAAATTTCTGTGACTATTCTATATGAATTGGGCTTACAGAATACGTTCACATACTGCAGAAACAACCAAAGAATTTTTATTCACTTACATTTCTGCACAAAATTTGTTACTTGTGAACTGCTGGTATGTATAGTTGAATTTCATAGATCAAAGTGTACAGTGTTTGTGTAACAATTCACAGAATGAAAATCAGCAGATATTGCTCTGTGCAGACAGTGAACTACCAGGGAATGCTGTAAAACTGCAGAATTGTGACTCTACCAGCAGAATATTAAGTTCAGCTCTGGAGAAAAGTACAGTATGTAACTCAGGATCAGTACAGAATCAGCAATGTAATGTATGCACACAGTGACTGCACAGCAGAATAGTGAGTGCCGCTCTGGAGTATAATACAGGATGTAACTCAGGATCAGTAATGTAATGTATGTATACAGTGACTGCATCAGCAGAATAGTGAGTGCAGCTCTGGGGTATAATACAGGATGTAACGCAGGATCAGTAATGTAATATACGTACACAGTGACTTCACCAGCACTACAGAATAGTGAGTGCAGCTCTGGAGTATAAGGGTATGTTTCCACAATCAGTTTTGGCAGAGCTTTGAACGTAGCAGATACCCGCTCCGTCCAAAACGCTGCCGGCTTTTGTGCGTGCTGTGATTCGAGCCAAAATGCAACACAGTGCATTTGGCGCAGGTCGGCGCACCGTCAAAAGGACGCATGCGCCGGCAAATGCATACCTGTGCACGACCTGCGTACCCAATGCTAAAGATAGGGTACGCAGGTCGCATGCTGCGTCATGTGCCCATAGGCGGAGCGGCCGGGAGGAGGCGGGGGCGGAGCTTAGCGGCGGCCGTGCGCAGACCAACGCAGGTCAGTGAAACGCTAGTGTGAAACTAGCCTATAACTTTTTGTAAAGTTACTTCTTTATTCATGGTGCCAAAGTTTGGAGAAGAGATCAAGTGCTTTTAGCAAGATCATGGGTGGTGTTCAGATCTGGTATATTGGCAAACCCACTAAAAGTTATACTCCACACTTTTTGTTGCACATGCTTTCATGATGCAAAATGTAGAATATCATTGGCAAGATTTCTGTTCTGCCATACTTATATACAGAGTAGAGCAGTAATATGGCCATGTGCACGAGGCCCAATCTAACTACTGGCAACTAAAGAAAATTGTGGAGCATTTTGGTATGTGCAAAGTTTATGGTCCTGATCACTTATTCAAGTAATGGATTTAGTTATGGTCACTTCTTTGTTATTGAGTAACTTGTACAAATGTTATTCATGGGTCATTATAAAGGCTCTTAGGCTAGCCCATCACCTATACATAGCAGGTTACATGTGAAACATAGAGGCTTGCATTTATTATTATTATTATTATTATTATTAACATGGCAACATAATTACAAGTAATTAATCTAAGACTGTTGAATAGCAAGATCATTATAAGGTTAAAATTGGTCTCTTACACTAATTTATTATAGTATATCACAGACCTCTTACATTTATTATGTGATAACATAATCTTACCATTAAGCCAAATACTTCCTTATTAGTCTCCTCATTGAAAGACAGTGCATGCAAATGAGTCAGTCTCTGCAATCCCTTTCTCCAGTCAAAGGACAGAGGGAGGAGGGAGCTGGTGCTGCTGCACTGGAAATGTCAGGGCAAATTACTCTTGACAGTGTTAATATCTGCACCTCCCAGCAGTAATTACATGTAAATAAATAGTGAAGTGTCTCTCAGCTGGAGCTGGCTCTCCTAACCAGATGGGGCTGCCCGGTTTACAGAGCACCTCCAGAGATCTCCCATGTCTCCACACACCCCCTTACTGGGATGTAGGGACAGTCACACTTTCACTACCCCTTTAGAGCCAGCACTCAACATAAACCCAATTTTCTGACTGTTTTGCATTTTTGGATAGGAGTCTGTTAACGTCAGCAAAAATAACTTAAGGTTTTTGAACTGCTCAAAAATACACAAAGCGAATCATCGCTGAAAATGTGGTTTACAGTCATCATGGAGCTGTTATCTGATGCAGAGTTAACAGAAAAGATACTTTGTGCTTTTATTTATTTTTTTATATAAATCTGTATTTTCTGTTACAAAAGATAAGCCCAAATTAGTGTTTAAAACCTGATCAGCTTGCATGTATTTTCCTCCTTTACAAAGAAGAGATAGAGAATGCTTTTCATCCTGATATTTAGTAAGCTGCCCTTAGTACTGGAGGATAAATCTATTATGAATTATTGTACTCAGTTCTGGGATATCTCAAGAGCAGCAGCGATCTGTGTACTTCAGTGAAAAGAAAATGATAACGTGGTAGAACAAAACTGTTAATACATTTCTAAAGGAAGCTGAGAATTGTTGATTACACTTGTCCAGCTCATATTCATGCCCTTACAGACAAAAAAGAGCAAGAAGTTAATAAGTGGCCATTGCAATGGTAAAAGGTGTTCATAGATGTGAGAGGATGACTGGCTAATCGAATAGGGGATAACACCGGATAGAGATCATTGTGCTCAAATGCAAATTATTTATTTCTAGCTGTTATAGTTTTTGATCTGCTCACTGTTTACATATTACCATTTTATTGGTGATTGACATATACAGTTGTTTCCAAAAGTATTCACCCCCTTGGCATTTTCGTGTTTTGTTACCTCACAACCTGAAATTTCACTGTTTTTTTGAGGGTTTGCATCAGTTCATGTAAAGAACACGCCGTCAACTGAACATTTGGCTTTCTTTTTATTCTGAAGCAAACAACAAAATTGTACAAAATAGCTGGAAAGTACAGTGTGCATAATTATTCACCCCCACCCAAAGCCAGTACTTTGTAGAGCCTCCTTTTGCTGAAATTACAGCTACAAGTCACATCAGTACAGCAACTGATCATATCAGTTTAATTTATGCCTATATTTTTCTCACTTTACCAACTGAGACTATTTAGTTAAATCAAAAGAGATACTAGAAATATAGCCATAAAATCAGCAAATTTTACTGAGACACACAATATAAAAAAAAAAATTAAAAAAGATACATTCCAAAAAATTGCCACACTGGCCTATTAGTCCAAATAGGATATATAATCTGTAAATATGCAAATGTGCACTACTGTTTGCACCTTAAATTTTAGTACATGTAGGATAGATTCATCCAAAAATTCAGTGAAAATGGAGGATACTCCAATCTGCAGTGCAAAAAGTGTAAGACTGTTCAATGGAAAAACCTCCAGACACTTGTGTGAATCTAATAGTGGCTCTTTTACCAGATTACCATATAACCAGAAGAAAAGTGAAATCAGAATGCGGTACAAGTGTACACAAATGTCCACTGGCTACTAGTTAATACATAGGCAGCAAAAGATAGCCACATAAAGTGCAGACAGTACAAAATGATGTAATAAAGAAAGGGTATATGACCTGACAGCAGTAGTGCAGCTCCCCGACGCACGTTTCGCGTTAGTTTTCTCCCAGGGTGTGGCTATCTTTTGCTGCCTATGTATTAACTAGTAGCCAGTGGATATTTGTGTACACTTGTACCGCATTCTGATTTCACTTTTCTTCTGGTTATATGGTAATCTGTTAAAAGAGCCACTATTAGATTCACACAAGTGTCTGGAGGTTTTTCCATTGAACAGTCTTACGCTTTTTGCACTGCAGATTGGAGTATCCTCCATTTTCACTGAATTTTTGGATGAATCTATCCTACATGTACTAAAATTTAAGGTGCAAACAGTAGTGCACATTTGCATATTTACAGATTATATATCCTATTTGGACTAATAGGCCAGTGTGGCAATTTTTTGGAATGTATCTTTTTTAAAAAAAAAAAAAAATTATATTGTGTGTCTCAATAAAATTTGCTGATTTTATGGCTATACTTCTAGTATCTCTTTTGATTTAATTTATTTTTGAAGTGCCATTTTTTTAGGCCTCATACTAGTTTTGGATTTGAGACTATTTAGTGCTGACGCATCACACACAAATAGGAATACAAAAACATTTATACACGGGTTGTAACGTAACAAAATAGGTAAAAAGCCAAGGAGGGGTGAATACTTGCGCAAGCCACTGTAGCCAGTACTATTCCAGTGTTCTGTTCATGAGTGTTCATTGCGTTCTCTATGTGTACGATGGTGTGATGATATATACTGATAGGTTAGAGATTAAGAGATGGCTTCCTTTTTTATATTATGTGGCATTACTGGCATATCCACAGAACCTTTTTTCTCCTTACTTTATAATGTTGAGTAAACGTAAGAAATCGTGTACCTGAGTGCGTTGGTTAGGCAGATGGTGATTTCTAGTTTTGGTAAAAATCTAGGAAACTTGTCACCCCCACCCCTCGGCCGTTTTGAAGTAAAAGAGCCACCTTCAGCAGCACTAATGCAGCAGTCTGTGACGGTGGCTCTTTTATTTCTGTGCCCCTGGAACGCTGAAATATTCAGTTTTAAAAATCGTTCCCCATACCTTAGATGTGTCACTGAGGCATGTCTTCTGCCCGTGACTCATCATCCCCCCAGCCGTCCATCATGCCCCTTCATCGTCACCACGGCTCCTCCTGCCTTTATTTGTTTCCTTTTGTTTTTGTCTGGCGCCTGCGCTCGTGTATCAGTCCCTGGGCATGCGCAGTGCGCGCTGCCTGGGAACTGTCACAAGACTCCAGCGCCTGCGTCGTTGCCTTTCCCCTGATCCCTCCCCACAATGTGTTATTATGTATTCACACTGCTGGACAGGAAATCTGGCGCCTGCGCAGTCTGCCTGTGTAGCTGCGCCTGCCCCCTTCTCCCAGACTCCCTCCACTTTCACTTTCAGACAGTCTTCGGCGTCAGATGTGTCTGATGGAAAATGTACTACTTATATTGGGTTTTCGAGGTTTTAAAAAAGTGATGACACATTCATGAAAAATGCCCACAATATTAGATGAGATGGGGTCCGACTCTACACCTCTGCCCATCAGCACCTATATATGTTGTAGTACATGGCTTGCTTTGTACATGATGTACTTTTCATTCCGGCTGTGCTTGGTATTGCACCTATGAGACCATTACATAGCTATTTGACTGATACTATAGGATGATTGGTGACCATTCTACATTCATTTGTAAAGTACCGTAAGTTGAATTTTATGTATTTTGTATTTTGTGATTGATTTCTTTTTTGCTGCTGGATGTTGAAAACTTTTGCAGGATCCACTCACTCTACAAGAACTGTGTTTATAATGAAAAAGAGGGTGTAGGAAATCGGTTCAATGTGGTCATGGTATAGAGGAGACGTGGGATTTTTGCAATGAGCCCCTACTATTTTTGTGCTATTGATAGAATAGTAACATTCTTTTTAAGAATAATTCACCTATACAATGTAAAGTATTTGTACTTATTTTGCAGACACTGAATCTCACACACATGTACCATTAGGCTGGAGTCACACACAACCACAAAAAATCGGTCCGTTTTAGACGGTCGATTGTCGGATCAAAATGCAAACATCACACATCCTTCTGGCATCCGATTTTCCTTCAAAGATGCGATTTAATCGCATGTGTGTGTACCTTGTAACATCCGATTTTCATCCGACTTGCGAGATTTTCTCGCAGGCTTGCAAAACTGACATATAATGGATCTAAAAGAATAGTATTTCAATCACACAAAAAAGAATAGATATATACACATAGAACACATATATATATATATATATACATGTCATTGTGACATGTATATATACATATATTTATAGTTCCTAGACTTCTACATACTGTAATAGCCGCTAATTCAATTGCCGGGTTTTGTGAAATCACAGAAGCCGACATGAAATGATACATTGTTTCCACACAGTTAACCATGTCATTTCCTGTATTTTGATATTTGTTTAGAACTTACAATTACATGAGTGTATTTGTGCAAAATTTCAGACATGTAGGGGTTAATTAAAGGTGTAATTTCGTTTAAAAAAAATGCGTGGGCTCCCGCTGTATTTTCTCCACCAGACAGACAAAGCAAAGCGAGTGGGGGCAGATAATAACAGCCTAGGGAGGGTACATTTTTTGTGCCCCCCCTGGCTACTAACATCTGCCCCCAGACACCCCAGAAAGGGCAAATCTATAATTAGATTTCGCCCTTTCTGGCACTTTGCCCGTCTATTCCCATTGCCCTGTAGCGGTGGCGAATGGGTTAATCTCACCTTACTGTCACCTTAGTATTGAAAGGTGACCTTAAGGCAGGTTAATAATTGAGAGCTGTCAATTAGACAACTATCAATTATTAATCCTATTGAAGTAAATTAAAAAAACACAGACACATTAATAAAAATTAATTTTAATGAAATAAAAACACATTTTTTTGACCATATTTTATTTTACACTTAATCCGTGCGAAACCAATGATCTCCTAAAATAAAGAAAAAAAAATAAAAAAACATTATTCTTACCTATTCCGCCGATCTGTCACGTCCCATGCTGTAATCCTTCACAAAGGGTTAACTAGCTTTGAGCCAAGCAGTGCAAGTAATCCTGCATGCTCAGCTCAAAGCTCCTGAATGAATAAGTTCCTCTCCTGGCGACAGGAGAGGATGTGTTTCATGAATGAAGCTTAATTGATTGTGTCCACTTTCCCTTTAGGTCAGGTCACTAAAGTTAAATTGGCAATAAATCAATTAAGCTCCATTCATGAATCTATTCCTCTACTTTCGCTGGGAGAGGAAGTTATTCATTCAGGGGAATACAGGTCTGAGACAGCATTATTAGCTCTCTGCGACCTGTAACCTGTTAACCCTTTCTGAAGGATTACACCGTGGGACCTGACTGTACATCGGATTGGTAAGTATAATTTTGCTTTTTTATTTTATTTTTATTACAGGAAATGTTTTTAGCAGGAAAATAAAATATGGTCAAAAACTGTGTATTATTTAATTAAACTTATTTTTTATTAAACTGTGTGTGTTTGATTTTTCTTTCATACAATAGGATTAATAATTGATAGTTGTCTAATTGACAGCTCTCAATTATTAACCTGCCTTAAGGTCACCTTTCAATACTAAGGTGACAGTAAGGTGAGATTAACCCATTCGCCACCCTACAGGGCAATGGGAATAGACGGGCAAAGTGCCAGAAAGGGCGAATCTAATTATAGATTTGCCCTTTCTGGGGTGTCTGGGGGCAGATGTTAGTAGCCAGGGGGGGCACAAAAAATGTACCCTCCCTAGGCTGTTATTATCTGCCCCCACTCGCTTTGCTTTGTCTGTCTGGTGGAGAAAATACAGCGGGAGCCCACGCATTTTTTTTCAACGAAATTACACCTTTAATTAACCCCTACATGTCTGAAATTTTGCACAAATACACTCATGTAATTGTAAGTTCTAAACAAATATCAAAATACATGAAATTATATGGTTAACTGTGTGGAAACAATGTATCATTTCATGTCGGCTTCTGTGATTTCACTGAAGCCGGCAATTGAATGAGCGGCTAATACAGTATGTAGAAGTGTAGAAACTATAAATATATATATATATACATATACATGTCACAATGACATATATATATATGTATTCTATTGTGTGTATATGTATGGATTCGATTCTTTATTAAAGCTGTCAGTGTGCTTTTACAGTATAGGCAGGGATGAATTGCCGGCTTTTCTAAAGGACACCGATGCGATTTCATCGCAAGTCACACAGTGTGGTCCGTTTGTAATCCGATTTTTCATCGCTCCCATAGACTTGCATTGGCGATAGTCGACCCACAATCGGTGACAATCGCAGCATGCTGCGATTGCACACGGATGTTTAAAACGGACCACAAAAAATCTGATACTGGGAGCTGCTCCATAGATTAACATAGGTCCGACTGCAATGCGATTTTTCATCGCATTGCAGTCGTCCGATTCTGTCGCCAGTGTGACGCCGGCCTTAGGGTATGGCTCCACGTTCAGGATGGCAGGCGCTTTTGACAGAGCGGAAAGTCTGCTCCGCCCAAAGCCCCGCCCCCTTGTGAACGCGCGGTGAATCCGGATGTGCTCATTGAACACATCCGGAATCACCGCAACGCTACATAGGCCTGTGTTATTTCCCTTGCAGCGACGGAGCGTCGCCGCAAGTGAAAAGGACATGCTGCGATCTGAAAAGACGCGCCGCATGTCTGTTAACACAGGTCTGCCGCCTGCGTGTTTTTACGCATAGTGGAGACGGGATTTCTTGAAATCCCCTCCACTATGCTGTAACATCTGGACGCTGCGTGTTTGACGCTGCGGCTGTACACAGCGTCAAACACGCAGCATTTACTGACCGTGGAAACACACCCTTACACTTTATCATCTTCTATACGCAGGGGATTGAACATGGTCAGGACATTCTATCACGTATGTATTCACCAGAAAACTGTTAGTTACATCCTATTAGGCTTTATTCACACGATGATCTTTTGGTGAGTCTTTGATGTTGCAGATTTTCTGCATTCATTAAGTAAATACTTGCATTTTTTCAAAATTATGTAGCGTAAAAACCTCTCCAAAAACTCATCGTGGGAACATAGCCTAAAAGTCCTCAAAAATCACAACCTTCCAACACCTATTTTGAAAGCATGATAGCATTAGATATCTGAAACAAAGAGGTTTCTAGAAGACCTGTAGAAGAGAAGTGTATTTGATGTAGTAATTCACAACCTGCTCCATATAACATGTGCATTCACTATATCCACTCATTATTGAGAAAGTCAGGACTATCAAAACTATTAATACCCTTAGGTCAGGATTAAGAGCCGCTAAATATAATTGGATAGGATTACACTGCAGTTTATATAGAGAAAATACATTTTTGTTACGGAGCACAAAAACCCAAGATCCCTGTAGCTGAAAGTAAACGTCCAAGCCTGCCCTGCATGCCACAAGCGAGACTTGTAAGCCCAAAGAAGCTTGAAAAGCCACAGATTGCCCTCAGCTGTATTAAAAGCTTCATCCTCATCACTTCACTCTAAAGTTTAATCATTTTGTGGTAAAGAACTTGTTCCTATGAGTGTTGTGGCTTGGAATTGACCTAGTGACTTGTGTACCTTCCTAGAAGGAATGAGACCTGCAGGCTCCCTCAGCTTCTGAACAAGAGGATCCTGGGTTTACATTGACATACAAACATGGCTCCATTATTTGGGAAACAAATATCTTCCTTCCAGCTCCTTCCTTGTCAAACACCTTCTTGTTCAGCTTCCTAACTAATCCCCTTATCTGAGCAGAGAGCCTCTGGTGAGAAGGAGCCGGATAAAAGCAGATAGAAAATTAGCAGAATTCCGCCCCTGGCTTCTGCCACATAACAAACACACAAGGGTAAATACATCAGCTGCTGCACAGAAGCTTTCCTCTGAGCCTAGTGCTGATCTCTCCTACAGATAACAACAAGAAACACTTTTATTTAGTTTTCTATTTTCTTTATTTTACCCCAAGAACAGAAGATGGGAGATGCTCTAAGTTGATAAGGAGCAGTTATTAAACCTAAGAAAGTGATGAGCTTGACTGAGATAAAACCCATTCACTACCAAGAAACTAAACAAACATGTAGCTCTCATCATCCTGCCTGTCAGGAAATCTGTACTGGAAACTACTGCTATATTAGGCTTTAGTCACATGTCCAGTTGTCATCCGTTTGTAACCGTTTACAAATTGAGTAAAAAACGAGTGCATAGCCCTTCATGACTGCTTAATATACGATAAATTTTTATCATATGGTCACATTGGAAGTATGGATTGTGGAGTGAGCTTAGCAGTTGAGCCCACACCATGTTGGGCAGATGCCAGCTGTGTTACATGGCCAGAAACTACAGTGACTGGAGCGGACTTGATCATTACAGTTTAACTATTTAAATGCGGCTGTCGATCACTGACATCGGGATTTAAATGACGCTAGTTCTGTGGGAGAGTCAATGGGTTGTTATGGCATCTGGGGACCTTCTGTGGCCACCATAGCTTTCACGTACATCCCGTGAATGCCAGCCTGTGGCTGAACTTTATAAGAGAATGTTATTTTAGCTATGTACTGCAATACAGTGGTGTATAGTGCAAGCAATCAGATGATCATAGGTTTACATCATCTAAGGCAGTGGTTCTCAACCTTTCTAATGCCGTGTCCCCGCAATACAGTTCCTCATGTTGCGGTGACCCCCAAACCAAAAAATAATTACAGTCCTCCATACAATATTATGGGCACCACATAGTCCTCCATACAGTATTATGGGCCAAATATAATGCTCCATACAGGATACTGGTCCCCATATAATGCTCCATACAAAATATGGAGCTCTCCTCTGCACTGTGCTGCATTCTGCACTGTTACGGCTCAGGAAAGGGCACTGTGGAAAGACTCCCCATTATCATCATCGCCTCCCCATCATCATTGCCTCCCCATCATCATTATCATTGCCTCCCCATCATCATCATCATTGTCTGTCCATCATCATTGGCTCCCCATCATCATCATTGCCTGCCCATCATCATTGGCTCCCCATAATCATCATTGCCTGCCGATCATCATTGGCTCCCCATCATCATCGCCTCCCCATCATCATCATTGCCTGCCCATCATCATTGTCTCCTCATCATCATCATCATTGCCTTCCCATCATCATTGGCTCCCCATCATCATCATTGCCTGCCCATCATCATTGGCTCCCCATCATCGCCTCTCCATCATCATCATCATCATTGCCTGCCCATCATCATTGGCTCCCCATCATCATGATCATTGCCTGCTCATCATCATTGGCTCCCCATCATCATCATTGCCTCCACATCATCAACATCATTGGCTCCCCATCATCATGATCATTGCCTTCTCATCATCATTGGCTCCCCATCATCATCATTGCCTCCCCATCATCATCATCAACATCATTGCCTGCCCATCATCATTGCCTCCCCATCATCATCATCATCTTTGCCTGCCCATCATCATTGCCTCCCCATCATCATCATTATTGTCTGCCCATCATCATTGGCTCCCCATCATCATCATTTCCTCCCCATCATCATCATCATTGCCTGCCCATCATCATTGCCTCCCTATCATCATCATCTTTGCCTGCCACTCATCATTTCCTCACCATCATCATCATTATTGCCTGCCCATCATCATTGGCTCCCCATCATCATCATTGCCTCCCCATCATCATCATCATTGCCTGCCCATCATCATTGCCTCCCCATCATCATCATCATCATCTTTGCCTGCCCATGATCATTGGCTCCCCATCATCATCGTCTCCTCATCATCATCATCATCATCATTGCCTGCCCATCATCATCGCCTCCCCATCATCATCATCTTTGCCTGCCCATCATCATTGGCTCCCCATCATCATCGTTGCCTCCTCACCACCATCACTGCCTCCCCCCATCACCATCACACATACAGCACCACACACAGACAGCACCGCAGCACTCTCTCACATACACACACGCAGGCAGACACACACACACACTGATACACACAGACACATACACCTCACATCTCACCTGTCCGGCGCCCGCGCTCTCTGCCACAGCCGGACGCTGAATGATGAAGTCATCCAGCGGCACTGCTGTGACAGGAAGCGCAGGCGCCCCCTGGTGCCCGGAGACACGGGGAGAGGTAAGTATTGCGCCGCCTGCTCAGGCCGTGTCCCCCCTCTCCCCGCACAGTGCACTCACCGACCCGCCGCTCAGCTCCGGAGGGTCCCGGGCCGCTGCACTGTGACTCCGTGGGAGGAGGAATTGCTGGTGCTGCCACGCCGCCCCACACACGTGCTGCCTGGGGCGGACCGCCCGCCCACGCTACGCCCCTGCTACGCCACTGGGCTAAAGTAATCGGAAATATGTATTTTCCGATGGCTTTAAGCGAGCCCTGTGTTTTGGTCGTTCGACCCCCGCCGGGGTCGCGACCCACAGGTTGAGAACCGCTGATCTAAGGGAACTAAAAAATAAAGTAGAAAAATACGTTTTTAAAAGCCAAAAAAAAAAATAGTGCTGCTCTATCTGTTAGGCCTCTTTCACACTTCAGTCGTGCGACGTCAGTCAAAATCCGCCAAAGTGTGAAAAAAGTGGATCCGCCATTTTTTTTGGGCGGATCCGCTTTATTCCCATTGACTTGACTTAGTGGCGGATTTTGATGGATGGTCGTCCGTTGGATCCGTTTTTTGACAGATCCACCATAAATTTGGCGTCCGCCATTTTTGGAAAACGTTCAATGCAACGTTTTTTGGTGTGCGTCAAAATGGCGGACTGTGCGGATACGCCACGTCCGCCATTTTGTATAATGGTCGCCTATGGGTGGCGGATCTGCGGGCATTAATTTTTGACGGAATCCGCCAGCGGATCCGTTGCTCCCATAGAAAATACATTCAAAATGCCGAAAACACTGTCCAGGGTCTCTCTCTCTCTCCTCCGTGCCAGACATGCATACCTGCATTTTCCGGGTTGAAAAGTTCATAGCGGATCCGTCATAAAACGGATCCGTTTGCATCAGTTTTTCACCTTTTCTGGCAGATCCGCTATTTTCACACTTTGGCGAATTTTAACTGACGCCAAACGACTGAAGTGTGAAAGAGGCCTAAGAGTCTAGCCTATCAAAGTATAAAATGAATTAACCCGAATGATAAACATCGTAATAAACAGAAAAAAAAACCAAATCACCGGAATTGTGTTTCCGCACCCACCTAAAAAAATTGAATCAAAACAGATTAAAATATCTTACCTACGGAACAAATAAAAAATGTCAGCTTCAACACACAAAAAAAACAAGTCTTCATACAGCTCCATTGATGGAAAAATCAAAAAGTTCTGGATCTCAGAATACTGTGACAGTCTGTTTTTTTTGTTTTTTGTTTTTTTTTTACAAAATTCTGAATTTATTTTCACCACTTAAGGGGGTTGTCCAGAATGAAATGAAAAGTGTGCAGTCAATCTGTATGACTGCAGATGGCTGAATTGTGACAGTATCCAATGCGCACACTGTCACGATTCTCCTGTATTCTCTGTGCGGGTGGCTGGTCACTTGACTGCATGTATGCTATGTGAGTATTTGGGTCACGTGTTGACAAGTCTCATTCAGTTTCTCCCATTTTCTCACATGATGGTAATTTGGGGAAATCCTGACAGTGGATGAAGTACTCACAGTCACAATTTAACAGTTTGCAGTCACAGAGTTACTGCAGACTTTTTAGTTCAACTCATAGGTGCATGGCCTTTGTGATGTATTCAGTTACTGTATATCTGTGCTTGAAGTCAATAACATTGCATTATACATGTGTGATGTTTTCTTATATCTCTGTAGAACTGCTAAGTGGGATGTGTAATTTCCTGCACCTATTTCATGTATGATTGGTGCATTTACTGGCGTCATTAGTATTGCATGTTCGACTACAGTTGGAGCATTCAGCCTTAAAGCCATCCAAACCTGCCAATTTCTGTTGGACTAGCCAACAATTTCATTTCAGTTTCTATCCATAACAAGTATGTATTCATCAACTCTTTTTAACCTTAAATTAGGTTAATCAGGAGAACATACTCAGATATGAAAAAGGAAAAAAATATTCCATAACAAAATCCTCCATATACTTAGCTTAAACAGCATCTTTAGACCATGATTCAAGTAGAACCAAAGGGAGATGGTGCCCATCCAAAGGCTGCCAGAGGGAAAATACCCATGAAAACATCCAGTTGAGATTAATCGAGTCAAGATGAATATATACTTGTTATGGCTAGGAAATTATGATATGATGATACACTTGGTTATTGTCCAGGTAATTTTGAATAGGCTTAATCACTATTTTCTATTAATGTGATTTATGCCTAATTGTGATACATTTGGATGCTTCGTTCATGAACTCATTTCAGAAACGATGATACATTACCTTGTATGGTTTTTGAGTAAACCTATATCAGCATTTTTTATGTGATACTGAACCATTAAAGATTGCTTGACATTTGATAATTAGCATGGTGTGGCAATATTTTGGTTTATTATTGCATAATTGTCTTTGTTTTTTGGTATGCCTTTATGAGTACAGTACTATGCTTTTGGCTTCTTACTGTTAAGGCATATTAGGGTCTGGTAGGGTGAGCCTGCGTTCCTTGGGTGCCAACTTCTTCGGCAAGGTTTTCGCCAGGTTAGGCCAGTAATAGGGTCACTTTAGCCCCCTCCCCGTTAACATTATCTACATGTCTTCCATATGGTTCAATGGTTAGGCTTAATTCTTTGGATGGCTTTTCTCTGTATATTTAATTAGTGGTTTTTGATATTTCTATTTTTTAAAGCTATTAGTGATGTTTTAACTTTCTAATAGAGTGCTGATTTAGTGAATATGTCTACAGCTATGCTAAAAGCCATCTCTTCATTATATAGACACGATCGAGTAGAATAGTCATTCTGAAGGCATCACAACTTTTATGTATAATCCCATCCAGTTCTACACCAATTAATTAGACTTTTCGGCTTGTCTGAGAAGCTGACTCGTGCTTAGTAGCGCACTAGTCCATATTTTGTTCCTGGGAAATGGAGTGAATCTCTGACTTTGTCCCTGTCTGACGCCGGTGTCACACACACAGGGCTGGGATAGCGGGTAGCTAGTAGGGAATTTATCACTGGCTCACACCTGTCACATCGGCATCTGGAACTAAGTGGAAACACTTGCTGTCAAACGACCCTTCACCTCTAGGAGGTTGGAAGACCCATCATTACTACTTGTAGGAAGAGAGGTATTACTAGTGTATGTTTTTCACATCAGCTGCATAAAAGACCAAGCAGCCAACATATGAACATGGTAAAATTTGTAAATTCAGTTCACACACTTAAGCGGGATAGGTGTGTTCTATATGCATATCAATGGCATATGATATTACTGTATATTCTCCTGGAGCTGGGAAACCCAACAAAATACATCTGCCTGTTACTGTATACAGTTATGCACTTGCCATGATCCACAAATCTGCAGTCATTTAAATATAGGAATAAATAAGGAGTATCAGATTAACACAGTGTAAAAATATATACATTTTATTAAGGTATTAATATAAAATCGTAATAAAGTAAAGTGGCAAAATGCATAGACAAACACAGAAAGCAGGGTGACACAGTCACCATGAACATCCATAATAGGTAAGGCAATAATACATGGTAGTATTAATGAATACATCCTGGTCAGACCTGTCCCAGTGTGTTAAGAATGCATAATAACAAGTGAATACACACAATCAATAAATATAACCAAGGGATTAAGCTTACTAAGGAATGGGATGGATGACCCTGAGGTGGATGGCAGTCATGTAGACTGCGGAAAATTAACTCAACCCTGGAAAACCCCTTTAAGTGGGACAAGAAAATAAAATCAGGATGTCCCACTGCTGTGGACTATGGCTATTGGCCCACAGTTATTAAATCACATACACCACTTTAGGTCAAAAGTTGAGCCTGTAGATTACCTACCATTGAAAAGAAAACCTCTCCACGTTCCCAACTAGATCTATATTCTCACATCAAGGATCTTATGAACTTTGAATACCGGGCAGCACTTAATGACAAAACTGTAGAGAGATTTAACCTTTTTTGGTCTCCTTGGATTCCTTTTGGGCCATGTTAAATAAATATATGACCTCTATGAGATGGATAAAACTAGGTCAAAACATTCCACATCATTCCTCCCTTTCGTCTGCGTCTATGTGTTTGTTTGTAAAATTTTACTCTTTATCTACTTCAATATGTTTAGGTATTACTTTAGTATAAGATTGGTTTTTAACCTATAAATGGTAGTGAAAAATCTAAAATGCCTAATTATTTTTTCTTTTCCTGTAAAATTTGAAAAATTTCAATAAAAACTACAATTAAAAAAAAACAAAAGTTGAGCCTGTGAAAGTAACAAATTCCTCACCTCTCCCATCCAAAAAAGACCTTTCCAGGGATTCACCAGTTTTAAAAAGTGCAGGGAAATGTAGTTACTGTTATCATAGAGTGGGGGAGGCCTAAAAGGTTTAGACTTAAGATAAATAATTACGTTTTCTATGTAATTTTTGCAATGGATCTTTTAAAACTGGATTCCAAACAGAATATGTCAGTATATTTTTAATTTCTTTTTTATCCAGTCACCGATTCGAAAGAGAATAGTGCATGCTGCCTCCCCCTCACCCCCAACAATGGCATGTGGAAAATGTTCATCTCCATGTGCTGTCTGTTTGGCCTGTATGGAAAACTGATTGCAGAAATAGACGAGAATTATCTGTCATGATGTAGCATTTTTGAATGTGGTGGAAATATATTTATAGTGCTGATATATATGCACCAGAACCCCTGGGTACTATCCTCACATACTCCTGTGCACAGATCTTGTATTCAAGCAGCAGTCAGCCATGTCGTACCGCGGGTCCATGCATGTCTGTATTTCTGCTGCTACTTCTGAGCCAGGAGGCTAGTAAAAAGGCGACCACAGTGAGCTTAGAGATACAGCTTCCGTGTATCATTCCCATACAACATGTCTTGGCTGCTGCCTCTCATTTAAAGAGACGCTCCTTCATATAGAAACGGAGAGGAGGTATTAAATAAAAAAAATCCCAGGAAGAAAGAGGCTCCCTTATCTCTGGGAGACAGTTGTCAGGAATCACTTTGGCTGAATCGTTTTGTCTCCATGCTGCTTTGCTGTCAAGCCGGCCTCAGGACATGGATCAAAGGAGAGAGACGAGCTCTGCTGACGCTACTGATCCCCTCAGTTCAGAAGAAGCAAGCGACAGAGAGGCTGTGCTCCACATCAAATGCTGGAGAGAGAAAGTGATAGGGATGGAGGGAGGGAACAGGGGGATGCGCAGGGGAGCAGATAACATGAGTGCCGAGTGTGGATGAGTATGCCCAAAACTCCGATGGCTTAGAAAGTTTTCATTGGACCCATTAACCCATTTTTTGTTACTAACTTGCTGTCATTTGCAACTTTTGTGATGTTGACGGGATAAAATGTTAATAAGTAATTCCCCATAAACTTACACAGTCTGGCGTTTAGTACACAGTAGACATGTTTACATCTATTCTCTAGAGAAACAGCTGCACTATTTTTTTTAATGGCCTTTGGCAATTTGATGGATGAAGATCTGTAGGAAGATTTATCTTGTGCAGCCTAGATAGGTCCACCAGGGTCTTAGCCGTTATCTTGCTAGTATCAAGCCATCGGGTTGCAGGTCTTCCTCTTCGCCTTGCTCCTTCTATTCTTCTGGCCATAATGTCCTTCTCCAGTGATTGCGCTCTTTGTATGATGTGTGCACAGGTCGTAGCTTGGTGATTCTTGCTTCCAGTGACATGTCTGGCTTGACTTGTTCTTCTTGTCATCCATGGCATTGATAGCATCCTTCTCTAGCACTACATTTCAAAGCCGTTGATTCTTCTTCTGTCTTGTTTCTTTATTGTCCAGGTTTCACATCCGTATATTGCCACAAAAAATATGACACGATTTGAAGACCTAGTTCAGTGACTTCATTTTTGATTTGCCCATAGCGATTCTCCTATTGACTTCTGGCGTCGCCGCTGCATCTTGAGGGATCATCGATCCGAGTAGGTTGAAGTCCTTAACATTTTCCAGTACTTCACCAGCATTAAATGGGTTTTCCATTTAAAAAAAAATAGCAGGTACAGTCTTGATTCGCTGCCGCTGCTTTGGTCTCTGTGTTAGGGCTGCGGTAGTGATGTCAGCCCTGCAGCCAGTCACTAAGCTCAGCGTCACTGTGGATGTAGACAGCACTAGCCATTGAGCTTAGTGATTAGCTGCAGCAGTGATGTGCGCAGTTCACAGGATATCACTGCTGCAACAAAAGCATAACAGCAGCAGAGAGAGCTGTTGCTGTATTGGTATAGGGAGAGTAACTGCTGCATTTGTTTTTTACAAGTATGCAATCATTTGGGGATGACTTTTTAAAAATTGGAAAACCCCTGTAAGCTTGGGCCACTTGGTGAGTTTAATATAGAAAAGCACAGTAAAACAAACGTATAAAAATACTGTGTTATAAAAAAGTAACAGTAAACAGCAAGTGCTAGTAAAAGGATGATAAAACACAGGGTATTTGGTTGATAAGTTTTTTTGCAAAAAATGTATACTAAGCCGCTGTTAGGGTCTGCGGAACGCACCAAATAAATATAGATAATAGGTGCGTTCGCCGTGCAGGCAGAGCCTGCTGCTAGTAAGATGGCACTATATGGCGATATAAGCGAACTCTGTTACACCACAGAGTCGCTGACATAGATGCTGTGGCACTATATGGCGGTATAAGCGAACTCTGTTACACCACAGAGTCGCTGACATAGATACAGTGGCACTATATGGCGGTATGAGCGAACTCTGTTACTCCACAGAGTGACTGTGGTAGAGACCGTGTCCTGTTATGTTAACCCTACAGGAGAACACAGATAACTGCAGAGCGGATAGCAGTCCGTGGTCATGCAGACAAAAACGCAAACAACCAACTCCTCACCGGAGTAGCCGGTATTCTAGAGGCTATTACAGCCAAGCCCTGAACACGTGCATACAAAACTCCTCACCGGAGGTGCCGATATTCTAGGGGCTTATTTCAGCCGAGCCCTAACCACATACGTACATGACCACACTGGCGCAAAGCACATAACAGGATTGATACTAGCGCATGGCCGTGCAGCCATGCAACTCTTTTATAGCAGCAACTACAAGACCTTCCAGAAAAGGACCAATGAGAAACTGTTCCAGAACACAAGCAGTTTCAGGACCCTACTGGCGGACCAATAGGAGTTGCTGCAGTACCTGAGCATGTGACCCTTGGTCTCCAATGGAAGACCTTGCGGCGGGTATGCTCAGAAGGAAACACACAGGACTTAGTCTCAAATACGTGTGCTGACCTGCACTGGTTATAATTGCAGGACCTGGAGAGGCAGCAGTCATCCTCTGCACAGTATTAGACTGGGCGAGACGCTGGGACCGACGTCTCTGCTGAGCAGGTTCCACTGCGGCCGGAGACGGATGGGGGACCGCAGCGGGACTGGCTCGAGATTCCCCTTGTGCAGCAGTGGGAACTCGACCCCTAACAGCCGCTCTACCAAACTTCAAGGTGTACCCGTATCAGAGCAGTCCCTGACTAATGTGCTTAATCCCTATCTGATGTATTTAAAAACATGGTCATGTGTATAGTACCTATATGAGCAGGATTCAGAAAGGTAATGTCCAATGTGGAAACTCTGCAGAGAACAGCTTTTAAGTGCATGGCTCACAAAGGAGGAGTGGAAAAACTCCATGATCTTGCAAAAAAACAAGAAACCAATTAAATACAAACTCATGAGCCATGCACACAGTGAACAAGCCTATAGGGACAGTGTTCACAACACCGGAAGACTGAAACATAGAAAAGCACAGTTAAACAAACGTATGTTTCAGTCAGGCCGTTCTCTGCAGCGTGTCTACATTGGACATTACCTTTCTGAATCCTGCTCATATAGGTACTAAACACGTGACCAGATTTTTAAATACATCAGTTAGGGATTAAACACATTAGGGACTGCTCTGATACGGGTATACCTTGACGTTTGGTAGAGCGGCTTAGTATACATTTTTTACAAAAAACGTATCAACGAAATACCCTGTGTTTTATCATCTTTTTACTAGCACTTGCTGTTTACTGTTACTTTTTTACAACAGAGTATTTTTATACGTATGTTTTACTGTGCTTTTCTATATTTGAGTCTTCCGGTGGTGTGAACACGGTCCCTACAGACTTGTTCACTGTGTGCATGGTTCATGTGTTTGTATTCACTTGGTGAGTTTAGCATACTTTATACAACGAAGATCGCAATATCAAACACCTCAAACTTATGTGTCACGATTGCGGCAAATTGCTGATCACAACACTACTTTCACTTACATTATGGTGCCATGCAACAGTGGCCTGCTGCACGACTTGTTGCTATCTAGCCCCAGACTGAAATGGAAACTTTACCCAGATCCTTACTCAGCTTTGCTTTTATTATAGGATTTGTAGGAGTCTAAAGCCCCCGTCTCACACAGCGATCTCGCTAGCGAGATCGCTGCTGAGTCACTAGTTTTGTGACACAACAGCGATCTCCCCAGCGATATTGCTGTGTGTGACATTCAGCGACGATCAGCCCCCTGCTGGGTATCGCTGATCGTCGCTGAATGTCCTGGACATTTTTTTGATCGCTGGTCTCCCGCTGGCCAGCACGCATCGCTGCGTGTGACAGGCGGGAGAGCAGCGATCCGCTGGTAACCAATGTACACAGCGGGTTTCCAGGCACGGGGCTGTGCCTGGAAACCCGATGTGTACCTTGGATACCAGCGCCCTGATGCAGGGAGCTGGTAACCAAGGTACACATCGGGTTTCCAGGCACTGCGCAGCACCTGGAAACCCGACGTGTACCTTGGTTACCAGCTCCCTCCATCAGGGCGCTGGTATCCAACGTACACTGCGGATAACTAAGCGACGTTACCCGCAGTGTCGCTGTGCTGATCGCTGCCTGAGCTGCCTGTTTGGCAGCTCACCAGCGATCATGTAGCTTCACACCAGCGATCCTGACAAGTGCATATCGTTGTCGGGATCGCTGGTGTGTCGCTAGGTGAGACGGGACCCTAACAAGCAGAGGTTGCAGATACTGTGTGACACTAAAGAACTGAATCAGAGGGACAAAGGAGAAAAACCTCTTGGTAAATGGTGACCATTTCAAACAGCTTCTCAAATCTCTATTTTTTTTCATAATGTAGTTAGAGATCTTACAAGGTTTGGCTGAAGATGTCTTTTGTGCATTTGGAAATAAATAAATAGCATATCTTAATTTTATAGCATGTTCACAGATTTTTCACAGATTTCAGTGTTTATTCCGTGCTGAAATCCAGGTAAAAATCTCCCAAAACCAATGGAAACATTGCTGTCATTTGTAAATTTCCATTGCCTTCCACATGTCCATGAACTGTTCCATAGTGGATTTAAAAAATTGATTTTAATAGGGGTAATGTAATTTATTGAATTGTATTTCATGTGAATTCCTTGTCAGAAATTTTAGGTGGGGTGAATGCCCAGTAAGTGCATATTTTTAGGTCTGTACTTTCCTTATCTGAAGCTCTCATTTTTATTAGTAGTATAGAATAAACGTAGGACTAAAGGCACTGTCACACTTAGCGATCACACTAGCGATCACGACAACGACACAACCTGGCGAGATCGCTAGTGCGATCGCTATGTGGTCGCTAGTTAGCTTCCAAACACAAAGATCTCATCAGAGATCAGCGATCTGTATAACGACCTCTGCAGTCGTTGGGAAAACCTAGTCCCACCTGCTACGCTGGTAAAGTCGTTCATAAAGGGTGTCACACTCAGCGATTCAGGCTCACCAGTGGGACACCAACGACCAAAAAACGGCTCAGAACGTTCATAAGCGATCAACGACATCTCAGCAGGGGCCACATCGCTGCTACATGTCACACACAGCTGCGTCGCTAACGAGATCGCTACTGCATCATAAAATCGGTGACTCTTTAGCGATCTTGTTAGCGATCTCGCTCAGTGTGACAGTACCTTAAGGGCCCCGTCTCACATAGCGAGATCGCTGCTGAGTCACAAGTTTTGTGACGCAATAGCGATCTCGCTATGTCTGACACGTACCAGCGATCAGGCCCCTACTGTGAATCGCTGGTCGTGTCAGAAATGCCTGGACTTTTTTTTGATCGCTGGTCTCCCGCTGGCCAGCACGCATCGCTGAGTGTGGCAGGCAGGAGACCAGCGATCAGCTGGTAACCAAGGTACACATCGGGTTTCCAGGCACCGCGCAGCGCCTGGAAACCCGATGTGTACCTTGGTTACCAGCTCCCTGCATCAGCGGGCTGGTATCCAATGTACACAGCGGGTAACTAAGCGACGTTACCTGCAGTGTCGCTGTCCTGATCGCTGCCTGAGCTGCCTATTTGGCAGCTCAGCAGCGATCATGTAGCGACACACCAGCGATCCTGACAAGTTCATATCGTTGTCGGGATCGCTGGTGCGTCGCTATGTGAGACGGGGCCCTAAGGGTCCCATCACACTCTTCAATATCCCAGCGATCCCACCAACGATCCGACCTGGATGGGATCGCTGGGACATCGTTAGCTGATCGCTTGTGAGCTGTCACATGGGCAGACTCATCAGCGATCAGGACCAGCGAGCACCCTGGTATCCAAGGTTAACAGCGGGTAACTAAGGGCTGCATGGCGCCTAGTTACCCAATATGTACATTGGATACCAGCTCGCTGATCGTTGGTCTCCCGCTGTCACACGCAGCGATGCGCGCTGGCCAGCGGGAGACCAACGTTGAAAAAATGGTCCAAGACATTCAACGACGATCAGCGATACCCAGCAGGGGGGCCGGTCGTCGCTGCGTGTCACACATAGCAAGATCACTGGCTAGGTCGCTGTTGCGTCACAAAATCGCAAAATCAGTGACGCTTCAGCGATCTCGCTTAGTGTGACGGGGGCTTAACAAGTGGGCCCTTCAGATTTACTCATGGACTTTTCTATTTGACTTTGTGGTGTATATACGGTATCTGATTTGGAATTGTAATTCCATTTATCTGGCCAGATTATCTTTATGTACAGGTGTGGTGTTTTTACACAGGCAAGATGACCAAATGAATTCCCTATTTTTTTATTTAAAATGTGAATTTTTCCATTTAGTTCCCTGCTTTGTAAACATCAATTTTGGGGTATTTTATTTATTTATTGCTTGTATAGCATCCATTACTTGCATAGCTTTATAGACATTATCATCGCTGTCCCTTTTGGGGCTCACAATCTACATTCCCTATCAGTCTTTAGAGTGTAGGAGAAACCCCCGCAAACACGGGAAGAACATACAAACTTCTTGCAAATGGTGGGATTTGAATCCAGGAACTTGAGCGCTGCAAGTGCTAATCACTGAGCCTCCATGATGGCTACTTTCTCATTTATAACAATACATTTTTTTATGCTACATGATTGTAATAAAGCATCTTCATACATTTACTTGCAGCGTATGGAGAGACTGCATGTCCTCAGGCAGGCCGACAGTGTTATCATTTCCCTCCAGCAAGTAAAGGGTACTCTAATGCCATTATGTCAGGTGATTCATTTTGTTCTTACTAATTCTGCTACAAACGCAATTACCAATCTGTTTTGAAACTTTTGGACACTTGCTCCACTAATTATTGTAATAAATGTGCAGCATGATGCTGAAGTGTCTATATGTCATGACTATGAGCTGTTAATAAACGCTTTTTTTTCCAGAGACAAACTCCACACTCAATAAAGTACATTTGGCAGTTTTCCTAAGTAAGCAAAAAGCCCAACTAGAAATCTTCCCTCTCTGGGGACACTAAGAAATCCCAGCTCTGCCTCGGAAAATACAGAGGTTTTCAGTATTTTTTTTCTCATGTGTAAAGGAATGTGCAGCTCTTAATACCCTGACTGACAGCAACAGGTGGCTTCCCATCACCCAGCATCCCAGATTCCTTCATGTGATGTTAGTGTGGAGTGTAAAACCAGCAATAAAATACTGGATAGATGCCCAGGTCCTGACATAGAACCAAAATGCCACAATGTACTGCACCCATCCATATAATATACTAGTGTTTCCTGAGTGGCAGGTTCTGATGAGTATTGGACCATATCGGACTTTAGGTGTATTCATTAGACCTTATTCTTGGGTCCCGTTCACACAGGGTTTTATTAGTTCAGTTGTAATATGAAAACTTCTGTAGCTTGAAGTGTTTTTTTTCTTTTATTATGTTCCAAACATACCTATTTAGTGGCCCCTATGAAATAAAAGGGCAGAAAAAATTGATACCTTTAGTATTCTGCGTTACAAAAAGCCATTGATCTCCATAACCCTAGAAAGCAAATGCTGCGAATGCAGACATTAAAAATGTTACCATATACTTTTAACTAACCATGGCCCAAAAATAAAAGTGGGATGAATCATTAAAACTTTACTAAAAGCGAATGACTTTACGTTGGACTTTAGAGCAGTAGCTTAACTCTTCCAGCACTACTTGTATAGTCCTACTAGTACCAGCATATGTTTTTAGAGATGACCTGCTTAGAACAAAAAGTTTACATTACTCCCTGCACTCGACACATTAAGGCAAAAAAAAATTTATTTTGTTTTTGGTTATTTCATGCCATTCATCTTGGGATAGCTCAAGCCAAGAGGAAAGCTAATGAAGGAGACGTTTATATACTAATAGAGGATGAGATTGAGCCCCTTCGATATGAGGGAAGTAACACTCGGCTCTGTCTTATCGCACTCTGACCAATCACGGCCCCTCACAGCTGCACATAACGTTCCTTTGCCCTGTCGTCTCTGTCTGACTACCACTGCCTTATCCACACAGAGCAGCCGGCAAGAAGCAGGGTTGACTTTCAGAGAGGGAAAATCCTTAATGCTCGCTCCCTCAGCCTCTGTAATGCTAGGATGTCGCCAATCTGCTTTGAGGGATGGAAAGATTAAGAAGAATAAAAAAAATTGCAATAAAATATGTGTGAACGAGGGGGTAATTGTGGACAAATGCAGCATTGAAATTCATTTTTCAGCTCTTTTACACACCATTTCAATCTTATTTTCTGCTTGTTAATGAGATCTTGTTGGTCGAGGGTGGGCCGAGCTGCCCAATATCGCTGGGTAATTGCACATAATTTTCTCTTTACCAATGATTTGCATCAGTTTTTTTTTCTAATTTTGTAGTATTTAACATCCCTTGCAGTTCCCCTCCCGCGCCCAGCAAGTCTCATTTTAAATGCCTATTATAAGCGCAGCGCCTTGGAAAAGAAAAGAAGCAGGGCGCGATAGGAAGAAAGAGGGAGAACATAGAAGAGGCCCACGTGATTATCGCCGAGCGCACAACCAGGTTACAACACCACCATGTTATAGATATGCCGTGCCGAGTTTACCAGTCTTAATCGACAATTGTGATGCTAATGTTCCAGAATTTGTCGACTACATCTTTTCCTCTATATAGACAATTATATTGGTGTTTAACACACACGGGACAAACATAAAATCAAGTAATGGATGTTACATGAGCTGTCAACTACTGGAAATCACGCTTAATATATTATGGATTATCTCTTTGTCAGTTCTTCAGCCCTTTGCCATGACTAAGTGAGAGCGCTATGGGCTGGGATACTGTCCATTAGAAGATTAGGACAAAATCAGGGGAATGAGCGAGAGCAGATCTGTTTGTTTGCGTTTCATCATTGATATTCCTAAACTGATCTATTTATGGACTGGTAATTATTTCAGCGTCTACATTTTCCGAGGGTCGATGTAACAAAAATAAGGCTGCAAATGTATCTCCTGTTACAACCTCCTCTATTGCCGATATGATGCATTTCTAAGGTTTCATGGCAGTGCAGACTAGACTTTTACAAGGCACTGTGCAAACCCAGTTTTAACCCTGCTTTATTCTTGTGTGGCCGATATGCCACACAGTGCTGGCAATTAACTACACTAGATTAAATGCATGTCATTCTAGATCAAGATAATGAGATATTGGATATCTAGAATATTTTCCAAGAAAAAGAAGGGTGGAAAAAGTCATTTTCTTTTCCTTAATGAGTGTGGAAAGCATAACTCCTATAGTCCCTAATGTATTCCATTGCATGTAAAAAGCTCAGTATCTGCTACTACCAATACTCCCCGACATATATCTCAGTCCTAACAGAGTCCAATATAATATACAGTGCTCCTGATAATTATTTTCTATTCCTCACAGTCTCCAGATTATTAAAGGCTCCCTTTAGTGCCCAATATTTCCCACTCTGCTGTTCCCCACATGTGTGGGAATACTTACCATGTCAATATCTTTCCCTTCCTGCACTCTAAAATATCCAGGGCTCCCCACAGCGCTCAATATCTCTTTCGTGTACAACACTTGCCCGTAATTCAGGATTGTAGGCAAGATACTGTTAACCTAGAAGTCCATCACATTGGATATTCTATGCACATGTGGCGATGACGTTACCTACATCCTTCACCTGACTCCATATTCAAGTATCTCTTGGTATATACGTCGCAGAGCATCCTGCGCAACCATTAGCGTTTCAGTTGCTGCAAAACTACAACTCCCAACATGCCCTGACTTAAGGAACTTTGCTCTAGATGATGATTAATACAAGTTTATTTTTTTTCTCAATTTATTCAACACTGTGCTAGCTGCTAATAACCCAGTATGTGCACCCTTTTCACAGCTATTTGCACCGTCTATGCAACCATACCAAAAATAGGATATAAAAAGGGTAATATTCTACAGTCTCAAAATATTTATGGGACTACGGTGACAAAGCAAGACCCCAAATTATTGTTTAGTTTAATCTTTTATATAATGTGTCATCAAAACTCCTAACTGAGATACAAGAGTCTGGAGCTATAGATGACTAGGGAGTGTACATTTACCACTGCTGCTTTCCAGAACATAAGTCTAAGGATTAATGGATTTACCGCTGCTTACCTGTGGGGAGAGGCCGTTACCGACCGGATTCATATGGTTCGACGGGCCTCCAGGGTTGATAAAGCTGTCGGAGTAGGTGGAGAAGCTATGTCTTGCTCCATAAGCGGCCCCTGTGTCTGCAGTTGCAGCAGATAAACCTCCTTGATGCATCGATGAAGGGGGAAGAGGCTGAGGTCTGTGGAGCGTGCTTCCTCCATCTATGGATACAGAGACCGGAACATTGGGTGATATTCTGAGTGTGGTGATTGGGATTACCCATGATATAATGAGAATGACCCGTACATTAAGTACTTTCACCTATACAGATGTAATACGTGTGGCAATATATATATATATATATATATATATATATATATGGGTATGAAGGAACCACAGCAAAAGTTCACAAGCAAAACGGGTTCATAATCTATTCGACAACGCAAAACAAAAGAATGACGGTCCTGACCTTGCGAGAGGCTGGCCGTTGGGTACGCCGTCTCAGAGAGCTGGTATGGGGGCAATGCTGGCATTCCTGTGGGAGGAAAGCCACCAGGCAGTAAGTGGTTGAAGGCAGCCAGCTGGTTGGCTCCTGCTTGTTTTCGCCACCTAGCTCTTCGGTTACTGAACCAGACCTGTAGTGGGTAGAGAAAAAACTAATAGGATTAGCAAAAAAAATAGTTATTACCTTAATAACTACCGATGCAAATATATAAATGGTGACATCCTAATTTACTGCAGATTCAAGCTTCAGTGCATCTGGCGATCAATAATGGAGTCCAGAGTATGATTTTATTAATCTGGGGTCAATTTTATTAAAGTGCTCTGTTGTATCTGAAGACATTGTAGTGGGGTGGTCAGCCTGACTATGATGGGAACGCTCTTCAGCTGCCAGGATGTTAGCGTGAGGAATGGGACAGGAATGCGCCAAACAGCTGCTGCAGGAACACTGGCAGGTCCACCGTACAAGCTGCCAGAGGCCGGGGGTAATCTGCTCATGTGGAAGAGAAATATGCAAGGCAGTCTTCCCAGGATCCCAGCTGAGAAGGTGATTTCACATCACAGACCCCTCCATACGACCTCTGCACCATCATGGTCTTTGGTGAGCAGCCAATAGTGAACCCATGAAGTATAGTGGCACCATAGAATAACACCAGGGTATTAGAGAATATGATTATCTCTCACACAATTAGAGAGTTAGCTCATAAGACAAGTACAGATCCTTTACATATCATATACATACTGTATACTGTTTCTCTTCTGCAGGAAGCCCCTCTCCGAGCTTGTAACCCAATCCATGAACTTCTGTCAGAATTAGCACTTCTAACTAATTTCACTGTCCCCCATGCTCAATCCCTGCCCACCCCCGTTGTCTAGAGACCCTATTATATTCACAAATCTGTTTACACCCTTCACCCTTTGGATCTCTGTGTACATATCTGATCTGAAGTTACGCCGTCAAATACAGTCCTTGTCAGAGAGTTCCCACAAGTACTGTGAGCACCTGCTCTGCATCTACGAACAGTAGCAGCAACAAGTGCCCAGCAGGTTCGTCTTATTCATACATTTACATTCAGATTCATACTCATTTACTGAAAGAATTTTACAGCCAAATCCTTTTTTTATCCATAATTAAAAAAAACTAATAATAAAGTAGATGCCATTGAATCTGCCTGCAGTAACACACAAGGACCTGCAATGCATACCTGCACCCTAGCTTCAGTGAGCTTGGTCCTCTGTGCTAGTTCTTCCCTGGTGTATATATCTGGATAATGTGTCCTTTCAAAGGCTTTCTCCAGCTCTTCTAGTTGCTCAGCAGTGAAGGTTGTTCGGCTGCGGCGCTGTTTCCGCTTTAGAGGAAGGTCTGGTTCTGACTCCACATCTGACCCTTCATCCAGACGATTCCCTGATGGGAGAACAACACTGGTTTATTATCATCCCAGGTCTAACGTTCCCAAAACCACTCCCTATTTCTTCAGTCTGCAAAGTACAGTTACTGTTCATCTATCACCCTCTGCTTGCTGTCATTGAGTAAAAACCTTGATTTTTTCTATTCAGTTGTCCTGTACTGAAAGCTGCAGAAGTGACACACCTGTGCATGTAAAGGCATCGGTGCTTCCTGCACGGCTTTCCTGGTCAGGTTTTCACTATCTGAATATGAACGATAATGTTCTTATTCCCTGACAGCCATCAGGGGTACTTAAAATGGTGAGAGTCTAAAACACACATTACATTGCAAAAATGCATAATTATTTTTTAGTAATAAAGCCTGTGTAGTTGAAATGTGAGAATGTAAATGCTACACACTAAATTGTCTATGTATGAGGTATACATTTTATTTATGGAAGGAAGTAACATTCTCAATCTTGTTATAGGTTACATTTTCAAAAAACTGGCATCTTCTAATGCAAATTTTGGGATGGCCGTTCTGCTTATAATAGAAGTGGACATAAGACACTAGAAAAGGATCTTCTCATGCCCATCGTCCGTATTTTGTCCTGGTCCCACGGGCTAAACATGGCAGATACATGAGTTCACTCTGGAAAGCAAACCAAATTGAGCGCCCTCTGGCTTTGAGCTGGAGTCAGTGTAACTGCGCACATCTCAAGGTATAAATGAGTTTTGAAATAAAGATATTGGAGAACTTGCTTAAAGCCTTTCATCCTTATTACTTCATAATGATGCAATTAACAGCCCCCATCTCCAAACCATTAATGTCCCCAGCTCTGAGCTGCGGACACGTATCCAGATAATCTCTGGAAATGTGCCCACCTTGTCTATATATTTGCTGCTCAGTAATTTCACATAATCCTCTTAGCGGGAAAGGCAACAGAATAAGTGGGGATGTGACCTTATCATTCTCAGGTTAGCTGACTTTTAATGAAAATGTATGAGTCCAGAGGAATGTGATGGGCAAATCCGCAGTCTACTCTGGTTTTACCAGTTTAGGAGTCAAAATAAAAGATAAAGGCATGAAATACACAGAAGTAACTCAGAAACTTATTTTTGTTTTACTTTCTCTATATTAGGTATTAATGTTGCATTTTTTTTATTTTTAAGTGTAATTTTAGTGGGAAGTATTTTTTTTTCGATCAGAATCAAATTCTTTCCATATCATGAATATTGAAGATAGAGCTGGTAGACTGGTTGCAATCCACACTTAATCTCTTGGTGACCTCTGCTTCACTTTGTAAGAGAAGAAACACAAATATTAAGATTCCCAGCTGCTCTTTTCTTTGCAGTTATGACAGGTCCAATGGAGGAGAAAGGGGGGAGATAGGAGCCTGGGGTGGAGCTATGCTGAAAAACATCCAAATCCTATGCACGGAGACCCCAAACTTGAAAACAGCTGGGCACATATTGTAGCAGCTCCCATACTAATAAATAGAAATGGTCTAAAGTCAGACAGCAGCCCACATAAAATCATAAAGGTTGCAAACAATCCTTTGATAAACGAATGCAGAATGTGAGCTACACCACGACATCCCTACACCCCTCCCCCCAAAAACTTTATTACAGTTTAATGCAGCTTAGAATCCATGGCGTGCAGCAATAGAAGGAAAATGAAGCCAGTAATAGTTTATATGCGTTTTAATCAAGTAATTCGGCCAAAGCAGAATGACACTCCGGGTCGGTGTGGTGCCCTTGAATACCAAACAGACGGGGAGCAGAGTTTGGAAAATGAAAAAGTGATTTACAGCTCAGCTGGAGTCCACGAAGCTGCAGAGCTGTATTATGGGGGGGGGGCTCCGGAGGCTAGGCTTATTTCTTATTTTTAACCAAAGCTAAACCAGCCAAGTGTGACACAAGAAACATCGAAGTCGTAGATTTCAGCCCAAACGATGCTTTTCTGGCCAGTCTAGAATCTGTATGGAGAGGCTCCCAAGCCCCAGTAAGGAGTGAAATCTGGTTTTATATTGATTTCAATGGGGATTTTCACTTGACACCGTTGAATCTGACATTCTGGAACAGAAAAGCTTGTGATCTGATCAACTAATGAGGTTTGTGAATATCCCCACACATTTGTAATGGAGTTGGCAGCTTTTATTTCTAAGTCCAATTAGACTGTCATCTCTTAGCTCAGAAATCAGATTATTCTTTGAGGCTACTTTCTGAACTACTTTAACTATTATACCTTAAAGCCCCAGGAATTACATTTAATAGAAGCACATATTTAAGGAGTAAATTCAGTCTGATCCACTGATTGAACCATTTCTCTGACAGGGTCAGGCCGTTAGGGAGGTATGCGATATATATGGGTTAGGACACTACTTTAAAGAGGGTTTGGGGTATCCCTGGATCGCTGAGGCTTCCTGTGCCCCTGTCTTTTCCCATATAGGAACCTGCTAATGAATAAATGTACATTTTCCACGTGCTGTTCCCAGCTGCAAGGATCTGCATATGACTTAAAGTCTTAAAGGAGCCTGTGACAATTAACCACATTGTATGCTATAACTTAGATGTACAGTGGCTTCTGAAAGTATTCAGCCCGCTCCCCCTTGGCATTTTTTGTATTTTGTTACCTCACAACCTGGAATTTCACAGTTTTTTTTGAGGGTTTGCATCAATTCATGTACAGAAATTGCCTACAACTGTGAACATTTGGTTTTCTTTTTATTCTGAAACAAACAACCAATATGACAAAAAGCCTGAAAACTTCAGTGTGCATAACTATTCCCTCCCCCCAAAGTCAGTACTTTGTAGAGCCTCCTTTTGAGGCAATTACAGCTGCAAGTCGCTTTGGATAAGTCTCTATGAGCTTTTTGCACATTTTGCCACTGGGATTTTTGCTCATTCCTCAAGGCAAAACTGCTCCAGCTCCTTCAAGTTAGATGTTTTCCTCTGGTAAACAGCAATGTTCAAGTCTGACCACAGATTCATTCGATTAAGGTCTGGGCTGTGACTTGGCCACTCCAAAACATTTACAAGTTTCCCCCTAAGCCACATGAGTGTTACTTTAGCAGTATGCTTTGGGTCATTGTCTTGTTGGAAGTTGAACCTCCATCCCAGTCTCAAATCACTGACAGAACTGAAACAGGTGTTCCTGAAGAATATCCCTGTATTTCACACCATCTTCACCTCTACTTGGACCATTTTCCGTGTCCCTGCTGCTGAAAAACATTCCCACAGCATGATGCTGCCATCACCATGTTTCACTGTGGGCATGGTGTTCTTGGGGTGATGAGCAGTGTTGGTTTGGCGCCAGACATAGCGTTTACCTTGGTGGCCAAAAAGTTCAAGTTTGGTCTCATCTAACCACAGCACCTTCCTCCATGCATTTGCAGAGTCTCCCACATGTCTTTTGACAAACTCTAAACGATCCTTACAATTTTTGTGTAATCAAAGGTTTCTTTCTGCCCACTCTTCCATAAAGGTCACCTCTATGGAGTGTACGGCTTATTGTGGTTGTATGAACAGATACTCAAGTCTTTGCTTGGGAACTCTGCAGCTCCTTCAGGGTTACCTGTGGTCTCTGTGCTACCCCTCTGATTAATGCCCCCTTGCCTTGGCTGGTGGGCGCCTTCTCTTGGCAGGTTTGTTGTGGTACCATATTCTTTCCATTTGATAATAATAGATTTGATGGTGCTCCAGGGGTCTTCGGCGATTGGGATAGTTTTTATAACCCAACCCTGACTTGCACTTCTCAACAACTTTGTCCCTGACCTGTTTGGCGACTCCTTGGTCTTCATGGTGGTGTTTGGACATCTCCTTGGTCTTCATGGTGTTGTTTGGAGATCTCCTTTGTTCCTTGGTCTTCATGGTGTTTGGAGATCTCCTTGGTCTTCATGGTGGTGTTTGGAGATCTCTTTGGTCTTTATGGTGTTGTTTGGTTAGTGGTGCCTCTTGTTAATGGTGTTGCAGCCTCTGTGGCCTTTCGGAAATGGTAAAGTGTAAATGTTTACAGACATGTGACACTTAGATTGCACAGAGGGGGACGTTCTGTCACTAAGCATGGGACTTATGAAGGGAATTGCTTGCACCAGAAATTTTCAGGGGCTTGGTAGCAGAAGAGGTGAACACATACAGTACAGACCAAAAGGTTGGACACACCTTCTCATTCAACGATTTTTCTGTATTTTCACGACTATGAAAATTGTAGAATCACACTGAAGGCATCAAAACTATGAATTAACACATGTGGAATTATACATTACACTTTACAAAAAAGTGTGAAACAACTGAAAATATGTCTTATATTCTAGGTTCTTCAAAGTAGCCACCTTTTGCTTTGATGACTGCTTTGCACGCAGAAAAGGTGAACAGATGGACTCTACATGCCTGGTTCCCACCGTGAAGCATGGAGGAGGTGGTGTGATGGTGTGGGGGTGCTTTGCTGGTGACACTGTTGGGGATTTATTCAAAATTGAAGGCATACTGAACCAGCATGGCTACCACAGCATCTTGCAGCAGCATGCTATTCCATCCGGTTTGCGTTTAGTTGGACCATCATTTATTTTTCAACAGGACAATGACCCCAAACACACCTCCAGGCTGTGTAAGGGCTATTTGACCAAGAAGGAGCATGATGGGGTGCTACGCCAGATGACCTGGCCTCCACAGTCACCAGACCTGAACCCAATCGAGAAGGTTTGGGGTGAGCTGGACCGCTCACCGCTTCAATTTTGAATAAATCCCCAACATTGTCACCAGCAAAGCACCCCCACACCATCACACCACCTCCTCCATGCTTCACGGTGGGAACCAGGCATGCAGAGTCCATCCGTTCACCTTTTCCGCGTGCAAAGCAGTAATCAAAGCAAAGGGTGGCTACTTTGAAGAACCTAGAATATAAGACATATTTTCAGTTGTTTCTCACTTTTTTGTAAAGTGTAATGTATAATTCCACATGTGTTAATTCATAGTTTTGATGCCTTCAGTGTGATTCTACAATTTTCATAGTCATGAAAATACAGAAAAATCTTTGAATGAGGTGTGTCCAATCTTTTGGTCTGTACTGTATACACATTACAATTTTAGTTATTTGGTACCAGAAATTTAATTCTGCCAATATTTTTCTCACTTTACTTCACACAACTTAAGGTACTGCCACACTAAACAATCCCGCTAGCGATCACGATAACGACGCATACTAATGCGATCGCTAGCGGGATTGTTTCTATATCGCTAAATGCGGCCACATTTAGCGATATAGTTAACGACGCTATCGCCGTTAGCGATCTTCTTAACGACTTTAGCGGTACAAAAGTACCGCTAAATCGCTAAGAAAAGGTGCCACAAAGCGATTAGATACTTACCCAGCGGGAGCGCCGACGAGAAAATAGGGTCCGGAACGATTCCAGCGACGAGCGAGATCACAGCAGGAAGCTCGTCGCTGGAAGCTGCCGCACTGAACAATATCGCTAACGGGATCGCTAAATAGTGACGTTTTTTAGCGATCCCGTTAGCGATATTGTTTAGTGTGGCATACCCTTTAGACTATTCAGTGCTGATGCATCACCCTCAAAGCAGATTACACAAATATTTACACACAGGTTGTAACAAAATGAGTCCAAAGCCAAGGGAGTGAATACTTTCACAAGCCACTGTAGTTGAAAAAGTGAACTTAAATATTCCACGTATGGCAAGGCAATAAAGACCTGATAGGGATGATGAGAGCTGATAAAGAGTCATTATAGACCTCTCCATTGGACTTAGTAAACAAAGCGCACGACCTAAGAACTGCATCGTGCAAAAAAAATGGTTAGACAGGAGGAACTTGTTATAATTTATAAAATGTCTTCCTAGCTAAGCCAGAATAATTGCTGAAAGGCTGATACTTTTACACATGGAGTACATGACTGTTTCTTGATTTTCTTTTTTTAGGTGAACTTGTGTAGGGCGTCCTAGGATTCAAGCCTAATATATGGGTGTTAACAGTCTGTCTGTGAGGCGATTTTCTTCTAATGTTTATGGACAACTTAAGAGTTTCTTTTCTGCCTTAGATAAGGAATGAATGGTAAGGGAGAGTGAAGATGCTGAATGACAGCAACTTTGGGGGAGCCGGGCATCTTTGGGCTTTTTCTGAAGCATGTCCAAAGCTGTGAGATGTCTTTTATTGTCTCACCTTTTTTTGTGGTCAATCTTTCAGTGGAGGCCAAGGCTGCACCTTAGGGGCCGTTACTTCTGAATGTCTCAGTGACAGCCCTGAACAGTTCAATGTGATATCAATAAACCCAGACGTGTGAACATTGCCTTGCTGCTGCTAAGGATGGTGCGCCCTGCATATTAATACCTACAGCCGTGGGGGGGGGGGGGGTGGATTGAGTCAGGAGGGGGGTTACTAGGATGGGGCAATAGACAAATGATCACTTTAGCAGCCTTAGCAGTTGTGTTTTTTACCCTTTCAGTGCTGTGAGGAGTGGACACTGTAAAAACTCATCACCAATCAAAGAGGGTGCAGTGTGGATGCAAAAAGCAGGGCAGGAAGGTTAAGGGGCCAAGTGCAGGACCAGGGCTTAGGCTGTATATTATTGTACCATGAGTGGTGTCTTATAATTTTCCTATGTAATATAATATAATTAGACTTTATAACCTGAAATTATAATGACGTGTTTGATTTATCAGAGCAAATATTTTACACAGGTAAAGAAATAAACAGACGTACTTTCTCAAAGGGGTTGTAGAGACTTATATTGATGACTTATTCATTATTACCAGGTTGGCGAGGGGTCCGACACCTGTCACTTCCACCGATCAGAAGTTCTATGCTCTGCTTGTGAATGGAGCCAAACCTCTCATCTCCATACACTGTGCAGTGGTTGCTTTCATGTACCCTCTGTCCAGGTCCTACTGAAGTGACTGGGGGCTGCAGAACGGCCACTATACAGTGTATGAAACTGTGCTGTTTTCTCCTTTTATTATTTACATCTAGCCACTACCATCAGAGCTAAAAACTGCTGATCGATGGGGGGTGCTGAGTGTCTGATATCCATTATCTGATATTGATGACCTATCCTAAGCACAAGTCATCAATATGATAAGTCTTGAGAACCCCTTCAGACCCAACATAAGAATAGACTACACAGGCAGAAACTAGTTTTATCACAGTGGTGCAGGCTGTGACGTATTTGTTGTATCGCCCTAGTCACGTTACTTTTTTTTCCTTACACTTCATCTTACTTTACAACAATATTTTGCACCAAAATAATGGTAGATGATGCTAGTAAATCTGATGTGTTTTACGACGCCTTTTAGCCTCACTCCATCTTCTACACACTTCTAAACTTCCTGTAGGAAGTTGTCCAAGTACGGCCCGCAATGTACATGATGGCCGCAGGTCTCCTATGCCAAGCGGAACAGCCTCAATGGCATATCGTAGGCTGTTGAGTCAGATCAGGAGACTCACTGCCAGTCAGTACATCGCGGACCGCACCGTGTTTCCCCGACATTTGAATGAGGCTTGAAGCAAATGATAAATCTGGCGCACAGTAAATTCAGGTAAATCTCCAAAATTAAAAAAAAATGTAATTTGTTGTGTAACTATCTGCTGAGGCCTCATTACCATGTATCAGACAATTCAGTGTTTTCTCCTCCTGCACCGTTTCTGTTTTATAACAAAATGATGCCACATCTGATCCCATGAAATTTTGTGGGATTATTCTGATGCCGGATTGATTCATAGATGTTGTTTTGTCCTTGTGTGAACCCAGACTTATCATCCCATTCAGCTATGTTTCTCTTATCCGTTTAGTCGAGTACGACTCTGTCATTCTATACATCTATCTGTATTTTATATCTAGTCTATCGCATACAGCAGTTTACAATTACTCAGAAGTTGTCCGACTTAGTGGTTTTATTTTCAAGCCTTTTGTGGAATTGTTTTTTTTCACCAGTTCTCCTGGAAGACAAAAATGCCAGCAGATGAAACAAAAATCTAATGATTGCCACCTCAAGGGTTGATGAAGAAATGAACTCCTGCCTTGTAAAAAATAATAACTACCTTATACTCCCTGCGCAGATTTCTCTCCTCCTGTACTTTCGGGGAGGAATTCATAAAAAAAGATGGAAGACTGCTGGAATTGAAGCCCCAAGTCATTTCATGCAGGTGTTCTCCGACTCCTGCTGGCGAAGATGTGCAGCCCCAGGGGTAATAGCCGACCCTGTATTCTCTGCCCACCCTGTGGACTTATGAACATCTGAGCTGTCACTGACCAGTATGTGCCACTTGCTGTAGCTATGGTCAATGCACCATTGCATATCATTAGTATCGCCTCCTTTGTAGTGCTGGGTCATGTATGCAGCATAATCTGTGCAAAATGGAATAACATGGGCAGTCAGCTTTACAGCACTGTTGATCATTTAGATGTATTGAAGCTTAGTTCTCAAGTAGTTATGGCGAAGATATTTGCTAACTCTCCCTTAGCTTCATGATATCTTAGACACAATCCGCCTTTACTGGCCCACTGCCTTGAACTGAAGATTTTGGCCACCTAGCCCTCAAACCAAGCAGCTTTGCTCTCCCTGGAAGATGGTGGAGAAAATTAGACAAATTTCTGATTTGCAACACTTTGAGAACGTGTTTATTGTCATTGTTTAAGTGCAAATGTATAAATACAGCAATGCGAAGATTCGAGGCCGCAGCCGATGAAAAGCAGAAAATAAGAAATTTTCTGGCCGTAAGTGGCGTAGGCTAATGGTGATTTTTGAGGCATTGGACCATGGAAGTTACTTAGCACATTGATTACTGTGAAACTGGGCAAGAGGCTTATTTCTTAATTACTGTTACACATTGTGTCAAGCTAACACTCTCAGGAAGTCTCCCAGCCGCAGAGATAGCCAAGACATTATAAAAGACTGCCAGGCTGCATGTGTGAAATGGACACATCATGGCCGACGAGACGTCAGAGAGAATGCCAAAACTGCACAGATTGTAGCTACCGGCAGCCATGGCTGCAAGGATCACATATTATTTGGCATCACTACTCAAACACGTGGCAAAAAAACACACTACAGATCGTCTCTTGTATGTTCAGCAATGCACAATTTAGTGATGAAATCCCACAGACTGATCCAATTCTTTCTGGTTGAGAACGCCCATTTCCTTCAAACAGTGTCACAAGTTTTGCAAAGAACTTTGATATAAAAGAAAAGCTATGGGGCAAAATGCAGATCTGCAAATGGAAAATTCCTGGTTTTAATAGAAGCAGTTCATTTTCCAGCAGATTTGTAGTGGTGAGGGAAGTGCAGGGGTGCTGCTCCCCATGATCGCCCCACTTCTCCCAGGCGGCTGGCCGCTGTCCCAGAATCAGGTTATGTACATTTAGATGATGCCTGCAGAGGACTGGACTAACTCCAGTATATTGTGGAAGAAAAGAAAACTAGAAGGTCGGAATCGAGTACAGTGCATAAATTGCAAACAAATGGTCACTATTTCCGACAGCTTCTGTCCTTAAGTCAATTGCAACAATCCAACATCTGCTGATGTTCTTAACAGTGGTCAAATTTTTTTCTACCTCCTGTGGTTTGTTAACTTTACACCACCCCAACTTTCAGCATGACAAAGCAATTAAATCACGCGCCTGGATTCTTCCCTAATTAATTATGACTTTTTGGGGAACTTGCAATGACCTGTGTCAGAGAAGAAAGCTTACAGTAAAATTATTTTACTCTGGCACTAGTGGAGATTGATGTCTGCCTGATCGTGAATTGCCCTGGATTACTGGACAGTTGTAGACTAGAATGACAAACTTACAAGTCAAGGTAAAGAAACTCCAAAAAGACAACACGAGAAAGATCACTTTCTGATCTTGTGAAATTATGAAGGTGGGATCCAGAGTATCTGAATTTCTGGATACCAGTTCCTGTATGGTTTGTCACTGATACAGTATGTATGTCATACCTGGTATTTAATGTCCAGAGATCGTGAAAATAAGAAAAAAAATGGTAATAAACCCTACGAGTTCCACGGTCAGCTACATTTTGGCTGCACAGCCCTTGTGCATGAAATTCTGTTTTCAGAAAAATTATACATCAATAAAGCGTCATGATTGCTTAATGTTGGCAAAAATCTCGTTATTTCTTAGAATACAATGTGACAAGAAATGGTTTACATCATTTGTAAAATTCAGGCTTGTCATTTAAAACATGTTCCATATCTTTTGTCATTTCGCTTTCATTAGCCGTAGCATCTCACATCACAAATCCGGGTCAATACACAATCTATATTCTCACAGGGAGAAACAAGCCGATGATTTACCATACACAGCGCTACCACATGATGAACTGAAATGCATACAATCTCTGAAATCCTCTCATCCGTTCTGCACCGTCACCTTCTGGAAAGTAAAATTCTATAGAGATGGAGGCTATATGAACTCGCAAAGGGGCAACACACATCTACTTTCTGGAACTGGAGCTCAAAATGGTGGCAAGTATCGTATTTTGCGGATTATAAGACGCACCGGACTATAAGACGCACCACATACAATTGTAGGGCATCTTATAATCAGTTTTAACAGTAGTTTACCTGGGGTGGCGGTGGAGCGGGGTCACAGGAGGCAGGATCACAGGAGGCAGGGTCATTGCTTCAAGGGGCAAGCAGCGGCAGGAATGGGCGCTCATTAGATGTTGGCACTGGTGAGTGGAGTCCCCTTTGCCATTCAGTTCCCTGCAGTGGGTTTTGGGATGCACAGATTGAGATATCGGGAAATGAGATCACATCTCGAGATCTCAATCTACGCATGTGAGACCTCCGGCGGCCATTCTCCAGAAGCCCACCGCAGGGAGCTGAATGAGCGCCAACATCTAATGAGCGCCCAGGCACCGCATCATCAGCGCACTCCTGTCGCTACCGGCCTCCTGAACTAGTGACCCTGCCTACAGGGACCCCGCGCTGCCACCACCGATCCTCCCGGTAAGCTTGCTCTGGATTATAAGACGCACCCCATTTTCCTCCCAAATTTGCAAGAAAAAAATGCGTCTTATATTCTGAAAAATACAGTACATGCAAGAATTCATTCACGTGGAAGAAAAATGCAATAAAATCCACAATGGTTACTAGACATTCCTAAAAAGTTAGGGCCATGTCTGATGTAAGATCGGTAAACCGATGCTGTGACCGACCGGGCAAACCGAGGCCATATGTGCCGAATGTATATTTACCCTGTGATACTATTGTTAACATGCCCTGTTTGAATTGAACCTATCCTTAACCAAATGCACACACAGGCTTCGACTCATCATTGTCATTGCGCTTTATTTCTGAAGTAAAACTGGTTCTAATAGTGACATTTTTTGTTTGTGACCTAGTATTTAATGTGCACCTTCTTTAAGGTAACTTTACCTAGTTTGTCTGTTATTTTTGATTTCCTTATTCATATTTTTCATTTAATTTGACTTTTCGAAATATTGCAGAATTTTTGTGCAATTGTACCCCACTTTGTACTGGAGTACAAACCTGTCTAAATTTATTTTTGTGCTGTCCACGAGTAATGTGGAACATAAAAGAATATTTAAAAAATAAACACGAAATAAGATAATCTTTGATTTTCTGCACAAAATTTGTTTTAAAGTATTTGACTCCCAAAAAATGGTAACTAATATAAGTAAAAAAAAGTCACTTTTAAAAAGCTACAAATGATGAAATAGAGTCAAAGAAGCTTACATATTTTACATGGCACTTCCCAATAGAATGAATAATCTGCTTGTGGCAACGTCTGCTTTTTGCATTATAATATAATATAAATGCTAATTGTCAAGATTTTTTCTACTTTAGTTATAAAGATACAACATAAGATTTTTGTTGTTTTTCAGGATGGAAGATATTTTTTATATTAACCAAGGGAATGATTTGATTCGGATCATGACAGAGAGCAGCGGTCATCACTGACTAAGTGTTTTCGCTGATGAGTAAGTGAAGTGTCAGAATCCCATCGAGCCCAGAATCAAATGAATATTGCAATCAGTCATAGACCACATCTTATATCATTTTATTCCTGAGTGGAAGAGCCGGGAGGTTATTTGCTATATATACAGGGGCAATCCTCGCTGACTGCCCCGGGCTGACATTCTTGTTCCCTCTTATATATTACATGTGCTCAGAGGGTCTCTAAAGCCCCAGTCACTGTGTAAGGTCATGCTGGTAGATAGCCTCCTCTGTCTCAGGAGAATCTCTCATTTCCTTAACCTTTTAAGGGAACGTTTCATTCAGCCTCAGTAGTAGACAGTGCACAGGGCTTTAATTACAATACACCTGCAACATATATATTAACTGCTGTAGACAGTAGGTAAAAATCATGAGCTATATGGCATGTTGGATGTTTCTAGACAGAAAAACGTAGGCCTTATTTTTGGCAGTAGCCAAATGTTACATGAAAGTCAATAGTAACGTATAAAATTATATTCAGTGATGGCCAAAAGTGTTAAATAAAGTATTTCTCACAGAACATTATTGCAGTAACATGTTTTTTATACACATTTATTTCCTTTATGTGTGTTGGAGCAACAAAAAAAAACAGAGATAAAAAAAGGCAAAGTGGACATAACTTCACGCAAAACCCTAGAAATGGGCCAGACAAAATTAAAGGCACCTTTCCAAAATGTTGGTACTCAACTTTGTTTCAAGCATGTGATTCTTGTTCACACTCACCTGTGGCAAGCAACAGGTGTGGGCAATAAGAAAATCACACCTGAAATCAGATAAATAGGCGAGAAGTTGCCTCAATCTTTGTATTGTTTCTCTGTGTATGCAACACTAAAGGGTATGCCACACTAAACAACATCGCTAACGGGATCGCTAAAAAACGTCACTATTTAGCGATCCCGTTAGCGATGTTGTTGTGTGCGGCATCTACCAGCGACGTGGCCCCTGCTGTGATCTCGTCCGTCGTCCTGATCGTTCCGGACCCTATTTTCATCGCTGGCGTCCCTGGTAAGTATCTAATCGCTGAGTGTGGCACCTTTTTTAGCGATTTAGCGGTACTTTTGTACCGCTAAAGTCGTTAAGGAGATCGCTAACCGCGATAGCGTCCTTAACGATATCGCTAAATTAGGTAGCTACTAGCGATATAGAAATAATCCCGCTAGCGATCTCATTAGTATGCGACGCTAACGAGATCGCTAGCGGGATTGTGTAGTGTGGCAGTACCTTTAGCACGGAGAGCAGAAAGAGAAGAGAACTGTCTGATGACTTGAGAACCAAAATTATTGAAAAATATCACCAATCTCAAGGTTACAAGTCCATGTCTAGAGATCTTAATGTTCTTTTGTCTATGTGCGCAACATAATCAAGAAGTTTACAACCCATGGCACTGTAGCTAAGCTCCCTGGATGTGGACAGCAGAGAAAAATTGATGAAAGGTTGCAATACAGGATAGTCTGTATGGTGGATAAGCAGCACCAATCAAGGTCCAAAGAAATTCCAGATGTCATGCAGGCTCAGGGTGCATCAGTGTCAACGTGAACTATCAATCCACATGTGAATGGAATGAAATGAAACGCTATGGCAGGAGACCCAGGAGGACCACACTGCTGACACAAAGACAGAAAAAAAGCTAGACAGCAGTTTGCCAAAATGTACGTGAGTTAAGCCCCCGTCTCACACAGCGATCTCGCTAGCGAGATCGCTGCTGAGTCACTAGTTTTGTGACGCAGCAGCGATCTCACCAGCGATATCGCTGTGCGTGACATTCAGCGAAGATCAGCCCCCCTGCCGGGCATCGCTGATCGTCGCTGAATGTCCTGGACATTTTTTGATCGCTGGTCTCCCGCTGACAGGCATGCATCGCTACGTGTGACAGGCGGGAGACCAGCGATCCGCTGGTAACCAAGGTACACAGCGGGTTTCCAGGCGCGGGGCTGTGCCTAGAAACCCGCTGTGTACCTTGGATACCAGCGCCCTGATGCAGGGAGCTGGTAACCAAGGTACACAGCAGGTTTCCAGGCACCGCGCAGCGCCTGGAAACCCGATGTGTACCTTGGTTACCAGCTCCCTGCATCAGGGCGCTGGTATCCAACGTACACTGCGGGTAACTAAGCGATGTTACCCCAGTGTCGCTGTGCTGATCGCTGCCTGTTTGGCAGCTCAGCAGCGATCATGTAGCGACACACCAGCGATCCTGATCGTTGTCGGGATCGCTGGTGTATCGCTATGTGAGACGGGGGCTTAAGTCAAAATTCTTTGATGATGCATCTTGTGGACAGATGAGACCAAGATAGAACTTGTTGGTAAAGCACATCATTATACTGTTTATTGAAAACGGAATGAGGCCTACAAAAAAAGAACACAGTACCTACAGTCAAATATGGTGGAGGTTCAAATATGTTTTGGAGTTGTTTTGCTGCCTCTGGCACTGGGTGCCTTGACTGTGGGCAGTGTCAGAAAGCTGGGTTTGTGTTCTAGGTCATGGGTGTTCCAGCAGGACTGTAACCTCAAACATACTTTTTAAAGAAGCCCCCCGAAATGGATGGAAACAAAGCACTGGAGAGTTCTGAAGTGGCAGCAATGAGTCTGGATCTAAATCCCTTTGATCACCTGTGGAGAGATCTGAAAATTGCTTTTGGAGAAAAGACGCCTTAGGTAAGAGAGACCTGGAGCAGTTTGTAAGAAAAGTTGTCCAAAATTCCAGCTGAGAGGTGTAACAAGCTAGTAGATGGTTATAAGAAGCGATTGATTGCAGATATTTATTCCAAAGTGTGCAACCAAATATTAAGGTGAGGGTGCCACAATTTTGTATTGCCCATTTTTGGGGGTTTGTGTAAAATGATGTCCAATTTGCCTTTTTTTTCTCTATTTTTTTGTGTTGTCCCAATACATACAAAGGAAATAAATGTGTGTATAACAAAACTTGTAATTGCAATATTTTTTTCTGAGGGAAATACTTAATTTTCTGGAATAGTCTCAAGGGTGCCAACACTATCGGCCATGACTGCATATATAGTTTTTAATCATAGTTCAGAGTGTTTGAAACGCATAAGGCCATGAGTTTCCTGTTTTTTTTTACCTTTTTTCTAAACTAATGGTTTTATACTATTTATTTTAACCATGATAAACATTAAAGATTTTTGTTTTTAAATAATTATTCACCGATGGATCTGTTGCTGGATACCTTTCCCTCTTTGAGACTGCTCGTTTGCTGCTAACACGAACTTCTTTCCATGCATGGCCATTGGATTCTACTGCGGTGAGCTGGATTTTTTCTACAAAGTTTTCTTGTTTTTCTTTATTGTGTATATATAGGGCATGTTCACGTGCAGTGTAAAATGTATGCTATGAATTTGTCCTAAAACTCACTGTACTTCACAATGAAATCCACATATGTCAATTGTGAATCTTCTCGGATTTAGTGTTTAGTATATAATTTAGACTCAGTTTCAGCTGCAGATGGAAGGAAGAGAGCCACAGTCATTACTAGTGGGTAGGCGGAGCCCAGATAGGATTGACACCTCAGATTAAAAAGAGTGTTGACCGACCCCTCCAGCTCGGGCTCCTCCTACTCAGCTCTTCAGTTTACAATTTGAGGTCTCAGAGGATGGTCGCTGCTGGAAGCTGCTCCTCAGAAGATTTTATTATTTTTTATCGGACAAGAGACTTGGATCACCAAATGTGGTCTAGAGGTCTCAGGGGTCTCAGCGCTGCTGGACTCCCACCTCTCCCTTGGCGGATCTGTATTACCCTAATGGTGGTCCCTGCAGAACCCTGCCGGCCCGGGGGGGATGAGGATGGCTTCCCTGGCGGGGGCGCAATCCGCGCTGCAGGGGTCACTGCGTCCCCCGCCCTGGGGGGAAGCATGGGCATAGCGCCAGAAACCCCTGGGGGTCCCTGTGGCGCTTCGGCTGGTGAGTACCTCACATTTTTACCTCACATTTTTATTAATGTGTGTGTGAGTGTTTAAGCGACTGCTGCGGCAGCCGCTGTACATTACATGTCGGTGACTGTGTTTTTTGTCCGCAGGTGGATGCCTGCAGGACATAGGAGAGGAGTGCGCGCCTTTTTATTTGAATTTTCGCGCCGCTCTGAGCTCGCGCTTTACTGCTGTCTCCATTTCCGGCTTCCCTCATGGAGCACACGGAGGCACAGCGCGGCGGCCATTAAAGAAGCAGGCTGAAAGCTTCTTCTGGCTCTTCTCCCTCCTCCCCTCCCGGCAAGATGTTACACTGTTACCAGCTGGGTGAGTCGCTTCTAGCCCGCAGGCAGAAGCTTAACCCCTTCACCCCCCCACAGCGCGGGTGCCTTCTGGGGCACTAATGAGTGACAGACTGCGCTGTCCTGCGGCTGTTATCGCATAAGGGGCTCGCACACTCTTTTCAATAATAATAAAGAGTTTGTGGGGAGTCTGCGATTTTAATACTGCCACTATACGTTCCCACTAACGATCCTGATAACGACGCATACTAATGCGATCGTTTGTGTGATCATTTTTTAATGTCGCTAGTAGCTGCCAATCTGGGCGATCTCATTAACATCGCATAAGCGGTTAGCGATCTCCTTAACAACTTTGGCGGTCATTGCGATATACAAAACAGCGCAATTTTTAGCGATCTTGTGGAACGTTTTTCTGTTAGTGTGGCATAAAAAGCTGTCCTGCAGCTGCTGCCTTATAAGAGGCACTTGGGGCTCGCACAACTTTTTCATTATCAAGGTTGTGGGGAGTCTGCTACTTTAACCCCTTCTTAGGCGGTTAACTATTAATGCTGGGGTAGCTCTCTCTTTAAGAGCTTTAACCCTTCAGCGATTGTTTTTTCTTTAAGAAACACACTGTTCTAGTTACTGACAGGTTTAACCTGCCATATACTGTGCAAGGACATGTCAGATGCGGACTATCTGACACGCAGACCCCGACAGCGTCATGCGCAGCGGTCGGAGGTTCCAGTGGTGTCAAAATGGAGGCCCTCGCTAGTTTCTATGATGGCCTGTCTGACCTTCTAGGTTATGGAGTGTCAGCTAGATCCTCTCAAGGAAGCGACACAAATCGGTGCCTTCCTTCTCGCGTAGCGAAGATGTCAGTTTCGGACAAGGAGGATCGGCAGGGACACTCTGCCTCTCTCATGGACCGTACTATTGGAGCCATGAGGGCGTTACAGTTACCAGAGAAAGGTAACTAGGCGTCCTGGTAAGTCGGCCCGGATGTTTCAGGAGTCGCATAGGTCGCGACGGCTTTACAATCTGTATCCGTTTTCTACGGAGTTGATTGTTAATTGGATCTCCTGAAGTGAATGTCCCTTTATCCTGGTAAAGGAAGGCGAGTCTGCAGGACCTGCTGGACAGAAAAATGGAGATGGCAACAATATCCATCTGCGAGGCCGCGGGTCATGGATTCAGTATTAAGGATCTATGTGTACTTGTAAAGTTTCCCTGAGCCGTTTGGACCGTCTACGGACGGCGTGACAAGATGGATCCCCTCTATCGAGATAGATGGGCTTTTCAAGTTGAAGGATTCTGCGTCACTGCTATCCAGGGCGCAATCCTCGGCAGTCACAGTCAGAAGAGCACGGTGGCTTAGACAGTGGAACGCGGTTTCCAAGCAGGGTTTGCTATCTTTAGCTTACAAAGTGGTCAGCTATTTGAATCTGACCTCACAGAGCTGATTTCTGAGGCAAAAGAAACAGCTTTACCGCAGCGCAGAGCTGTGACTTCTGCGTCTGGCAGGACTAGTGCCGGTAGTTGTCGGCGGTCCTTTCGGTCCAGGGGATGATCCGGTCAACCCTCTGGGGGTTTGGGTCGTTCCTCTCTTTTTTAAAAAAAAAAAAGGGGGAATTTCTCAGAAATTCCGCATACCCTGGAAACAGAACTTCCATTAAGACAGAAGCTGGCAAAAAACCCGCTAAAGCGGTCTGACGTCTGGGTCTCACTCGAGCGCTCTCGAGTGGAGGGTCGTTTACTCCAGTTCAAACCGACTTGGGTTTCCCATGTGTCGGACGCCTGGGTAACACAGGTTGTGTTGGCAGGCTACTTCATAGAGTTTCTTTCTCGACCCCCGGACAGGTTTTGCCAATCTCGCATTCCGTCAGAGCCGAGCTATTTGCCGCTCTACTACGAGAGGTCGATTCCCTTCTGCAGAAGGGTGTGGTGATACCGGTTCCGCAGAGGACCGGGGAAGAGGATTCTTATTCCAACCTCTTTGTGGTCCCCAAAAAGGAGGACAAATTTCGCCCTATTTTGGATTTCAAAGATTGAATCGGCATGTTTACATCCCGAAAATTCCGCATGGAGTCGCTTCGCTCCGTTGTGGCAGCCCTGTCGCAGAACGTCTTTTTGGTCAATCGACATTCGCGACGTTTATTTGCATGTTCCCGTCGGAAGGGCTCACCGGCGCTTCCTTCGTTTTGCCATAGGTCAGGACCATTGCCAGTTTGTGGCTCTGCCATTCGGCTTGGCCTCGGCGCCCAGAGTTTTTACAAAAATTCTAGCGCCCCTCATGGCAATTCTTCGAAGACAGGGGGTTACGATTTCCGTACCTGGACGACCTTCTGATTGTGGCGTCCTCAAAGGAGGAGGCGGGGACGGCTCGCAATCTATCCCTTCAGCTCCTGGAGGATTTCGGGTGGCAGGTCAATTGGGAGAAGTCGTCTCTGGAAGTCAATCCTGTTTTTGGGAATGCATTTCGACACTGTACGGACGGTGGTGTCCCTTCCTCCAGACAAGCGGGCATGTCTCTTTCGACATGTACAGATTATGAGGTCTACGGCAGCAATGTCCTTTCGGAAGTGTATGCGCCTTCTGGGTTTGACGTCCATGGAGGCACTTCCGTTTGCCCAATTTCATTCCAGGGCCCTCCAAAGGCTCATTCTGAGTCGTTGGGATCGATCGCAAGCTTCTCTGAATTGCAGCGTCATCATCTCTCACAGGGTGCGAGAATCCCTAGGATGGTGGTTACGTCCAGGAGCGTTATTCTTGGGGAAATCTTTCCTCCCTCCGAGGTGGTCGGTCATAACCACCGATGCCAGCCTGACGGGCTGGGGGGGGTGTCTGGAGCGATCTTTGGATCCAGGGAGTATGGTCATCGGAAGAGTCTGTTCTACCGATCAACATCCTGGAGTTGAGGGCAATTTTTCCTTTGCCTGCAACACTGGACGGTCCCTTTAAGCGGTCTACCAGTCCGAGTGCAGACAGACAACGCGACGGCGTTGCGTATATCAACCACCAAGGCGGGACAAGGAGCTCCAGCCTCATGATGGAGGTGTCTCGGATCCTGCTATGGGCCGAGACCAAGGTTCCAGCCATCTCTGCGATCACATTCCAGGAGTCCAGAATACCACGGCGGACTTCCTCAGTCGCGAGAAGATGGATCCTGGAGAATGGAGTCTTCATCCGAAAATTTTTGCGCTGCTGTGCTTCCGTTGGGGAACTCCCCAAGTGGATTTGATGGCATCCAGGTTCAAATGCCAAACTACCGACCTTCATGTCCAGGTACAAGGACCCGAAGGCTGTGGGGTGGTTGCTCTGGTGGCTCCGTGGGACCATTTCGAGCTAGTCTGTGTTTCCGCCGATATCTTTACTTTCTCTGGTGCTGCGTCGGATCAGACTGGAAAGAGAATTCCGGCTATGTTGATAGCCCCGGATTGGCCAAGGAGGACGTGGTTCTCGACACTGGTGTCGTTTTTGGCGGCACTGCCATTCCCACTTCCTCCTCGCCCGGACCTGTTAACCCAGGGGCCCGTTCGTCATCCGGACTTGAAGTCTCTGCGTTTGACGGCGTGGCTCTTGAGACCGAAACCTTGACCCGTAGAGGTTTTTCAGCCGAAGTCATTGCCACTCTGCGAGCTGCCAGAGGTCCGGCTACTACTAAGATTTATCACAAGACTTGGTCTTTTCGTGGTTTCGGGTTCTTCAAGGAATCCGAGGATTTTTTTCCATTCCCAATTTGTTGGCTTTGCTACAGTACGGGCTGGACAAAAGGTTTGGCAGTTAGCACTCTGAAAGGTCAGGTTTCTGCCCTGTCTTTGCTATTTCGGAAGGCTATCGCCTCGCGTAGGGACGTACGTTCCTTTTTTCGCGGAGTAACCCGTCAGTTTCCACTGCGGAAGGCGCCTGTGTCTCCTTGGCGGCTCAACCTTGTCTTGGAGGCTCTTCAGCATATACCTTTTGAGCCTATGGGTTCTGCTAGCCTTTCTTTAATTTCTTGGAAGGTTACCTTCTTAGTGGCGGTAACCTCATTTAAGAAGGGTTTCTGAGTTGGCAGCTTTTTCCTGCTTGCCTCCTTTCCTGGAGTTTTACCCGGATCGAGTAGTGCTTCGCACACGGGGCGATTTTCTACCTAAGGTGGTGTCGCAATTTCATATTAACCAGGATATTGTGTTGCCCTCGCTTTGCCCGGGCCCAGGGAATGCAAAGGAACGGAACTTGCACAAATTGGATTTAGTGCGGGTCTTGAAGTTCTATTTTGTCTATTACTCAAGGTTTTCGAAAGTCAGATTCCCTGTTTGTGATTACAGCAGGTCGTAGGCGTGATCAACGAGTTTTCAAGGACTCTATAGCTCGTTGGATTCGGTCGGCCATTTTGGAGGCTTACCGTCTTAATGGTGAACCTTGCCCGATTAAGATTCGAGCTCGCTCCACGAGGGCTGTGACTTCATCGTGGGCCTTTCATCAAGGGCTTCGGCAGCTCAGCTCTGCCGAGCGGCGACCTGGCGTTTCGTCCACACATTTACAAAGTTTTATAAGGTGGACGTCAGTGCTTCCGCTGATGCGGCCTTAGGACGTAGGGTCCTGCAGGCAGCGGTAATTTAAAGTTTTTAGTTAACTTGTATTTGGCGCCTGTGGCGCATTTATCTAGGTTGTTGGGTTTCTGCCTATTTTGGTTTTTTCCCACCCTAATTTTTGGACTGCTTTGGGACGTCCCACTAGTAATGACTGTGGCTCTCTTCCTTCCATCTGCAGCTGAAAGACGGATTTTGGTAAGAACTTACCTGTAAAATCCTTTTCAGCGAAGGAAGGAAGAGAGACACAGCTCCCTCCCATGGCAGAAGTGTGTTGTTGTATTTACAGATGCAGCGTGACCCTTCTCTGATAGCGATTATCTGGACTGAGGTCGACGCGCTACGGCTCTGTTCCAGCATTGCCAGCTTATCGCAGTAGTCAGGTTCAGTGAGTAGTACCTGTAACTGTGTGATTTTTTTGCCGAATGCATGCATAACCTGTACTCTTATGTTTTTTCTCTGAAGTCCTTCAGAAGGGGTTATGTTGCTTCGCTGGTGATATTGTTCTTCCTTAAGCTTGGGTACGACTGAAGAGCTGAGTAGGAGGAGCCCGAGCTGGAGGGGCCGGTCAACACTCTTTTTAATCTGAGGTGTCAATCCTATCTGGGCTCCGCCTACCCACTAGTAATGACTGTGTCTCTCTTCCTTCCTTCGCTGAAAAGGATTTTACAGGTAAGTTCTTACCAAAATCCGTCTTTTTGGCGTATTGCAGTGATCAAAATCCACAGTGAAATTCCACAACATTTCCGCAACAGAGAGGTAACGCTGAAAAGAATCCGAAGCACATGTTTATACCGTGAGTGAATAGGGCTTGTTAAAACGGATGTCAGTGTATATTTCAACCCTGGCAGCTTACCCGCCCATGGAAACATAATCTAAGGGACTGTTCACATGCAGTTTTTCACACGGAATCTATCACAAACATTCTTACGATCATTCAAATGATGCACCAGTCAGTGGGTAAAGGTGCCTATGGTATACACGGCGCACCACATGTGCCATTGAAATAAATTACTATAAAATGACAAGTGTACAAAAAACTATAAAAAAAAGTGTGTTTTGCTTTGTTTTTTTTTCCTGTGAACATTTACGCTTTGGTACTATTCTTTATGATGTCTTATAATAATAATAATCTGAGCTTCTATTTACAACGCGACCAAAGAACTTACATATATTACATTTATTATACAGAAGATTTAGCAACTGAAAGTCCGTTCCATACATTTGGAGAGGGCTGTTTTGGTGGGAAGCACATGCATTTATTTCCTCACTCCAAATACATACTCATTGGTTAATTGGCTTCCTAAAAGATAGGATATTAGACTGAGAGCTCCTGGGGAAAGGGATGTGATGTGAGCGATTTCTATAGCACCTTCATGTTCTACAGTGCAGTACACTGTCTGTAAACAATGGAAATAAACACATTGTAAAGCATCTTAGTAAGAGAAACGATACAAGATGCTAATTGTATTCCTGTGTAACGTGCGCTTGTATCACTGACATGCGGTCTTCCGCTGCAGGCTGGGGGCATGTAACCGTATCTGCGAAAGATAAATGTATGTTTGTAGAATATACTCTCACTGAATACTTTATACTTCCTCCCGGCACGACAATCCTCAATAGACGCTGCCTGGATTACTCACAGGGCTGATAACATGCACATGTTCTTTTATAAATGCCAATAAACTGCAGCTCTCAGCTTTACAAGGCAAGTGCTTCTATTACACACGGAGAAGTGAGGGAGACTGGACTGTGCGACGTGCACCTCGGAGAGCAGACTCTGCATCTTTAGTTCAAGGGATCTACAAGTCAAAAACCAGGAGCTGATCCTAATAACCAACAATGGGAGGAGGGCTTCTAGACTCCTGGTCACTGTGGTGGTCAGAGCTGACAATGTGCTGTGATTCTCAGAAGGTCTCACAGCTTTTTAGGGCACGTGCAAGATAGGTTTTGGGAGCTGGTCCACTCTTAAAAATGGCTCAAAATCTATTCTCTCATAACACATATAAAGAAATTTACAGCATGATCCAAATGTAAAGACTTTTCCCACATTAAACATTTGTCACCTCCTCATTGTATGGGGGATAAATATCTTCTTTTATAAGAAAGGGTAACCCAAAGCCCCTGTTCTTCCCGCATTCATAAGCATAGCAAGTAGGACAGCAGTATAGCATGCATTCTGTCGTTGCAGTGATCAGACATTCACCAAGCCTCCATTGGATAAATAATAATTGCTAATTGAGGGAAAGTCCTCCGAAAAGGACCTGTCTGCTCTCCTGACAAAGCTGTTTAGGTTGTTCCTCTTCTTACTCCTCTTGGAAACAGACCAGGACGGGACAACGAACATGAGACGAAGAGATAGTGCCCCGGGTGGGAGCTTCAAGGCGTCAGTAGCACAGAAGCTAAGGATCAGCCATACTGGAAACATAGTTTACTTCAGGGAAAAGAGGACGCGGAACCGCGGGATGAGTAAAGGACTCTTGATAACTGGACTGTAGTACTGAGCTGGGTTATGGTGAAGGAAAGGGAAACCGTGGAGACACAGATCAAAGGAGTAGCGAAAAAGGAACTGAGACTGTGAAAAATGCTCCGTAACGTTCATAAAGGTGTGTGCACTCTATTGTACATAATTTGCACAGCGTTATCGTTCAGTAACAAGTTTATTTTCGACTGGTGGTCCTCCTTATTGAAGCCCTCAACATCTGGTCCTGGCCAACCAAAGTAATTGGTAACATGTGGCCTGCAAGGGCTTAGCGCCTCTATAGCACAAGTCCACACACCCAGTCAGGACCCCCACTAACATGCTGGGGTGTAAGACAAGTACTCGCCCACGGCTACCGCCCTGCGCCACTTTAAAATTTATTCCAGAGATCCCGCTCTATCAACACACAACCTAACTTGCAAGAAGGGGCTTTACCCTAAAGGTTCATGGTTTATCAGGACTAGAAGAAGGTGGCATCAATTAACAAGAAATTATTTATTGTTACATCCGGGTTGTCTACTGTGCTTGCCTGCAATATACACAACACCAAAGAGCAGGTTTACAGGAATTGTCAACTCCTAAAATTCTTGACTATAGCATTCACATGACCGTCAATTTAGAAAAGGAAGATACAGGCATTGCTTGAAGAAGAGCAAAGTGGGGTCCAGTAAAGTGAAGAAAATTTATTTCATTGTTTTAAAGCAATCTGGATGGTTAAATAAAAAAAATTCAGATTGATCAACCCCTTTAAGGGCTAGATTGTACATAGAATCTGCACTTTTCCTAGGTGATACCGCGACGTGCAGTAAGGCTACGTGCACACAGGTCTTTTGGGGGCATTCAAAAGCCGTGATTTTTTCACACAAAAATCACTTTAAAAAAGACATCCCTTTTGGATAGTTTTTTTTTTTTCTGATGAGTTTTGGAAGAATTTCTTTCTTGCAATGCTATGTGCAGCCTTTTGATGGGACAGTGCGTGGTCTGGAGAGATTTCCGTTTGGATCTGCTCTCCAAATCTTAAAACTCCACAAAACTTTGAGTTTCTGCTTTGAAAACTAAGCAAAAAGACTCATAGTCTAAAAGTCAAAGTCCTGCAGGGTAATGTCCTTGGATGAGCTAAGCCACCTTACTACTCCCAGCACAGCAGAGTATTTCATGTTTCAAGTTGTCCAGATCTGCTCTGTTTTTTCACTTTGCACCCTGTCCTGTCCCTCTCACGCGCCCACTTCTATTTTATTCAGATCTGGGTGCAGGTTTGGGAGTCAGTTCCTGCCCAGGTCATCTCTCTGGGTCTCCTTCATCCTTTGAAAGTGTTAAGTAGTGGCAGCAGGGGTCACAAGTCATAGAAAACCCTGGAGGGGAGTCAGACTTGACTCAGCCATGAAATAGCAACTGTTCTATTCAGCAGGGGAGAGGGCTGGATGCCTTTTTCTGTTTTGTTTTTGCCTTTTTGATTACCACTTGACCTCCTATCCATCCCCTCTACACTCACTCCCACTAGGGCATCTGGCCTTTGCATGGCTGTGATAGAAGTGTAGGCAGCACATTAACCCTTTTCGTATAACAGATTATCATCCATTAGCTTAACAAGTTGCTGCCTGCCATCTGATGATCACTAATCATTTCACAAGTGGGATCTGTCACCCGACTGCTACTGCTGCTGTGCAACAAGCATTCTTATGCCATTAGCAAGACAGCACCTTGTTACGTTTTATTAACCTTTTACATACTTTATTATTTGACATCCCTACACTCCATTTCAGTGCCCAATGATGACACGCAGGTCTCAAAAATCCAACTGGTTCTGGTTCTGAGATTTGCGGTTTGCCTATCACAGTTTCTGTATCTTGAGGGTCGCAATGTAAATACATTCCCTTCTATTATGGTGCTTTGTAGCAGCGACATTCAGTTATTTTGACTGAAGCCAAAATTAGAAGTGGATTGAAAAAGCAATCAGAAATGATATAGAGGAAGGACTGATACTTCTTCCTCCTGTGTGATCCAGCTTGTGTGCCGTTGGTGGCTGTCCACGGTCTTCATGGACGTAATACTGTACGCTGCTGAGTTTGTCATATAAATGATGAACCTGAAATCTCATCGCAGAGAGAAAAATGTTAATGACAATTTCAGCTCTGTACCCTTAGTTATTTTTGTCACTAAATGTATAAGAACAAATGGCATCTGTAAGTTGTGTCCGTTACAAGTACAATAATGTGCAAGCTAAAATTTGCTACGAACCTGCACAATCGATAATGTATAAGAAGAGACAAGATAAGTTTCCAAGACATTTTTATTTAGTTTGTAACTATTACTTTTCTGCTATGAAAATAGATCTGTAAATAATTTGACCTTTTGAGTGTAAGTAATTGCTCCGCAATCTGGCGTTTCATGGATGAGTCAGAGATGAGCTGTAAAATACTGGTCTTGTGCAACTTTCTAAAAGTCATCAGAAATGGAAAAATGTAGAGTTTCTGTCTTCGATTGTTTAAAAATCATTGTGGAATGGTTACTGTGAAGAAACCAGATTGTATCTTAATTTCCCAGACAACTATGTTTTTGCTAACCAAGAAGAATTGACTTGCAAGCTGATATACCATATAACATACTGTGTAAGTCTGTAACACTGACTTGCAAGCTGATATACCATATAGCACACTGTGTAAAGCCCAGGTCTCACATAGCGATACACCAGCGATCCTGACAACGATCAGGATCGCTGGTGTATCGCTACATGATCGCTGCTGAGCTGCCACACAGGCAGCTCAGGGCAGCGATCAGCACAGGGACACTGCGGGTAACATCGCTTAGTTACCCGCAGTGTACCTTGGATACCAGCGCCCTGATGCAGGGAGCTGGTAACCAAGGTACACGTCGGGTTTCCAGACGCTGCGCGGTGCCTGGAAACCCGACGTGTACCTTGGTTACCAGCTCCCCTGCATCGGGGCGCTGTTATCCAAGGTACACAGCGGGTTTCCAGGCACCGCCCCGCGCCTGGCAACCCGCTGTGTACCTTGGTTACCAGCGGATCGCTGGTCTCCCGCCTGTCACACGCAGCGATGCGTGCCTGTCAGCGGGAGACTATCGATCAAAAAAATGTCCTGACATTTCTGACACGACCAGCGATTCACAGCAGGGGCCTGATCGCTGGTACGTGTCAGAAATAGCGAGATCGCTGCTGAGATCGCTGTTTAGCAGCGATCTCGGTAGCGATCTCGCTATGTGAGACGGGCCCTTAAGTCTGTAACACTGACTTGCAAGCTGATATACCATATACCATAGTGTGCGTTTATCTTTGACTGTTGATGTCTGCTGATATGCTAATTGTGTATTGTATTCTGAACCAGTTTGTTGACTTCGAAAGTAAATAGGGAAAGGCTGTGAGGGTGGACTGAAGGACACTGTGAAAATCTAAATATAGATCACCTGCCTTGGTGTATAAAAGAGACTTCGGAGCTCGGACATCTACCATTTCCACGGCGAGTCAGCGGAAGGGTGAAATCCTGTAATGTGCACCATCTTGGGGTAATTGCTGGGATTGTTCTGTTTGCTATTGGATGTTGTGGTTCAATAAAGTATTGCCACACTGTTTTACCCTAACCCTGCGTTGTCTATGTAGTGTTTTGCCCACGGGGAGAGAGAGTGGGCGTTCAGTGGTATGAGCCCTGGTCCATGCAGTCTTGCAAAAAGGCAGCCGGGCCAGCGGACGAGAGCACCCGTTTCTCCACAGTTACAATGGACAATATTAACATTATCGCTTTAGCGCTAACTCTTTCATAGAGATCACTTACCGAAACAGACCGACAGGCACGTGCGCGGCTATAACAGAGTACAATAGTGCAGCATAGAGTACGATGGGATGTACCCAGACAGCACAGCGAATTGTTACCGCTAATAATATTGTAATAATCGCTTAAGCCAAAAAATACCGTATTTTTCGGATTATATGACGCATTTTTTTCCCCCTAGATTTGGGGGGAAAATGGGGATGCGTCTTATAATGTGATGGATATACCTTGCCAGCCGCGGTGGAGCAGGGTCCCAGGGTCGCTGCAGGCTGGGATAAGGGGTGTGTTCAGATGTTCAGCGCACCGCTGCGTGTGTTCAGTGCTGCGGGGGCTTTGCCGACATTTTGTGAAAGGCCAGAGCCCCTGCAGTTGCATGATTTCCTATGCGGTGGACTGCTGGAAAATAGCTGCCGGGGGTGGCGCATGTGCAGATGGTGATCTCGGCACCAAGATCTTGGGGATGAGATCTCAGTGCTGAAATCTCATCTCAGGAATTTGAATTCAGGAAGTGGGGAGAGCTTCATGCGCCGTATACAAACAGATTGACCAATCCAGTTTAACGCTGACTGCATACCGCTTTGTAATTGGTGCACGTGATTACGTAGGTCCACTATTTAAACCCCTCATTGCCCACCCCTATCACGCCCCCGGAAGAAGCGGGAAGCGAAACGCGCATCGGGGTGTGGGGGAGACACTTGACTGCAGCACTTTGGGTGTCACCATTTCTCATACTACATCTCTTGGTAAAGTATACTTATCCATTTGGTGGTGTTTTTGCTTTAATTAAGTAGTGATATACTATGATTATCTTGAGATATTATCATTATGGGTGTTATAAATACCGCAGTATAGCATACTCTTAAGTATTCTCCCCTATTATTTGGACATTTATTTGACTTACCCTTCCTTTTGGAATTTTATGTAATTATTTTAAAATTACCAATAAAATATTGTATTTTTGTCAAGCTAGTTTCTGGATCTCTTCGTTCGGCTATATTGATGTATAAGTCCGACTGTTGTTATCCAATCAAAGGAGGCAGAGCTGCAGAGGGCTGGAGACAGCAGCAGCCTGAACCAAAGATGGGACAGGAGGCGTGGCTCAGACCAACCCCCTCCATGAAGGCACAGCACTTTACTGTAGTCACTGAGCTAAAAAGCAATCAGTCGGTGAGCTTCCCATCTACATTCCCTGTATAAATTGACATATTTATTATTATTATTTTTATTATTCTAAAGTCCCAGACTGGACAAGCTCTTTAGCTACTTAACCTCCAATACTTCTCTGAATTATACAAGATACCCAGTCAAGTGGTAATTACAGTACATTTGTCCACTGGGTGAAATCTCAATAATCATTAAGATTATAGGATATTTATGTTTCATCCTCCAATTTGGACTGAGATTGTGCAGAATAACTAAATGGAAACTCTACTGTTAACAAAATTTGCACAAATCAATAGTTCATGCAAATATATGAAACCTTGTAATCTATCTTATCAGAGAAATCTTCTTTCCTTCTAGCTAAAAAGACACTTTATCCTCTCTTCGCCTCCTGAATTTACTATTGGTAAAAAAAAAAAAAATAGCTCAAATATTTCTTGCTCAGGCAAGTGGGACTGGCAGCTTAATGAGGAGTCATGTAACGCCGCACATTGTACTCTATGGAAGGGGGAGTAAACAGGCAGAGGGAGACATGGAAAGAGCTTTCTGACAAGTCTTTCACTACAGTGTGGGATTCACATCTACAATAATCATTAGTCCCGTTTAACGTCCTCCATGCTGCTGCTGCTTGTCTCTGTGTGTGCTGTGTATGGGAGACATAACATCTATGCACTCACTAACTCAGAAACAACTGTAGATTAGAAATAAAGCCTGCTGCGGGGAAAACGGGAAAATACAGGATTCAAGCACATAATGGCCAGAAATAGTGTTCTTGTTCATTTACACACAAGAACGCATATTCTGAAACGATATAGGAAAGATGTATATCTTCGTACCGTGTTAGCCAGTAGATAGAAAAATATTTAGACTTGAGAGTCCTCAGTGGTTGATACCTTTTAATGGATAACTGAAAAGATGGTAACAAATTGCAAGCTTTCGAGACTACTCAGGTCTCTTCATCAGGCAAAGACTAAATATGTTCATCCCTCTGCCATAATGACAGTTCTGCTTCACGTCACATGTCTTACCTATTGCATTATTCCTGTGTCCTCTTGTGTATAAATATGTGATTCTTCAGTTTTTGTTTTAGTCTTTGCCTGATGAAGAGACCTGAGTAGTCTCGAAAGCTTGCAATTTGTTACCATCTTTTCAGTTAGCCATTAAAAGGTATCAACCACTGAGGACTCTCAAGTCTAAATATTTTTCTATTCTGAAACGTTACTTCAAAGTACTTTTATCTTTTAAAATGTTCCTGACTTTTTTAGTATTTTTACTTTTTGTTTATTTTTGTGTTGTTTTGGTCATTATTGATTAGTTATAAAAGTAATGAGCAGTGATTTATTCCACTCACTATACACAGAGGATGTCTTATTTTACCTACACACTTTACTCCAGGATTAAATAATGATAATTGTTATCATTAGTGTTGTTCTTTCATTTTGGTGTCTGAAGAACCAGACCTAATGAGGGGTTTTTATTTGGTATCCCACCAAGGTCTGAGACTCCTTGTCCATTGAGCTGCTCTTTATCTGAATATATCAGCAGTCCGCGTAGAATGGGACCAAGTGTGACGGATGTGCTGATGGAGCAAGGATCCAGCCGTTGATATTTGGATCACTGCTGTAAAGCGCATGGGCGTACCCACCGTGGGGCAGGTGACAGTTCAGTGCCGGCGGGCCCTTTAATCGCAGGCGCAATGTGCTGAGTGAGGAAGGCCTTGCGGCCTTCCATACGCAGCACAGGCGACGTCACGCCGCCTGTGCCAGGAGAAGACGGAGACGAGCGCGCGCATCTTCAGAGCAGCGGGGGAGATAGGTGAGTACTGGTATTTTTTTCTTTTACACCGGGCCCGGCCTATTGGGGACTATGCTGGCTATGGGGATTATGCTGGCTATAGGGGATTATGCTGGCTATGGGGGACTATGCTGGCTATGGGGGATTATGCTGGCTATAGGGGACTATGCTGGCTATGGGGGATTATGCTGCCTATTGGGGACTATACTGGCTATGGGGGATTATGCTGCCTATGGGGGACTATGCTGGCTATTGGGGGATTATGCTGGCTATGGGGGATTATGCTGGCTATTGGGGGACTATGCTGGCTATTGGGGGATTATGCTGGCTATTGGATTATGCTGGCTATTGGGGGATTATGCTGGCTATGGGGGATTATGCTGGCTATGGGGGATTATGCTGGCTATTGGGGGATTATGCTGGCTATGGGGGACTATGCTGGCTATGGGGGATTATGCTGGCTATTGGGGGATTATGCTGGCTATGGGGGACTATGCTTGCTATTGAGGGATTATACTGGCTATTGGGGGATTATGCTGGCTATGGGGATTATGCTGGCTATTGGGGGATTATGCTGGCTATGGGGGATTATGCTGGCTATTGGGGGATTATGCTGGCTATTGTGGGATTATGCTGCCTATGGGTGATTATGCTGGCTATTGGGGGATTATGCTGGCTATTGGGGGATTATGCTGGCTATGGGGGATTATGCTGGCTATTGGGGGATTATGCTGGCTATTGGGGACTATGCTGCTTATGGGGGATTATGCTGCCTACTGGGGACTACTATGCTGCCTATTGGGGACTATGCTGCCTATTGAGGACCTATGCTGCGTATTGGGGACCTATGCTGCCTATTGGGACATTTACTTGCCTATTGGGGACCTATGCTGCCTATTGGGGACATATGCTGCTTATTGGGGACCTATGCTGCCTATTGGGGACCTATGCTGTCTATTGAGGACATATGCTGCCTATTGGGACCTATGCTGCCTATTGGGGACCTATGCTGCCTATTGGGGACCTATGCTGCCTATTGAGGACATATGCTGTCTATTGAGGACATATGCTGCCTATTGAGGACATATGCTGTCTATTGAGGACCTATGCTGCCTATTGAGGACATATGCTGTCTATTGAGGACTTATGCTGCCTATTGAGGACATATGCTATCTATTGAGGACATGTGCTGCCTATTGGGACCTATGCTGCCTATTGAGGACATATGCTGCCTATTGGGGACCTATGCTGCCTATTGAGGACATATGCTGCCTATTGGGGACATATGCTGCCTATTGGGGACCTATGCTGCCTATTGAGGACATATGCTGCCTATTGAGGACATATGCTGCCTATTGGGGATCAATGCTGCCTATTGGGGACATTTACCTGCCTATAGGGGACCAATGCTGCCTATTGGGGACATTTACCTGCCTATTATGGACTATCGCACCACACCAGTCTGAGCCTGAGCTAAAAGAGGAGTTGCGCCAATATGTGCACTGATGAGGATGAAATGATATGGATTGGCAAGGCTGCAGTGATGGGCAGTGCAGGCTGTATGTCTCTGTGTGGACAGTTTTATTGCTGGTATATTGTTTTTGTAGCGCTGTATATATATTGGTATTTTACTAATAGCAATTTGGAATCCCTAGGAAATAATGATATCAAGAAAGAGAAAAATTGCTTCACTTGTTACGACTAGCAGTGACAAATATGGAACCGAACATTGACCATCTCATTAGCCAAAAGCAGGCCCATAGTTCCCATTGAAATACCAGTAAGTTTGTTGATTTTTAACTTTACTTGTTCTTTATTTTAAGTATTGTATTTGTTCCTGTTTATTTTTATTTTTTTTACTTCAAAATAAGAGTGTAGTATATGGTGTATACAGGGTCATACACATCGTGTGCGGTATATAGAGTGTATATACACTGCTGTATTATACTTTTCATATACAGGTTATAATGCCTCTTATTCTTTGTATAGAGGTGAGTGTGCCATGTATAATATATGGTATATACAGCGTAGTGTCGCATACACTGCTGTATTATACAATATACAACAGTTCTAATGCTCCATACCTAATATGCAGGATAATGTACAGTGTATATGATGTAACCTGTATAAGATGTGACATTGGCTTGCCCCCCACCTAGTTTTGATCCTGGGTACGCCCATGGTAAAGCGTGAGACTATTGGATTCGGAGATATTTTTTTTCTAGAGCTCTAGTAGTGTTCACTACAATAATACTTTTGCCCTGACTGATTCCTAGTTGACTTGACATGATCCCTGTCATCTGCAGACTTTTTGTTGTCGGATGTGGAGGCTGATAAAATCTTCTATTGGTTGGAAATGTTAGATTCATTACAATAGATTCACAGATCATCATCATCACAGAGACTTATCATGTTATCTGGTCATCTGCATGCAAAATCATTCACAGATCAGGTATTACACGGGACTCGGCTTTCATGTCCTGGAACGTAAAGTTTTGTGGAAAGAACAAATTTTTCTAAACACATGTCCCCTTAGTATAAAGTTACCTTTAGGAAGGATTGCCAAATCCTAATACCTTGCGGTTCTCATTGACCCTCTTAGCGCAGACATGTGAGATTACCGGTGTCCCTCTGGATGTTGTTGGTTTTCTAAAGATCTTTCTCATTTGTGGCATATGGTGTAAGAAATCAGGGTGTTGGCGATGAAGGGGTCTGCAGACACAAATCCCCCATATTTATTCCTCCCACTGCAGATGTACATTAATGCAGACCCGGAGAACGGACAGATCTTTGGCTGGAGAGAGAAAACAACCCTCCTTTTAACATGCTGTTGTCTAGCTTGATCTTGTCACTTTAAAGAAGGCCATTCAGGGGTATTCATGCATCCGCCTTAATGGGACAATGGCACCAAGTTTATATACTGGCCTGCAGTTGCAGAAGCCCTTTACAGCCTTTGTCTTCTCTCGCTCTTAATAAACTTTTTGGTCGAGTTCATCAATCCGCTTGAATAGATGATGTTCTCATTTGTAAGAACCGAGAGAAAAAAAAATCTGACGGGAGTGTTTTAGTGGATGGGGGCTTTCATACGTCCTACCATCAAACACATTGTATACTTTTCCCTTTTTAGTGTGAGATAGAAAAATAAAGAAAACTCCATCTACTTTGATGTAACAATACACCAGTTTTTAGGCAGCGCTGGAAAGACGTCTTCTTTTCTGCACTGGATGCTACATCTGTCTTTCTGTCATTAATTCTGCACATGTACATATAGGCGGGAGTGTTACGAATAGTCCAGAGCACTTGTGTTTCAGTTTATTTTCCTGAAGATGTATTAGTTTAAGCTCATAAATATTACCTGGCTGCCTTATATGTTGCATGGAGGAAACACTGAATTTGATAGCAGAAAATTCTGCATGGAGCATTCGGCATACCAATATATTGTTTAATTTTTTCCTTATCATTAGCAAAGATGTATGTCTAATCCGAGCATCCGGTGCTCCATCAGTATAATTCCCGGGGTGGGGTTTGCTGCCTACTGCCTCCAGTTTTCTAAGGCCGGGATCACACATGCGACGAAAACGTCCGACGCTCGCATGTGAAATCCCAGCTCTGGCGCCGCCACTCGGGAGTGGAGCCAGCAGCTGCATATAAATACAAGAAGAAAATGATCTAGCACATGACTGAGCATGATGGCTCAGTGGATAGCACTGAAGCCTTGCAGCGCTGGAGTCCTGGGTTTGAAGGACAACATCTGCAAGGAGTTTGTATGTTCTCCCCGTGTTTGCGTGGGTTTTTTCCGGGTACTCCGGTTTCCTCCCACACTCCAAAAAACATACTGATAGGGAATCTAGATTGTGAGCCCCATTGGGGACAGCGACAATAATGTGTGCAAACTGTAAAGAGCTGTGGAATATGTTAGTTCTATATAAAAATAAAGATTATTATTATGACCTGCTCATTTGAATGGGACCTTAATGTTGTGAAATGCCTTTCATTTGCACAATTCTTGTCTGGCCCTCAAAAAGCAACAGCAAACAGATCCGTTTTTTGTAACATTAAAGCCTATGGGAAGCAGATGATAACGTATGGCCATCTGTTAACGGATCTGTTTTTTTCAGCACAGCTCATATTAGGAAAACTAGATAATTTTAGCAAAAACGGGTGCAAAACAAAATCAAAGTGACTGTTATTAATTGGATCCTTTTTTATTTTAATGATCTGTTCAAAAACATTTCCATTGTGCATCCATTTTGGCTCTGTTTGGGACGGAACCATTTTTAAAATATTATTAAATACTTGAATCATTACAAATGGTTGAAAACTGGACACGTGAACAGGGATTTATTTAGCATTGTATTTGCATATTCACTGCCTATGACAATAAATTAGTCCTGCGGCTCCTACACATCATGGTCGCAGCATTTCTGATGCATTTAGTCAGTCATATTATTCTTTTTCCAAATGTAAGAAAGAAGTCCCTAAAATCTTCATAGATGAGGACTTCAGATATGTTTACAGATCTTTTCTATTTTAGGCAGGGAGTGAACCTGCCTGACTCAATGAAACTGATGTAACGGTATACTATAATGGTGCCCATTCTGATATAGTCATTTTTGGGCCTCCGCCACCTAGTAGGATAATAAAATCGTGATAACAGTGGGCACGCTGAAGGATGAATTGTCAGATTGATCAATGTTTTTCCGTATCTCTATAGGCTCATTTGATTGTGTGTTTGTGAAAGGTCAGGTTCAGAGAGGGCGACTATTAGTACGAACTATTTACGTTTCTAAAGAGTTTCCTTAAATGTTCTGCTTTTTCATCTATGTAAACAGCTTTCCCGGCGGAGTCCGAGGTCACGCTGAGCCACGGATTCTGAGTGCCTGAACTTTGAGACGCTCTGATTAGGGGTTTCTCGTTTTTCAATTTCTTTACTTCCTAGGTCTTTCTATTGTTCCCGTTCCAAGCAGCTGCTGCTACTAATCTTTGGCTATTTGCAATCAGAAGGAAGGAATATTCACACCCAGAGTGTTGGATATTAGCAGCGCCAGTGGGGTAAGGTGACCACTGAGATCAGGCGAAAAATAACCAAGAAAGCACTTTATTGAACTCAGTTTGACTCTGCTGCTTTCAGGTAGATCTAAGTCACAATCCTAACATGCATAAAGTTATGAAAATCAAACAGAAAATAAACCTAAACACTCTCTGAAAACCCAAGACGCTCTCTGCGCCGCACACTGGACCATCTTAAAGATGGTCGTTATATAACGTATAGTAGCCATAATCGCAGTTCAATAGGATAATACATTAACTTGCTGCTTTACTAAAATTATTTCTGGGACTTTCTCTGTTTCAGGAGGAAACCTGGTATTATTGACTGATGGCCTATGTATGATAGCTTTACATGTACAGATATCCGACCACTTTCTTTCCAATTAAACCAGAATTGGTTTGGTTAAATGGCCATTTAATCTGACTGAATTTAGTCTTAGCTGCCCCAAAAAATTGGATCTGAAGTACATAAACATCTGTCTGCCAAACACGATGATTGTGGCATGTAAGCGAAAAAAAAGGTTTTATTTTAGGCTATTTAGAAAAGAAGACAAAAATATCTGTTGATGTAAATAAGGAAATTTTTCAAATGAATAAAACTATTTAATATTATTTTAGTCTTTGATGCACTTAATTTTTAGGAGGATTTTTGGTGTAAATAAGGGTCCGTTTACACGGAGCGACCAACCAGCAGCACAATACAACCTCCAAATTTTTACCGATAGGTGGTCATTTGAATATCAGTTTACAGAGGCAGACCAAAATAAACAATGCACACACTGAATGATCTATACTATATCTATACTAGATCACCCAGTGCACACAGGCTGCCATCATTCTCGGCAGCGTGAGTCCTGTTTACACAGGACAATGCACCTCCAAGAGTGATAATCTTTTATGCTGCATAAAAACCCATTTCGTAAAAATAACAAACACTCGTTTATCGGGTGTTAGGCAGCCTGTTAAGATAATCATGAAACGAGCGTTTTAACAATGTTTATCTTGCAGTTTAACTGCCCTTAACTGAGACCAATTTCATCATTTGTAAGATTGGTCTGATTGGGCAGAAATTTTCCAGATATCTGCACATGTAAAGGCACTTTAAGGGTCATCTTTAGTTTCAAAAGAACTTACGTTTTAACATTGTTTTTAACCTAAAACATAAAGGAAAGTCAAAATGTAAGTCCCAGTCATGGTGACTGTGTAATGAAGGAGTGGGGAGGGAAAGAATAAAGAGAAAAGGGGGGGGAAAGGGTATAAAATATATTGGTAAATATCATTAACCTACATCCAGTGCATCTTATTTTAGAAATGCAAATCAAAAAGTAATATCAACATATAATACATTGCATATATTATTTATGATATACTAGATACATATATATGAACTCCTGTGAGCTAACGGTCCTTTAATGCTGCACAACAGGCGAACTTTCAACATTAGATTTTAAAGGTTATGATGATAAAGACAGCATGATTTAGGGTCAGAATGGAAGTCCATCCACCTGGCCCAGACGCTACTGAAGATCTCAAAGCTGTCTAATCTAGTAGCTTTAATATGCTCGTATAACACCCGTGTGTCAATTTTTCTCTTAAATTAATCAATGGATAAAACTAACGTTTCCCATTTTGAGGGTATATGGATCCGTGCAGACATTGTGATAAAATTAAATAAATTAAAGGATTTATTGGGTAATCCTAGAGGTTTATCACCAAAAAGTAAAACAGTTGGGCCAAGATACATCAACCCCCCTCCCAGTTACACTCCTAATCAAGGTTTTAACCTCCTGCCAGAATGTTTTCCTCCATATATGTTTCATGTCACCCAAAGAATCACATCCTTTGAAACAGCTATCTGTTGTATTGAGATATATCTTATGCCATTTTACTGGCACATAATATGTTCTGTGGAGAACCTTTAGAGGCGTTTTTGTGAGTGACGTTTGGTTACTGCCTTTTGATAGGACTTCACAACAGCGATTCCACCTGTCTATAGACATAGTAAATCCTAGAACTTTTTCCCATTGTTGCATAAACTTTAACTTCTCCTCTTTAGGGGGTAGATTGAATCTGTAATATAAAAGTAAGATAATCCTATGTCTTAAGGGTCATTTGTAAGGTAAAGATTTTTTTTGCATTGTTCATTTTACCGCAAGTTTCCTCTGCGGACATCTGTGCACACAAGGGGATGTAACGCCATATTTTTAGGTTATCATAAAATATTTGATCACGCAAGCAATTATTGGGACAATAACTGCAGACTTTTACTCCATAGTAAAGTAATCACCCAGTGTAAAAAGACAGTAAATGCATCATAGTTACAGATCATTTACTATAAATAAAATAGTTACATATTGTCCAGACCTTTCATATTAGAGACAATGTATATTAATATTTATAACAATTCTGCATGACAGCTGACAAGTATTGCTGGACTGTGCATCAGAGAAGGCTGGAGGAGGTCTGACCTTCTTTACGCATTCACCTGTTAGTGCCCAGTCTGCAGGCAGTCCCAGTGCCAGATGGGATTGTTTACTAGTCACATAATCATTGATACTGAACATCATAAAATTCTGACTTTTTACAGCAATCTATAAGTTACATATTCTGCAGATCATGGTTTATTTTGTGGAGACATAACGTATGATTTGGTACGTAAGCTGATGGTAGTTGGCAGCATTAGCACTGTCTCGGGCACGGGCAGTATTGAGATTGTTACACCCATTGCAGATGATCCTGACAGATTCCTGACTATTAACACTCCGCACTGTGTTATGTGAAGCCATTCCAGGCTAGCAACAAGTACTTATCAGCTGAGTCGTGGCCTTTATGTCTTTAGTTAGGTGTTAATCCCCTAACAATCGAGTTACCCTTCTCTATTCTTATCTGCACCTACTGTAATTAGAACTTTCAAATGTCACTTTCTTTTCCTCACTTCAAACCATTTCCATTCCACACAATTGGTGTCAGGTGTAATCCTGCAGTCCCTTCCTGTGATCTGAGCAGTAATTAAGGCATTGCTGATGAGGGAGCCTATAATCCAACCAGGTCCAGGTGGTGAGGATAAGCGGTGAGTCAGGTAACAGTGATGCCACTCTTGCTCTTGTGCTATTGTAACATTCTCACTTCCTGCATCTCGCCAGATCATCGGGCGATACAGGTTACCATTTTTAAAGGATTTTTGTACTTTTCTAATCCACACAGCAAGAAGTGTCAATATTTTTTCCTTTGCATTTATTGATTTGGAATTACTAGGTTGGAGATTGTCATGTAAGACTCAACATGAATTGGGGGGGAGGGAAGGTTTTGTTAATTGGTTTACAATAAAATTTTAAGGTTATACCATGATACAATACAGGTATGATTATAACAATGTATTGAAAATGGATTGATTTACAGTGATATGTAATACAAGAATGTAATATGTATTGCTGGGAAATTGTGATTGTCATAATAAAAATGGTTTTGATTAAAAAAAAGACTCAACATGTCTCTGCCCTGCACTCCAAATGTATACTTTCACTAACGCCAATCATAAAATCTGTGATGTAATACAACACGCTCCGCTGCATGGCTATCTGAGAAATAAAAAGATGCCAGGTGGAACTAGCCAGTACTGATGAACGTAGGCACCTTGCACCTATGTGAAATAGCCGTAGCCCGTTGATGCCTGTTAAGTTTATCACAAGACACATGGGGAGAATTTATCAAGGTTTTTTCACCAAATTTTGTGTGGTTGTAAAAGTCACATTTTGCCATACTCCTTTTTTTTGCTCACAGATTTGCGACTCTTTGCTAGTTTACTCTGCTTTTGCCACATAGTTTAATCGTACGGAGGCTAGCTATGCAAATAAGGTCTAAGATTTTTTCTTTTTTTGGGAAAAGTGGATTAAAAAGACAAAGTAACTGAGGAGGAATAAAATAGTGGAAATTCCATTTTAAATAGAAGTCTTCTATCTATAGATGCCACAAATTTGTGTTTTAACAATGTAAAGGGTGGAATCTATGGTAAATTTGCAGCAAAATCTGCACAGGTCTCACTGTGTAAAATCTGCAACAGATAAGTCCTGTATGGATGAACTCTAAAAAATCCAATACTTAAGTTGTTAACCTCACCTCCCATGTGGTCATTATGTATCTGATATTTAATATTGGCGTGTCGTCTCATGTAAACCACATGTGGGACTAAGAAGTGTGAGCTCTTGGCTTATTTACTTGAGAAGAGTTCATATAAGTTGAGATAGTGATAGGAGTTACGACAATTACTCCTGGGATGGCCTGCGCTGACTTGTAGGTGCTTCCATGTGTCAATAAGACTTTTCTGATTTCTCTAATTCAGACTTTGACCACATATAGTTATCTTCTAGGTGATTAAATAAAGAAGCCGATGAATTCTGCGTTAGATCTCACAAATTATAGGACCTCCTGAAATAAGGATAACAGCCTGAGCAATGACAGCTCCGAATTGTTTTCTGTGGTGATTTAATCTCGGGGAGGAGTGTTGTCACCCACATCACTCTAATCTGCTTTAAACAGTCATCCAAAAAGAATGGAAGAAAGAAAGGGGGTGTAGGAAAAGAGGGGAAAAAAATCAGATACAGGTTATAATGCTCGGGACGCATTAAATTTCAAAGGAACAATTCAGCCATATTGTAAGCGACATTCTTTGCACTGGGAGACACCCAGCAGGAGAGGGCATGGCAGATTCTTACAGTGATCATCTAACCAGCCAGGCTCTATTTGAAGGGAGAGGATATTATTGCAGTCTTACAAGTATTGGAAGATTCAGTTAATTTAATTAATTCCCTGGCCGGGGAAGCCTGCTCAGATCTGCCTTACAAAAAAGCAATTGCACAAGCAGCGTTAACAAGAGGAATTGTGCACTTAGAGATTTGGCTGCCGCCAGGGTCTAGAATGTATTATTCCCTACAACTCTACTCTCTTAAGCTGTGGCAGCACCTTGACAAAAATGTGTCATCCCGCAGATTATTTAATTGACATGTTTGAATGGAAGGAATCTATTTATAGGACGTCAAGGTCTCTCCTGCAGCAGGGCTAATTAAACCCCTTCAGTACCAGCTTGGGCAGCGCTTCCCTCAGTCAAAAAGACTAGTTTCCTTAACGTTCCGGAAAACTCTCAGATCCTTTAGCATCTCATCAGCGCTGAAAAGTTTTATGTAACAAGTGACTGCTGGAAAGGATACACTTCACTATTTCTTGTTCTCAGAGGACCATTTATGGAATATTTTGATAATCGTAAAATCTGGTTAATTCTGCACTTGTCAGACTTAAATAAATTTGAACTAAGGCAATAGGAGCACACGGAAAAGAAAAAGAAGAAATACATAGAGGAAAACAAAGAAATGCACAGAGGAAAAAGAAGAAAAGCACAGAGGAAAAAGAAGAAATTCACAGAGGAACAAGACGAAATGCACAGAGGAACAAGAGGAAATGCACAGAGGAACAAGACAAAATGCACAGAGGAACAAGAAGAAATGCACAGAGGAAAAAATAAGAAATGCACAAAGGAAAAGAATGAAGAAAATAGAAATGCACAAGAAAAGAAGAAATGACAGAGAAAAAGAAGAAATGCACAGAGTAACAAGAAGAAATGCTCAGAGGAAACATAATGTTACTTTGGAAACCACAATAATGCATAAAAAGGAAAAGTACTACCAGAAGCAACATGAATGCAAACATTTAAAGAAATACAGAAGCGGGAAACTTCACTTTATAGATAGGAGTCAATATTACCCTGATGCTTAACAATGAATCAAGTTAAAAAACTAATAAAGTAGCTGGAAATCATCCCTTCTTCACTCTCAGAATTACTTCATCAAGCCTGCTTTCATTTCAGGTCATATCCAACCAGACGTTGTGCATTGCCCAATAATGTATCAGACGGTCATAGTTCTCGGCAAACGAATGTCCAAATATAGCAGTTACATGAAATGCACCAAGGCAATAAAACCCCCAGGCGCCCCCCAATTCTACGTTATACTGTCAGTTACAGCCCACAACCCTCTCAGGACAATTTAAAAAAAGCACAGATTTCCCAAAGCCAAGCTCCTGCCCTGGAGAAGTGCTGAAGAATAGGTCCCCCTCTGACAAGCAGACCAAGCGCCATTGTCCGCCCTGGAATTTCGGCACTACCTCATAGCTATTCATAATATTTTCTTTAGATTGGTATGTTGGAAATAAAATCCCCTGAGCAGGAAACGTTGCATTCAGTAGCCCTCTTGGAAGTAATGGTGGAGGTAGCTTGTCACATTACTGAGCGTTTATGTCACAAATAGTACGGATTGATTAATTTTACTAATTGCTAATTTTACTGCATGTGTTTAATAGGTAAGAGCAGGATGTTCTGCTTTCTTTAAGTTCATATTGATTTCTTCATACCGATGAGGAAGTTCGCCTAAGGAACCAGGATTTAATTACTGGTAGAAATTAAAAACAACCCATGATTACATTTTCACAGGTTGCCTGATTTAGCTTTCTGTGATCCTTCACCTTGAATACTCTCAGATTTGGTTCTATAGACGCTACCATGAATTGTATCGATATCAAAATGAGGACAGTAAAGTAAAGCTTGATATAAAGGAACAAAGTAGACAAACTTGAAAATGACTTTCCAACAAATTACACTGTTGGAAACATTGTAGCACAGGAGCCGGATTTAATACTTCAGAAATTCATAGCACAAATCTATATATTAGGAGGCAGATACTGCTAAATAAAAAGAGACTGTAATAATCACAAGTTGTAGCAGCAATCTGTACATCTGTGGTAATAAAAACAATCCATTGCTATTAATTGTCCTATATGAGCTTTACCAGATAGGATTCTGGAAGTTATGTTTCATGTCTAGTACCATAAGAGATGCCCCATTGACACAATGCAAACAGTTAATTAGATAACAAGTCATTTAGGTTGAAGCAAAATATTTGTGCTTCTGAGTGTCAGTTCTGTGGGATACAATATTGCATTGCTCTCTAAACAGTTTTTTTAGGTGGAGGGAGGCAGGCAAAGGGTTACAGCTGCACTTTTGCCTGTGTTTGCTCTTGACTCCACAAGTCAATAGTTAGGAGATGCTCCCAGCACATAGAGCAGAGACCCTGCCCCCTCCCATTTGGCTTCTGTGGATAATGGGGGGCTTTTGTTGTCTAATCAGGCCCCTGATGGGCTAGGAGACAGATACAGATTCTTGGCATTTGTCGGGGAAATGAAAGCCGGATTAGGCAGACCCCGCTGCACACTCCATGGCAAAAGTAAGACAGCTATCCTCCCCATTCAAAGACCCATTCTAGTTTGGTTACTTTATCTTTAAGATGTTTGTATTGCTAAAGTGCCTATAGATAGACTCAAACATGCAGCAAGCTGTAAAGAGTCACTTCAAAGCTCCAGGGAAGGAAAGGGAGTTTATTAGCCTACAAAGAGGCTCCAATCTGAGCTGCAGAGAACTGCTTATGGCACTTTCTCAGAGTTTGATATACTTTATAGATAGATATGGGGTAACACAGATCGATAGCATTTATCATTAACTAGTTAATAAAAACATCACCCGGTCAGCAAGGTGGCTCAGTGGTTAGCTCTGTAGCCTTGGGTCTTGGGTTCAAATCCCACCAAAGACAACATCTACAAGGAGTTTGTATGTTGTTCCCGTGTTTGCGTGAGTTTCCTCCCACTCTGTGAGATATAATGGCACCATATAAGTGAATAAAATAAATTAAATGTACCCTGAGGCCCTATACATCCCACTGAATGTTTTATAACTACTGTCATATAATCTAAGTAATGAATGACTATAACCCCAGTCAAACATCTGTAAATTGTGCAAGCTGACCTAATTGCCTCTCACGTCAGTGTTGATATTTTGGCCTAGCCAGAGAAACTCCAAACTCTTTTTCCTTCTTGCTTCCAGGCAGGGCTGTCACCCAGTGACTTCTTATTGTGGATACTGGCAAAGAAACCAGCTCCAGAGAGCAATTACTCCCATGTAATTACATTAACTAGATCTCCCCCAACCAAGTGCTCAACAAGTCCAACCGAGTAATGATATACTAAGGGTGTCATGACAAAACGTCCCTAATCAATGTAACGCAGATCATCAAACATCCACACCGTGTGTGCAACATATGAGAAAAGAAGAAAAAGTACATACCAGAACACCAGGGATGCAAAAAAATAGACCATAGTAATTAGAAAATATTTTTATTGAAAAAACTGCAAAACCACACTGTAGTCATTAAAAACAATTAAAACAAGGCACAAAGCCCCATGATAGGAACAATAAACCCCTAAGACCCCATATCTGTATCTGGTAATACAATACACATAGATAAGGTATATGTGGAAACCTCAGTCAGGGATGGTAAACAATAATACAATACCAAGTATATAAGTACAAAGATAGTATATTTATAACATGGTCACCCCCAAAGGCCAAAATGAAGACAGGACTAAAGAGGAGCAGTTAGTCCTCAATTATCTGCATACCAAAGACAGTTTTTAAATATATAAATGCGGACAATATAAATTGGCAAAAAAAGGTGCATACACATAGCTATACATCAATACAAGCCATATATAAGATAGGTCTTCTCATAAAGATTAATATATCAAGTAGATCTTAACATAGCAATTGGTATAACAGTTGTCCTTAATCCAACTGTCCCATAGACATACAAAATGTACACAGAGTAATGCAGACGACCACTCCAAATACAGCTAGCAGAAAATAGCACAGCTATAAGGGGGATCTCATATTAGAGGCATGACCAGGTTACCTAACCAGGGTTAATAGGCAGAATAGAGCCCAACGCGTGTCGCCATATGGAATGGCTTCATCAGGGGCAGAGATGTGTGCAACATATATCATCAAAGTGTAAAAAAAATCAAGACTACAAGCGTTGATAGACGACATCGTCTCAAATACGTAAGATTTCTGAAATCAAAGAGCATGCCTCTTACTAATTACTAATATTAACCGTTATATTACACATTATTTTTGTACTACCTAATACTTTGTGGATATATTTTGATCTCTATTTATTTAAGGGCTCGCTCAGACTAGCATATACTACTGACATGTTCTGTCCTAAAACAAAAATTAGACTGCACACTGACCAATATTACTCAACAGGGCTGTTCACACGGACCAAATGGATATGTGGGAAAAAAAATCACAGCATGCACTATTCTCTCAGTATCTCAAATTAGACCCCCCATTCAAGTGCATTTGCGTGCATAAAAAAAAATCAGATCTCATATAGAGCATCCCAATAGCATCCCCATAGGAAATTGGTTTTGAATGTAAATGAGTGAAAACAGATTGGACACGGATGTAAAAACGGGAACACGGATGTCAATATGGATGAAAATCAAATGGAAAACATCCAAGTTTTCTGGATGTGAATACTTTTCCGTCCAATTATGACAAGAGTATTCTTAGAGTGATACCTTTATTGGCTAACCAGAAAATTATATGTTCGCAAGCTTTCAGAGCGCAGAGGCTCCTTCTTCAGGCAAGATTACATTTGGATTAATAAGAAAAAGACACATTTGAGGCTTACTACAGTGGGAAATTTGTTCAAGAGGTGGGAGGTGTGATGCCTTCTAAAGATAAGCAAAGGAAATCGAATTAGCATTTTCTTACAAATGGAGAGGCAGTGGGAATGTGTTCTTAGCTATCTGTAGTCCTTCTGGTGAAGGTGTGAACTGTGTCCATGTAGTGAGTCATAAATCCAGGTGTTGAGTCCTAGTGTCAAAGTATTGAACATCCTAATAAGTTTGAATTCCCATATTTTTCTCTCCCTGTCATCCTTAAAATGACCTTTTAGTATTAAGACTTTTAAGTCTGTCATATTTTCTGGACTTGACCATATACATCAAGGACAACGCCATACAAACATCAATTTACCATAAGCCCACAGGACGTCCAGCATATCTTTGATGGAACAGCTTTCATCCAAGACACACAAAAAATCCATCATCTACAGTCAAGCTCTGAGATATATTCGGATCTGTTCAGACAGTAAAGACAGGGAACTACAGCTGCTCTCACTTAGGAATACATTCCTACAACAAGGATACCATCCACTGGTAATAGATGAACAGATCCACAGGGCTACAAGAATCCCAAGAAGCAACCTCCTGGATTACAAACTGAGAGAGGACAACAACAAGGTGCCTCTTGTTGTCACAACCCCCACATGAGCATCCTAAGGAAAATTGGTGCTGATCTCCAACCCATATTCCACAGAGACCACAAATTGAAAGACATATTCCCAGAACTACCACTCCTCTCCTACAAACAGCCCCCTAACTTAAGGAATCTCCTTTTCAGAAGTGTCCTCTCATCACCATCAGTGACCGGCACATTCCCATGTAACAACAAAAAATGAAAACTTGTACCCACATATTAACAACAAATACAGTCCGCGTACCAAACACAAATCAGGACTATAAGGTCATGGGTTCTTTTTTATGTACATCCTCCAATGTGGTGTACATGATACAAAGTACGAGGTGCCCTGGAGCTATCTATATTGGGAAAACCATGCAGAAATTACAAACAAGGATGAATCTACACAGACATACAATCAGGAATGAAATGGACACGCCTGTGGGAAAACATTTCTCTGGAACTGGACATTGTATTACAGACTTAAAAGTCTTAATACTAAAAGATCATTTTAAGGATGACAGAGAGAGAAAAATATGGGAATTCAAACTTATAAGGATGTTCTATACTTTGACACTAGAACTCAACACCTGGATTTATGACTCACTACATGGACACAGTTCACACCTTCACCAGAAGGACTCCAGATAGCTAAGAACACATTCCCACTGCCTCTCCATTTGTAAGAAAATGCTAATTCGATTTCCTGTGCTTATCTTTAGAAGGCATCCCACCTCTTGAACAAATTTCCCACTGTAGTAAGCCTCAAATGTGTCTTTTTCTTATTAATCCAAATGTAATCTTGCCTGAAGAAGTAGCCTCTGCGCTCTGAAAGCTTGCGAACATATAATTTTCTGGTTAGCCAATAAAGGTATCACTCTAAGAATACTCTTGTCATAATTGGACGGAAAAGTATTCACATCGATTTTTCTGGCTAACACGGTACCACAATATAATTTATTATTCTACACCAAGTTTTCTGGATGAAATTTGTATTGACCCTGGCCTGATACTTGGTTTATGTATCACAAATGATAAATGAGAACGTGTACATTGTATGTATGTAATATATGATGTGATTATTTTAGGGCGTAGTGCTCTATAGGAGAATGGCAGTAACTATACTGCTTCTACCTCTGTCTTTTCTTCCACATTATCCCCAATCTAGTCTATTCCCTTTATCTACCAGTAAAGCTTCCTCTCACTCACTGTACTAAGATAAATTCAATAAGAGTCTACTAAATGATAATAAGGATCAGACAGAGGCAGGCAGGGAATCCTATCACAGGCAGGTTGCAGAATGCAGGAGATAGAAGAGAAAATTATTACAGGTCAAGTTTTTACCATTAGACTCTATTTGTGTCTGACAAAAGTAACTTTAAAGGCTCTGTGCAATAGTCAGGTATCTCCCAGCTGTAAGGACGCTGGGATATGGGATTTAAAATCCTGCCATGTAAATTTCTATGAAAATTTGGATAGCTGTGAGGGGGGAACTAGGAGGTTAATCCCAGTTTAATGCAATGATGCAGTCACAGGACCGGGGCTGCTGATTCTGTTATCTCTTCCCAACATTTCAGTTCCCCATATTTCACCCAGCCAAATAGCTTGAAGAAAAGTGCGGATGGAGGCAATCCTAGCGCCTCAGGAAAATGTGTTATTAATATCTAAATAACTTCCCAATACTGTCTCTAAATCTCCCCTTCACCAGTCCAGATGAATTCTTTGAAGTTGTACCCTGTCTCATCTCTTCAATGTCTCTTTTTTAACTGGGCTTATTTCAGACTGGTAAACATCTAATTCCTTAAACCAAAGCCCCACTCACACTGATCCCCCTATCCCTTTCTGAAGAGAGGAACACAGATGCACACGGCCAAGTTTATCCCCATACACTCCAATTAGGAGGTTCTGCTATTAATTGTGCGTATTAAATCTACTTCATCCCTCTTCTCTATAAAAAAAAAAATCAATTTTTTGTGCTAAGTAAATGACCTATCATGGCCTAATGGCTTCCTCAGACTTCAACTTTCGCTTTGACAAATTCTAGGCTTGGCTTAGATTAGCTTTTGGCTACCAAGAGCCCTACTCCTTCCACATCAGGCAACAAAACCTATGGATCTTGTATCTCCAAGGTCACCAAGTGGGCATTAGCAACATCTGGGTGCAAAGTGTTAATTTGTAATCAGCCACTAATCTTTCATTTTGCTTTTTGTTAATTTCAGAAAACAGTGAATTTTTTTTTTATCAAGCAAACAAAGAAATTACCCTGTCCTATGTCAAAGTATTAAGTTGAACAAATCCATAAAATTTAATCTAAAAAGCAGCAAAATAAACCCCTTAGTTGATTGAAGCTGCCCATTTCGCTGTTGAAGACACATTCAATTTTCATAGAAATACTTTATGATGCATGATGACCTAACGAAGACGCTAGTCCAGTGACAAAACGCGTAAGCTGATGCCACAATAAAGTACATTTTCCTGCTTTTTAACTAATTGTGCTTGGTCAGCTGCACTTTTTATCCAGGGACTTTCCATGTTCTTTTCTCTGATGTTTTTACACTTCTAGCTCTTAAGTATTTTTGGTAGTCCAATGTGGCTCAAGCATCCACAGGAAAATAGCAGCAGCTAATCTGCTTCATCGTACTCCATTCTGCAGAAATGTCTAGAAGTCACACAACTCTGAGGTGAGCACTTACCCTATCACCCCTTTTCCACCTCTGACCGGAGATATCTGCACTATGGAGCACCCTGTTTCTTAATGGGTAAGCCATGATTAAAGGGGTTGTCCAGTCTAAATTGATAATTATGGATCTCCCTAGCACACGCACTGTGCGCTGCGAGGATTCTCCAACTTTTGAGCCAGGACCAGCGGGTACTTATGCGTTGTACATACTCCTGCCCAGGGCCTGTCTAGTGGGCGCGGCCTCGCTCCATACACTTGTCTAGTAGTTTTTGTACCTTATTTTATGATGTTACTATATTAAAACATGTTTTTACTCAACATTGAATAAAGAAGTTTTTATGCTTTACGCATGTGGCTGGACTAAAAAAGCAATTTTGGATTCTCATTGGCATGCTACACAGGAGCATGGGCCATGCCTTAGATTAGGCCTATCTACATCCGGTGAGCTGGTACACTTTTTTTGCTCTTTGGACTCTTTCTTAACGTTTCTGTAAATTAGCTGTTAAAATGGGTAACAACATCAGCATCATGCCACTCACGTTCCTGAAAGTTATCGTATTTTGCGGTTTATAAGAAGCACCGGATTATAAGACGCACCCCAAATTTTGAGGAGAGAAATAGGAAAAAACTTTTTTTAATAAAGTGGTGGTGCTTCTTACAATCCAGGCGTATTATTGATTACCGGGGGTGCTGGCTGTGGTGAAGTGGGGTCCCAGGGTCGCTGCTGGCGGCGGCAGGAGTGGGGCGATGCTGCATACACCAAACTGGGAGAAAGGGATGTTTGGATGTGCAACGCTCCGAGTGTTCGGTGGTGCAGGCTGCAGTGGAGTAGGGCCGCTGAAAGAGGAGGCAAGAGTGGTGCTGCGGGTGTTCAATGGTGCTGGGGTTCCGCCGACATTTTGTGAAAGCCCAGAGCCCGGCTGCCGGGGCGGTGCGTGCGCAGATTGAGATCTTGGCGCTGAGATCTCATCACCTGAGATCTTGGTGCCGAGATCTCCATCTGCGCCGCATCCGTGGCCATTTTCCTGAAGACATCGTGTAGAGGCAAGCACAGATGAAGATCTTGGCTTTCCTCCATCTGCGCCGAATGAGAAGCCAGATGCTAGACTTGGGAAAAAGAATGGCGGCCGCCGCCGCAGGGCTACTGCTCTCTGCCATACCACCACTGCAGGACCACCACTCAACACCGTACCACCACCGCACACCGCAGGATCATCACAACACCCCCAGCTCTGGGCCCGCAGCATTGACCCCTCGGTAAGAACAGTGTTCGGTTTGTAAGACACACCCCCATTTTCCCCCAAATTTTGGGGATCATAAAAGTGCGTCTTATAATCCGAAAAATACGGTACACTGTTAAACTGGTGATAGATAAAAGATTCACCCGAATGCAAATAATGTCTTAGGGGCAAGTATAAGGGGCAAGTATAAAAACATATTTCACAAGGACAATCACTCCTCCTGTTACCAATATTGCTCATGTTTGTTCATTGTTGCTCAAAGTTCCCCAACCAGTGACTCTGGTGCCTCATGCGACTCTTGTGCTTTATGCATGTGGCTCCCCATCTATTGAGCAATAGTATCTCCCTTTTTGTCATAGCAATACTACAACTTGTTACTGAAGCCAAAAACAATGGAGTCCATCTAACTAGGCCATATTATTATTATCAATATTTATTTCTATAGCACCATTGATTCCATGGTGCTGTACATGAGAAGGGGTTACATACAAATTACAGGTATCACTTACAGTAAACAAACTAACAATGACAGACTGATACAGAGGGGAGAGGACCCTGCCCTTTCGGGCTTACATTCTACAGGATTGTGAGGCAGGAGACAGTAGGTCGGGGGGTTGCAGCAGCATATGTTTATTATCAATGACACTCGGCTATTATGGCTGGATTATTAATTATCATAACTTTATGCCCAGCATTAGTCCCCCACCCCAAATTTCCATAAGTGATGAAATATCATTCAGGGTCCTTATCCCATACTCGCCATACATAGTCTTAGTGCAAGGAATGATAATTCACACTAAGCAAATACACTGGGATAAAACATTTAAAAATCTAGAGCAGCATTTGCTGGAAAGAGAAAGCATGAGTGGTGTTATTAAATTCCCTGTGTAGTAATAATAATAATAATAATATGCGGCCTTATCTGCGCCGCTCTCCTCTGACTCTGTTGCTCCCTCTCCTCCCGTCACACTTGATTTAGGAAGAGTTTATCTTGCAAACATTTGCCTAGTTTGTTCATGTATGCCATCTTCTCCCGGCTACTCATTCCCAAAAGCCAATGTTTGTCTTTGTAATTGTTATCTTTGTTGTGTTATTGTTGTTGCTCATTTGTTTCAGGCTGCCTTGTGACATGTAAGCTTCATGAGCACTGAGAGGATGTCCCTGGGTTTGTGTCTCTCAATATGCGCACACAGAGCCAGGGAATTGCTTGACACTTGTGTATGCCTTTCTGTGCCCCCCATTATTTAAACTGATCCCACTCACAAATCCCAGGCTGTGTCGTGTTTGATTACATTGGCAACCTTGAGTAATCCCCTGACTTAATGAAGTGAACATACCCTACTCACACACAGGGGCTTGTTGGTTTAATGAATGCAGATTGGTTGTGATAAATAGTAGGGGAGGTTAATGGCAGCTCCTGTTACACTATACCGCAGGTGAAATAAGGCTGGATCCAGAGGAAGGGGAAAGGAGCATTCTCCTACTGGTGTCCTTCCATGACTTTCACCACTTCCTTTAATTACTTGTACCAGGCATCGGCCACACGGTGACTATCGTGCTACAATGGTGGTCAGACAAGTAACATGTTATCTAAAATATATGACATGCCTTGTACAATGGCTGAAAGAGAACATGTAAATAGACACCTAGATACCCTATCAGGTATAAGAACAGTACTTCAAAGTTGTAAAGGTTAAAAAAGACCCAGGTTGTTTTTATCTAGAAGAAGGCAAAAACCTAATAATGTAGACTAACTTGGCCCGTGCAAATTTTTCGCACATTGGTCATTGGGGGCGCAGGCAATTTCAGAAAAAGCAAGCTGGTCAAATGTAAATGTATTTCATGAGATGATGAACACAGACAGGTATTTTTATATGTAGATTGGTAATACAATAAATTGGTTTGATAAGTAGGGGCCAAAAAATGTCTTCGGTTGAGGTGCCACCTGCAGGTCATTGTTTCTTTCTGCAGGTTTATGAAAAAAAAAAAAATGTTTAAACTGTATTTAGTGATAAAATCGTGAATGTGTGGTTTGTTTGGCTCTTTTCTTGCTGAAGGGTGCAAGTTTACCTTTCAAATGGTGTATCATTTGTGTGTGTGGGGCGAAGTAATCAGCCGAAAAGCAGTGCATGTTTACAAATGTGTTTGCATATGTGACTCGCCTGAAGTGAAGTGTGCAATCCTACAATGTGCCTGAAATAGGCCGGGCAAGCACTTAAGTAAGCTGGAAAGACCTCAAGGCAAATGTTTGTATTTGTTTGTGATGTCTGTAAGCAGCTTTGTGGTAGTGTGCTTTGGGGTAGTGTGATGCCACCTGCAGGTCATTTTTCCTTACTGCAGGTTTATGAAAATTAATGTTTAAACTGTATTTTGTGATCAAATCGTGGATGTGTGTTTTGTTTGGTTATTTTCTTGCTGAAGGGGCAAGTTTACCTTTCAAATGGTGTATCATTTGTGTATGTGGGTGCAGTATGAATGGAGATACAAAGTAATCTCCAAAAAACAGTGTTTAGAAATAATAGAATAGATAGATGGTAGTTGCCAAAAATTCCTTCCCGACATCAAATATGATTTATATCCCAAAACCTACATGGATACAGGTGGTGGAATTTGGAAGCTCCCACTTGATACGTGTGAATCCACCCTTCTTCCTATGTTTTGGTTACTAATCATTTATTATTTTTCAACTCTCTCACTATAATACTTGGCCAAAAATCTTGATTGGAAAGAGAAGCTGCTTATTCTTAATAGGAAGACCGTTGGTCTTCTCATTTATCGTAGGCGGTGTTTCTACTCCATCATCCTACGCCGCATATATGGTGGGATCGTTGCCTTGCTCTTATTGGTGTGGCTCTGAAAATATTTTGTAGAATTTTCTGTTTTCTCCAATGAGGCAAATGGTATTTGCCCCATATCAGGAGAAAATAATTCCTTCCCCGCTCCAAGTATGGCAATCAGAATAAACCTGGATTAGCTTTGCAAGGCTTGATAACCACATGAAACTGAGGCAATAGAAATTTTGCTCCAGAGGTAAAGAGTGAAATTTTTAAAAAAAGTAGTAAAAAGCCACTGAATTGAAGAATCCAAGCCATGAAAATCAATACATTCCTGTAGAAGATACTGCCTCATAGATGGACCAAGAACATAAGACTACAACTACATAGAACGAGAATAAAGCCAACATGGTAACTAGGACATAATATGGTGACTACAAGAGTGCTGAAGAATCTAGACAATGTGATAGATATCAACACAAGGATGTAATGGACCCATAATAAGACCCAAAGTAAAGCTATGTTGTAAGAAAAAGTTCATTAGTGCACCTAGAACAAAATCTAGATTGTGACTGCATAGTGTGTTGAAGAACCTAGAATCTAGTCAATGCACCGAAACATGGATGGACCAAAAACATAGCAAGTTGAATATAAATTGATCCATAAAGCAATTGAAAATGCTAATTAAACCCAAAACATAGCTATACGGTAAATACAAGTTAATAGATGCACCTAGAACATGGACAAAATTGTGACTACTAGTGTGGGAAGAACCTAGTCAGTATGGTAGAGACTAGTACATGGATGGACCAGGAACATGATTCTGAGCATTAAATGGATCCACAGCGACATGGAAAAATCGCAAAATATACAGTAGCCAACGTGGTAAATACAAGTTCATAGCGAAGAGTCTGAATACTTGTGTGTGAAAGACCCCAGAATGTAATCAGTATTGTAGATGCCAGTGCAGGGATGGACAAGGAAAAACCGAAAAGGAAAACCACTTACTGACCTGCAACAAAGTCAAGATATGGACGACAGAAACTAGACCCAAAACATAGTCAGCAAGTCATAGCACCGAGTACATGAGGTTGAGAGAATGAATGTGGAATGTGGAACTCAAAATATCACAGGGTGCATGCCCAGAACTACAATTATCGGCTCCAGTTCATCCATAGGTGACATAGTTATAGGGTTGAGTACCAAAACTGTCACCCAGAACATGGGAAAAACACGGCAAATGATTGCTTGGGCCCAGAATCTCGTCCAAGTGCCCAGTGGATCATAATACACACAATATAAAAATCCAATCACAGTGAATACCACTATTCTCATTATAATTAACTAATAACAAGTTAACAGTAGTAGTAATGAACCTTGGCACTCAAAAGGATATATTGCAAAACAAGGTGAATTTATTTACAGTCAAGCTAGTGGATAATGTTTCTGTCCCCATTGACCTTCATCAGATAAATGCTGTGTTGTTGAAGTGGAAGATGAGTAGTCAATACTCCTAGGGGGTGACACTTTAACAGACTGAAGGTGGTAAGAGGTGGTCTGCCCTGGGGTATGGTGGATGAAAGCCATAGTCAGGAAGCGCTCTTCTAATAACAAGATGATGTTGCCCCCTCACTAATGACCCCTGACAACACACAACAGGCAGGTTACACCACTATAAACCATTTACCAGCTCAGTGATCCATCCTACTACAGGAACGGTCAGGTTGGTAGGTAACTGAGGTTTCAGATTGCATGGAACAAAACAAAATAATCATATAGAGACTAACATTAAATGATGGAGCAACCATTGCTATTACCAAATCCTGAGACGCTGGATGCAGTTGTGACCATCCAGTCTATTGGAATACGTCTAATCCTACACCTGCATACAGGAAGAGAACCCTCTGACCCTTCACATTTGGTGAGCAGCGGTTAAATACTAGAGATGTCCAGCATCACATTACTCAAAATGTGCTCCATTGTGGGTGAATAAATATCACTCATCAATGTGTAGCGCTGGGATCACACCAGTGTTATCCAACTTCAGGCTGTAGGTTGTATTTGGACTTGTTTTGGGGGTGGAGTCAGGGCAGATATCATTGGTGCAGCTGCACAGGAATCGGAGAGGTAAGAGGGCTCATCTTCACCTACAGATAAGCAGCTTCTCTCCTAGACAGAACTATTATAAAGCAAAGGGCCCATACACTGTTCTTGTACAGGGCCCTTTTCTATCTGTGTCCACCACTGGTTGGAGCAAAGTGTGATCCAGGACTTATAGGTTGACTTATTTATGTTTTTAGGTTGCTGATCTGATACTAAATGTGGAAGATGTTTTCTATACATATAGCAGAGGATACACACCATGTGTCAGGCACACAAGAGATCAGTATCTGGGATAAGCTCAAGGTCATGCACTTGACCTTCAGAATATTTTGCACCCCTTTAACACCAGATAAGGACAGCCTGATAAAGTTGGGATATGAGTAAATACTTGCAATATTGCAGGATATGTGTCTACACCAGTGATGCTCTCTGTGGTGGACATTTGCAGGGCAGGGTTTCCAATTTTTTTAATACTTTGTACATTGCGTCCTGTAGTTCAGACTTGCTCCATGGTGTAGCATGTGCTCCTATGTGAGATGTGCATGTATGTATGGAGGCAGCGGGGGTGGTAATGTGGACATATAACCCCCTCCCTGGTACTGGCAGGTACCCGCCTCTATGGACTCATCTACACGGCAGAGTGTGTAAGAGGCCGATAAATCCTCTCAGCAATTAGTGCTGATAAATCGGGCGTCTGCTCCAGAGGGAGATGCGGGCAACTGGCAGCCTGTGCCCTCGGGCGAGCTCTACTGAGCCGTTTAAAGATGAAAGTGGAGAAATAAAGACTCCATTTAATCTGCCTTAAAACCCTTCAACTTAAAACACCCGGAGAGTGAGCACTGATGGGGATAAATGGGAATCTTACCGACGCCCCCAGCGATGACATCGCCCCCCATACAGCCGCCGCCACTTCCTGCGATCATCAGATGCCGTTATATTGTATCAATGTGACTCTTCCTGTTACATATTATCATATCAATATTTCTGTTTTTACTATATTTTATATTATTTTATTTTTTCTTAATATTACTATTATATTGTATTTTTGTCCCAATCGCAGAGGTCAAATTCCATCCCCCGAATGTAGCAAAATCGAAACTATTTCAAGCATCAATCACTGCTTAAAAAAAAATAAGTGAAAAAGTTCCCTATTAAATGTTAATACTGGAAAAGTAAAATAAACGCAAAATAATAATTTAGTGTTGGGATGTGGCAGATCATGAATGTATGACAATGTGATCTCCGCAGACTGATTGCTGCGCCTCCTGGTGTCATTGGCGGCCTCCATTAACCCTTGTGAACCCGGCCCTTCAGCAGAGGATGGCCCCTGGCAGGAGGGGAGCAGCGTTTAGTTTCTCGCTTTGATTACAGCTCAGCTCCTCTTTAGATTTAGGTTTCCATAAAGAGAAGTCTTCAGAAAGCGGCAGCACCAGGAGCCCCCGACTAATAACTGGGCAGTGATCGGCAGCACCGAGCCCCGGAGGCCAAGCACTGCTGCCGAACCACCTCTGAGTGATGAAAGCGGGGGTCTCTGCTCCCCCGGACAAAGCCCTAATATTATATTACACAAGAGTGAGGTGAGATCAGCGGGGGGCCGGTGGCATTCAGCCCATTGTGCCGCCTGCTCCACACACAGAATGGACCCTCGCCCCCCTGTTTATGGGGGGAGATCTCGGCTTTGTGGCTGGAATCTGCTCCTCCTGATGCTTCTATAGAGCGCGGCCTTTTGTCAGCCAAGTTCATCCTCAAGTTTGAGATAAAAGAGGAAAGAAGAGAGAAGTATTCGCCATTGTGCCCTGCCCGCAAACTGCAGAAGACACATTACATAATGTGCATATATATAATCTATCCATATAAGGCTATCCATATATCTATATACAATCTATCCATATACCCATATATAATATATCTATAATATATTTATATATAATCTATCCATATATCTATACCATCTATCCATACTCATATATAACATATCTGTATATAATCTATCCATATTCCTATATATAATCCATATAAGTCTATCCATATATCTGTAATGTATCTATATATAATATATATATTTACACACAATTATCCATATATCTATATGCAATCTATCCATATACCCATATATAATATATCTATAATATATTTATATATATAATCTATATATCTGCATACAATCTATCCATACTCATATATCCATATATCTGTATATAATCTATCCATATTCCTATATATAATCTATCCATATTTCTATATTTAATCTATCCATATAAGTCTATCCATATATATATATACACACAATTATCCATATATCTATATGCCATTATCCATATATCTATATACAATCTATCCATATACCTATATATAATATATCTATAATATATTTATATATAATCTATCCATATATCTATACAATCTATCCATATTCCTATATATAATCTACCCATATAAGTCTATCCATATATCTATAATCTATATAATATCCATATATATATATATACACAATTATCCATATATCTAAATACAATCTATCCATATACCTATATATAATATATCTAAATATAATCTATCCATATATCTGTATACAATCTATCCATATTCCTATATATAATCCATATATCTATATATAATCTATCCATATATCTATATACAATATCCATATATATATATATATATCTACATACAATCTATCCATATATATACAGTATATAGGTACAATTATCCATGTATCTATATACAATCTATCCATATATATTTATCTATATACAATCTATAAATATATAGAATCTATCATATCTATACTATCTGTCTATATATATCCTTCACTCACTCTCTATAAATATATCATAATAAAATGTTGGATAATTGCCACCAAATTAAACTTTGCACAATTTAATCAAAACCATAAAACTATTACACTTCACAACAAATATAAAGATACAACATCAGCAGTTAGGAATAGTTTTTGTCAAACAGTAAAAATAATACATATTCAGGAAAGTAGCAGAACAAATATAAAAGGTTTCTGCCAATAATAGCAATGTAAAGTGTACAGGTAAAGTAATAATCGTGGACACCATGTCCATTAGTATTAGCAGTAATAGTATTATGGGGAACATTATTTCTAGACCCATACACCAATTATTTCTTAGCCCCACAAATAACCCAAACAATAATATCCGGTTGTAAACGAATCCCAGCTGATGCCCGTCACCCCGCACACATTGCTTCCACCCTCCCGCCACTGCCCATTCCGAAAATGTCGCATCCCTCCTACGTGCGACTGTCACCCTCATTATGTTCCCGCTCTCTAATTGCTGCTGATCGCTGCTTTCTAGGGAGCGTTTATAGCATCGCAAATATGTCCCAACAAATTAAAAGCAAAAGCCCTGCAGCCGCCGATAAATAATTGATCTGGGGTCCCAGACGCCACCATTTGTGTGGTGGTCACCTGTGGCTGCAGCAGCAGAAGTAGTACCCACCTTGCCTAATCTTCAGGGGCCCCATGCTGTGCGCGGAGGGTCCGGTGTGATCAGGATGGTCTGGAGGGGATGTGGTTCTTCTGGACATTCCTTACATTGACAAATTCATTTTCAGCCCCATGGGACATTCATGACACTTCCTACATCACAGCTCCATTATTCCCAGATCACTCCCCCATATTTAAGCCTTTTGCCCACTTTTCCCCTCTGGTGGAAAAACTACCGGGTGACTAAACCCTCCGTCTTGGCACTTTGGAGCCTCATCCTCCTATGGCACATGCTATGCCACAGGCAGTAAACCAACGTCTACAGCACCAGTACAACTACACATGACGTCATGATTATCATCCATCAATAATGCATGCATGATTTTGATTTTCCTGGAACAGCGTTATATTATCAGTGCAGGACTTGATATCACCCCTGCCCCCCTTGATTGCATTGCACCGACCTTTGTCGCCCAGGATGCCATCGATGCTGTGCTTGGTCTTTTTCTCCCATCTTCATCTTTTTTGTCACAGTCATCATCTTCCTCTTTTTTCCCGAACTTTATTCTCAGGACCCTGCTAATCGAACTCACTAAACCTCAGAAATGGAAAGAGACGGGAGGGGATATAAATTTGGGTTACAGAAAAATGTGTGTCCCTTACTAGGCTAAATATACATGATTTATAGTGTTCACCTCGGAGCAAATGCATTATCTGCACATGATATTACAGTTATCAGACTATCCATTGTACACACGTCCTATAAAATACACACATATAATACTATGATGCCTGAACTCACAGTGTATATATCCATAGTACTCATCCTGTAATATGAGTGCAGCACACTCAACGAATAATGTCAAATTAAAATGGGAAAATGTATATTTAACACTTTTCTACTTCCAGTATGCTCGAAAAAAAATATCTTTACATATTATACTGAAAATACAAAAATAAAATATACAGGAGAACACGCTGATACCCCAACAATAAGATAAAACCTATCTAGTATAATCCTGTGATCTGCAAATAGTATATATAACACAAGAAAGCACACTCATTCGATAATAGAAAGTTACAACAATCATACCACATAGGACAAGACATTGTGTAAACGTATAATTGTAATAAACAATGTGCACTTTTATACATGAAGCACATTCATCATCATTTACACTCCTAAAACCTACACTGAACGAATTTGCAATGTACATTGCCTAATTTATGCAATAATATGCAGTGAATACATTTATATTGTATACACATATATAACACACAGTATGTACACATACTCTATAAGGCACATTCATCCTTTTACACTATCAGTGTGTTCGCACCATCCTACACTATATTAAGTAGCTTACTAATACTATAATATAATACATTTAAAATACATATTGTAAAAATGCATAATCTTATAATAAGCAAGAAACAAGTCTTTCCTATTTGTGAGCATCCAAAATATAAGCAAGAGACAAACGATTTCTTAAATGTACCGAAAAGCAAACATATCAAATACAATATACATATTTAACAAATGAGAACACCTACTCACTATACCCTATACTATTCGGTGTATAACACACCTACACAAAGGGCACATTCATCCTGTAATATACAGGAAACACATACTTAACATTCAATGTATACACCTAGGGGAAAACAGTAATTCTGTATATTCCATAATATACATTGTGCACACATATACAATGCAGAACACTCACCTTATATATACCATAATATACATTATTCACACTTATACAAGGGAGAACACTCATCCTATATATACCATAATATACATTATGCACACATATACAAGGGAGAACACTCATCCTATATATCGCATAATATACATTGTGTACACATATATACAAGTGAAAACACTCATCCTGCATATCCATAATCTCTGCCTGTGCACACTCACAGTGGAGCACACACTGATTACATCTGTGCACACTGATTACATCTGTGCACACTGACATTGGAGCACACACTCATTATCTCTGCCTGTGCACACTCACATAGCGGAGCACACACTTATATGTGCCTGTGCACACTCACACAGGAGCACACATATCTGCACACTCACAGCGGAGCACACACTCATCTCTGTGCCTGGGCACACAGAGCAGAGCACACACATCTGTGCCTGTACACTCACACAGTGGAGCACATACATTATATCTGTGCACACTCATAGCAGAGAACACACTCATCTGTACCTATGCACACTCACACAGCGGAGTGCACACTCAGACAGCGGAACACACACTCATTATCTGTGCCTGTGCATACTCATGGAGCACACACTCATTATCTCTGTGCCTGTGCACATTCTCACAGCAGAGCACACACTCATCTCTGTGCCTGTGCACACTCACAGCATAGCACACACTCATGCCTGTGCACACACACAGCGGAGCACACACTCATCTCTGTGCCTGTGTACACTCATACAGCAGAACACACATTATATCTGTGCACACATTATATCTGCACACTCACACAGCGGAGCACACACTCATTATCTCTGCCTGTGCACACTCACAGCGGAGCACACACTCATTATCTCTGGCTGTGCACACACAGCGGAGCACACACTCATCTCTGCCTGTGCACACTCACACAGCGGAGCACACACTCATTATCTCTGCACAGTCACACAGCGGAGCACACATATCTGCACTCACACAGCAGAGCACACACTCATCTCTGTGCACACACTCATTATCTCTGCACACTCACACAGCGGAGCATACACTCATTATCTCTGCCTGTGCACACTCACACAGCGGAGCATACACTCATTATCTCTGCCTGTGCACACTCACACAGCGGAGCACACATTCATTATCTCTGCCTGTGAACACTCACACAGCGGAGCATACATTCATTATCTCTGCCTGTGCACACTCACACAGCGGAGCACACATTCATTATCTCTGCCTGTGCACACTCACACAGCGGAGCACACATAATCTGCACACTCACACAGCGGAGCACACATATCTGCACTCAGACAGCGGAGCACACACTCATTATCTCTGCACACTCACACAGCGGAGCATACACTCATTATCTCTGCCTGTGCACACTCACACAGCGGAGCATACACTCATTATCTCTGCCTGTGCACACTCACACAGCGAGCATACACTCATTATCTCTGCCTGTGCACACTCACACAGCGGAGCACACATAATCTGCACACTCACACAGCGGAGCACACATATCTGCACTCAGACAGCGGAGCACACACTCATTATCTCTGCACACTCACACAGCGGAGCATACACTCATTATCTCTGCCTGTGCACACTCACACAGCGGAGCATACACTCATTATCTCTGCCTGTGCACACTCACACAGCGGAGCATACACTCATTATCTCTGCCTGTGCACACTCACACAGCGGAGCACACATTCATTATCTCTGCCTGTGCACACTCACACAGCGGAGCATACACTCTTTATCTCTGCCTGTGCACACTCACACAGCGGAGCACACATTCATTATCTCTGCCTGTGCACACTCACACAGCGGAGCATACACTCATTATCTCTGCCTGTGCACACTCACACAGCGGAGCATACACTCATTATCTCTGCCTGTGCACACACACAGCGGAGCACACATTCATTATCTCTGCCTGTGCACACGCACACAGCGGAGCACACATAATCTGCACACTCACACAGCGGAGCACACATATCTGCACTCACAGCGGAGCACACACTCATTATCTCTGTGCACACTCACAGTGGAGCACACACTCATTATCTCTGCACACTCACACAGCGGAGCATACACTCATTATCTCTGCCTGTGCACACTCACACAGCGGAGCACACATTCATTATCTCTGCCTGTGCACAGGCACACAGCGGAGCACACATAATCTGCACACTCACACAGCGGAGCACACATATCTGCACTCACACAGCGGAACACACACTCATTATCTCTGTGCACACTCACAGTGGAGCACACACTCATTATCTCTGCACACTCACACAGCGGAGCATACACTCATTATCTCTGCCTGTGCACACTCACACAGCGGAGCATACACTCATTATCTCTGCCTGTGCACACTCACACAGCGGAGCATACACTCATTATCTCTGCCTGTGCACACTCACACAGCGGAGCATACACTCATTATCTCTGCCTGTGCACACTCACACAGCGGAGCATACACTCATTATCTCTGCCTGTGCACACTCACACAGCGGAGCATACATTCATTATCTCTGCCTGTGCACACTCACACAGCGGAGCACACATAATCTGCACACTCACACAGCGGAGCACACATCTGCACTCACACAGCGGAGCACACACTCATTATCTCTGTGCACACTCACAGTCCAGCACACACTCATTATCTCTGCACACTCACACAGCGGAGCATACACTCATTATCTCTGCCTGTGCACACTCACACAGCGGAGCATACACTCATTATCTCTGCCTGTGCACACTCACACAGCGGAGCATACATTCATTATCTCTGCCTGTGCACACTCACACAGCGGAGCACACATAATCTGCACACTCACACAGCGGAGCACACATCTGCACTCACACAGCGGAGCACACACTCATTATCTCTGTGCACACTCACAGTCCAGCACACACTCATTATCTCTGCACACTCACACAGCGGAGCATACACTCATTATCTCTGCCTGTGCACACTCACACAGCGGAGCATACACTCATTATCTCTGCCTGTGCACACTCACACAGCGGAGCATACACTCATTATCTCTGCCTGTGCACACTCACACAGCGGAGCATACACTCATTATCTCTGCCTGTGCACACTCACACGGCGGATCACACATTCATTATCTCTGCCTGTGCACACTCACACAGCGGATCACACATTCATTATCTCAGGGTCTTTGTACATGAGGCTAGTAGTGACAGTGGGTACTGTGGCCCCTGCGCTCACCTGAGGGGACAGAGCTCCGGTCACAGTGCCCGTCCTTCAGTAGCCGGTCCCGGATCTCCCAGCTGAACATCCCGGGGTTCTCCCTCTTGTATTCCTCGATCTTCTTCTCAACATCGGGAGTGGCCACCTGCTTTAATGGTCAACACATGGGGGGGCAGCATGTCAGTATGGAGGGGGCAAAGGACGTGTTTATGACATATATGTGAGCTGTGTTATGCCGCCAGAGTTACATTTACGGTTTATAAATATTTATGTATCTGTGGACTGTGATATACAATGTTTCCATACACAATCGCTCATCTCTGGGACACTCACCCTGGGCTTACTGCCCCCGATGGCCCCTGGCCTGATGGAGCCAGTCTCTTGGTATCTGCACAGGATTTTGGATACGCAGCCATGAGAAACCCGGAGCTGCCTGGAGATGACACATGGTCTGATACCATGGTGGGCCATCTCTACAATCTTGTGTCTGATGTGGTTGGGCAAAGGTCTGCCATTGATGAAGACTCCCCCGAGTTGGTTTACTCGACCTTGGCCCAGAGGAGTGGACACTGGAGAAACAAAAACACAAGCTTTCTAAGCCGTACATGCTGCCAGTAACTGCACAATCACCCCAATCTATCAATACCTGGGGTCTATGGATTGTACGTCACCTGTGTCATTTTATTTCACTGGATCCACCATACATTGATTGCTGCCTGCAAATATCATACATCATAGTGTGTGACTGCTCACAGCACTGCTGAATTATTTCTGTACATTTATTGCACTGCTTATGAAGCTAACATTACAAGATTTAATGTACTAATGTAATTGTCTTCACACATTCACTAAACTGCTGAAGACTGGAATATTAATGTGTACTAAGTATATGATCATTAATGTGTATTAATTATATGAATATTAATGTGTACCGATCAGCTGGTCTTGTATAATGATGTATAATGTACATTTCCATACATTGGATTTGCTGAAAACATTTTGGAACGTTACATAAATTATACACTCATTGATTAATGCATTAATATTTACTACCCTTTTATACTGTACTCTGGATAAAGTAGTAAGTGTTTTTACTGGCGAATTCGTTAACTAATATTAAATATAACACACTGCCTGAGATATTCGTTTCCACTTCAGTTTATAGAAATATTACCCACAAATAAACACTATGCAAAAGCACAACTTGTACCCTCCTTACCCATAATATGTACATGTTCTACTGTACCAGGATATGGTAATACACATTATATATTACCTGGTACATAGTATCCACAGCTACACTATTCCCACCCGTGTTATTTGTTTCACTCTGCTACTATGCTCATAAGTTAAACCCAGATAAATAGTATCGACTGCTGGGGTATCAACACTTGTGTGTGTGTATATATATACACGTGTGTGTGTGTTTATTTGTATATATCTATATAGATATATACATTCCACAATGTTAATATTCATTATTCATGCACTTATTACATATATTACACCCTTCTACTTTCCCAAACTATATTTATTTTACACGGCAAATAAAGTATCTGTGTGTAACATAAATTACATCCAGATCGATATAGAAAGTGCTTGACTTTAATCTTTGCAAGAAATATGTATAATATCTCGTTTTGGTTTGTTTTCCTGAAATCTCAGGACCTTACATATTAAGTTTTGAAGTTTCTCCTGCTATTATCAGGATTAAGTATAAACCTTTGCAGTAATATAAAGTAAATATTATTAATCGGTTAGAAGATGACAATAGGCAGGTATCTGCTCTCTGTAGCAGGGGGCTCTTATGTCCTATAAACCGATCTGAAGAACTACGCCGCATCAGCGCGATTTTCCGCTGCAGCTATTAGGGCTGCTGGGCCCTGATAATCCGGCAGAGAGATCGGCAATTTGTTTAATATCGTGTCATTCAGATGGAGCAGATTAGCGCGATTTTCCGGCATGGGAGCTGCATAATTTAGCGCGCCGGGGAGGACGCAGATATTTGGAGTTTTAATGACAATCATGCGCCGCTAATTCCCCGGTCACTTGGCTCCTACACTCTGGAGCGGTGATTACAGATAAGGGGCCACTCCGAGGGCCCATCTCGCAGTGAAGTGGCCCCGAGAAGCCGCGCTCATTATTCGCAGTCATGTTGAGCAAACATCGCAGTAATCCGTTGATCTGTCTCTTTGCGCCTGTTTTCCTTTCTCTCAGCTCTCCGGTAAATCCCCGCGGATTGTGTGTTTTGCCGTTTTCGTGGCTTTTCACAGTTTTATTGCGGCCACTTGATCACGGAATAGATGGAGATGGATTTATAGAAGTGGAAGCGCCGAGGGCGCATCAGATGCGCAATCCCGAGCGCCAGCAGACAGTCACACACTGAGCCGCTCTCTGCGACAGCTGCTCGGGCGACAACTAGCGACTAACTGGACCGAAGGCGCATTCACGGACACTGCGACTGCGACAGCTAAAAGTTACAGAAAAAAAGAAAGCGACTTTCCCGAAGGGTCTAACGTAAGAGCTGCAAGACACAAATAAGGCAAAGAGAGGGAAACAAGCATGCAAATGTATGGAGACATAATATACTTCCATATTCCTAAACACACATCTATATTATCTGTATTCCCAAATATCTATATTCCCAATATATAACATATTCCCAAATATATAATCTATATTCCCAAGTATATAACATATTCCCAAATATATAATCTATATTCCCAAATATATAACATATTCCCAAATATATAATCTATATTCCAAAATATATAACATATTCCCAAATATATAATCTATATTCCCAAATATATAATCTATATTCCAAAATATATAACATATTCCCAAATATATAATCTATATTCCCAAATATATAATCTATATTCCAAAATATATAACATTCCCAAATATATAATCATATTCCAAATATATAATCTATATTCCCAAATATATAACATATTCCCAAATATATAATCTATATTCCCAAATATATAATCTATATTCCAAAATATATAACATATTCCCAAATATATAATCCATATTCCCAAATATATAACATTCCCAAATATATAATCTATATTCCCAAATATATAACATATTCCCAAATATATAACCTATATTCCCAAATATATAACATATTCCCAAGTATATAATCTATATTCCCAAATATATAACATATTCCCAAGTATATAATCTATATTCCCAAATATATAATCTATATTCCCAAATATATAATCCATATTCCCAAATATATAATCCATATTCCCAAATATATAAAATTCCCAAATATATAATCTATATTCCCAAGAATGCTGCAAGAAAACGAATCTAAATAATAAAAGAGTGCTATTATAAAATGTGTGTGATTCCTCTTCCTTGGTTGGCTGGCTGTGCCTTGGTGGAGGCCACTTACCTTCCAGGGGGAATCCTGTCCGGGGGTAGTTCTGACCTGGAGCCGGCCGCATCATTCTTGGGACAGTGCCAGGCAGTGCAGCCATTCGCAGTTGGGCGGCTGGAACAGACTCCTGGTTCTCAGTGGAGCCCAGCTAAATGTCCAGTGGAATGACAAGTCTGTAGCCCCCCGTCTTTTAGAATAGAAAGATACAGAGCGGTGGTCCCCAGAAAGTTGGGAACTATGTTCCCTGGTGCAGAAGGAGGCTGGCACTGCAGGAGGAGATATCAGAGGTCTTGTGCTTGATATCTGGTGATGTGCAGGATGTTTGGGGGGCACAGAATGTCAGCTGAGAGCTTTGCAAGTTGTTAAAGTGGCCACAAGTTTGGCGCACAGCAGAGGAGGAGAGGCTGTGATCACTGATAGGCTCTTCCCTGGTTCTTTTATTCATGAAGAGGGTTGGGGCAGTGGACGAGGCTACTGGACCAATGGCAGGCAGAAGGCACAATGCACAGGCTGGGGCGATTGTCACTACTTTATACCCGGCCTCGTTATCATAGGGAAATAATACACTTTTAATTTTAGAGTTTCTTAAAATGTGCTCAGTATTGCTGGTGAGGGGGAGATGAGGTCATAATGAATCGCTATGGTGTCTGAGGGGCACTGATGCTGCCCTGCTGTCTGCCAGGTGCCCAGGTACAGTGACCAGCCCTTCTTGATCTCACATATTCACTATCTCTGGCACTCGTGGTAGGAATATCAGAAGCAGGGTTGCATTTTTTTTTTCACTCTGCACCAGTCATTTCTACAAAGATTGTGCCTGCCCCTAGTCCTGGCACTACCTGTGTAATTCCCTCATATGCAGAGCTCCAGGTGCAGACACTGGGCAGTCACGGGACAATAGCTGTCCCTGGGCAGACAGGGGGTGCACGTGTTGGGGGGGGGGCGAGCAGCCCTGAAATCCTTCTCAGCAGGGGATGACGCCAAACTCACAATCAAGGTTTTCATATGTAAAATGGGGGGGTCTTAATATTCAGAGGAAACTTTTCATTCTGTCCTGGATTTATCCTACATTGTCCCCCGGCTCCCAGATCACTGACGATTCCAAAGAATATCAGGAGATGTGTGAACTAGATACAAAGAGCAGAAGAGAGAAAGAAGGCTGTGTGATGTGACAGCAGAGATGAGAACATTTATACGCGGGGACAGCGCTGGATACATTTTACATGACACAGTGTAACAAACATCCAGCCTTATAGTCACATGTAGGGCGTAGAATCCTTTTGTGGTCTTTATTTAGAGACCCCGATCTCCTCTGTGCTGCTGTTAATAGCTGAGTTTATTGAGGATAATGAACTCTCATCTTCACCTTCTATCACATAAGCTTATAGAGGGGTGATCGGTTCAGTCTTCATTCTTCCCCAGAATCTCCTGTACTCGGCGCCCAACTCTACTGCTGCATCCAACAAGTGTAATAATTACTAATAATCAGCCATTAATCTCCGCCACCAGCCCGGCTGGCTGTGCGTTGTGTAGGCATCTTAATGACCCTTTTAATTTCCCCTGTAATTTGGGGCTTGTGCTGTGGCTGCAGAGACTTGTCAGCTCCCCGGGATCTCTTTGCAGCCACGACAGGCGTGCACTGATGTCCTGGTGGAGAGCAATTTCACAAATCATCTTTCCAACAATTAAACAGTGTGGAGGGGTGAAATGGCAATTTCACATGTAGTTGTGGGGGTTACCTGCCTGATTGGGGCAACATTCCCCGCCGCTGCTGGCATTGCTGGAGTATAGGACAACCCTTCCACCTCGCAGCCTTATTACCCGTGTGGGGTAAGTGGCTGCCTCTCTTCACTTTACCCTCACATGGCAAGTAATTCATTAATATTACGTCCATTTCTTGCAATGAAACCTAAAATTTTCAGATCGCAAGTGCAAAATAGCGGCTGACTCGACCCAAACCTTAAGGGGTTAAAAAACACCGAATTAACCCTTTTATTATCCTGTATTTGTTTAAAGGTTTTGCACGAAAATAGATTAGTCTGGTCATAATTTTGTTGACAAATATAATATTGGATGAAACAGTTTTATTAAACATTCCCCTGCTTATGCCATTAACAAATATTCTGGGAAAGTAGCGGCAGAGTGAGTCTGCGATTTATGGAGCATGATGAGGAATAGGTCTAGAATTATTGATAATCATTACTAATATGTCAGCCTTATTTTACAATAATTATTGTTTGTAGATTTGTCAGTAATATTATTTTTGCTTCTATATCATCTACATTTTTTACACACAATTCTTTACATACAAGGACTGAGAATCGAAACAAACATTATATTCTGAACCCTCGATGGATATTTTCTATCCCTTTGTCTCCATAAATAGTTCTCAGTAACAGTGTTAGTCTTGGCCATCAGTGTCACATTGTAGCCTTTCATTAGAACAGTTATTACAGCAGGCAGATTGCTGCTGTCACTTCATATATAATGCTATTATAGGGCCATTCATCAGCAGGAGACAAACAAAAATGCAAGGACATTACAGAAAGATGAGGATAATAGACACCTGTACATGGAGGAGGAAGGAGGCTGCACAGGTAATAATGGCAGATGGGCTGTATATACTGTGTATATTGCAGGACCCTTCCAGGCTCATCATCATCATCATCGTCATGCCAGCAGTCTAGCAGAGATGCAGTTAATTTGTGTGTAATGAGAATTAATTTATGTTCACAGGGATCCTCTCCTGGGAAAGCAGGCAGAAAACAATCATAAGCGAAAGCCTCCTGTGTGTCTGAGCTCTGCTGGGGGAGCCGGACAAAGGAGCAGAGGTGCCCCCTCTCTGGACCTGCTGCTCCAGGGTCTGCTCCTTCTGTGGACCTGCTGCTCCAGGGTCTGCTCCCTCTGTGGACCTGCTGCTCCTGGGTCTTCTCTCTCTGTGGAGCTGCTGCTCCAGGGTCTGCTGTTCCAGGGTTTGCTTGCTTTGTGGACCTGCTGCTCCAGGGTCTGCTCCCTCTGAGGAGCTGCTGCTCCAGGGTCTTCTTCCTCTGAGGAGCTGCTGCTCCAGAGTCTGCTCCCTCTGAGGAGCTGCTGCTCCAGGGTCTTCTTGCTCTGAGGAGCTGCTGCTCCAGAGTCTGCTCCCTCTGTGGAGCTGCTGCTCCAGGGTCTTCTCCCTCTGTGGAGCTGCTGCTCCGGGGTCTGCTCCCTTTGTGCAGCTGCTTCTTCAGGGTCTGCTCTCTCTGAGGAGCTGCTGCTCCAGGGTCTGCTCCCTTTGCAGAGCTTCTTCTCCAGGGTTTGCTTCCTCTGTGGAGCTGCTGCTCCAGGGTCTTCTTCCTCGGAGGAGCTGCTGCTCCAGGGTCTGCTCCTCTATGGACATGCTGCTCCAGTGTCTGCTATTTCCCTTTCCATTTCACCAGTGACCTTCTGAAGGCAGCTGAACAGACTCAGGTCATACACCAAACAATCTGACGGCAAATTTGATCGTCTGCTCAGATTCAATAGTAAAAAATGGAATATCGGGAAACTTATCACGATTACACAGTCATGATTTCAGAGCGCATAGTTTAGTAAAATAATTCACAAGATTTCTATTGGTGTTAACCAATCTTTTCATGCACAGGTAATTTATCATACAGATCACACAAAAAACCACTGCGTCGTTTAAACTGGACCTAAAGGCGCAGATGCGGCGGCCGCAGCAGTCATTGCTGGAGACTTTTCTATTTAGTGAAGTTGATGCAATCTGGATATTGATGTAGATTAAGAATTTCTTAAATGTATTTATTTTTATTCTATAAAAACAGACTTATGCAGACAGAATATATATATATATATATATATATAAACGAATATATATATATATATATATATATATATAAACAAATTCTACTAAATAGGACAAATCTCATTGATCTTCGCTATTTCCATCATGGTCTCTCTGACAGAATTAATCGGGATAATTTTTATTAAATTTTCAGTGATTAGACTACAAATTAGTGAATTATTCATCACATTTTAATTAATAAAGGAAAACTCAAAAATGAATTCACACATAATACAGGTAAATTCTGCAGGGGATGACAGGATCTGCCCATGTAGATGAGTTCTGTATAAAAACCTATGGCAAAGACAAGAGGATGTATCTGTGGTGGATTCGCCTCATAAAATTAAGCTAAGAAAGAAGAAGAATCTATCCTCAAATCAATCTAAAAAAGGACTTTTGTGTACTTTGCTGGGATTACCTGCTGATCTGCAGCAAAATATGCATATATCAATAATTATAGACACTATATATCTATATACACACACATATATATCTATATACACACACAAATCATATATCTATCTATATACACACAAATATATATATATATATATATATATATATATATATAATATTGCTGCTAATGGATCAGTAAAGCCACAGTTTTTCACTTTAAATTTTGGAGTGCTGCCTTTTTCTGATTTTCTGTTTTGGAGGTTTGGACATCACCGTAACAGGTTTATATATATAATATATATATATATATATATATATATATATAAAACTTACCGAAGTCCAAAAGAGTAAAAGTATATATTACTTTTGGCCTCTTTTACTTTGACATACATTGCTGTAATGTTTGGCATTACTTTGCTTTTGCATTTGGCAAACATTTGTTTGTTTTTATTACTAGTATATAGAAGAAAACAAAAGTTTGTCCTTCTCACCTGTGTTCCTCCAGAGACTCCTGTGTTTCAACAAACTTTATTGAACCAAGGTGCATGCTTTCTACATAAAAAAGTATGCAAATGTTAAACTTTTGGCACTATATTCTTGTACATATTTAATGCACACTCCTTTTTTAACTTCTGTCTACATTGAACAAAGGAGCAAAATCTGATGTGAACAGAGTGTGTCCAGTTATTGTGCATTAACTCGACAGGAGAAAAAACAACTGCAGCATGCACTAACCAAGTCTGATTTGTGGATATCGATCTTAATTTATTAATATAAATTTGATGGAAATATATATTAACTTGTGGCCAAGTAAAAACTGCCTCACATGCTTTAGATCACATTTCTTTAGCGTTTTGGACACATTTCCTCAACAAGGTGAGCACTACCATCGCTTACACCTATCCTTTACCAGACGATATTGCCCTGTTTTGTGTGCGCTTCTGCTCCTTCCAGAGCATCTCACTTTGATAAATTTGGCATGATTTAAGATGGTGCTCTCTAATTTAGCACTGTCTAAACCTTTTAAGAAATCCTCCCCCAATGTGGGTTAAAATGGAATGATGTCTAAGTCACTCATTATATATGTTATTTAAATACAGTCCAAAAACACAGTTTTATGTAAAAATGACGCAAAGTTTGGAATTGTGTGTGTTATTTTTTTTCTCTCCATTTGGATGATAATAATACTAATTTTATTTCTATAGCACCAAAATATTTCGCAGCACTTTACATTTTAGATGGACTTGTATTGACAATAAAAGACGTTACAGAATAACAATAATCATGTAAATCAACAGATATCAAGAGCAGTGAGGGTCCTGTTGGATAGCAAATTATTTGTTTATTCAGGACATCAATGGGCAATTTTTCAGTTTTTCATGTGAATTCAGTCTTTGTCTGGTTTCACATATCCACAAATCACGAGCAGAATAGGGATTGTGTTACCTGTCACTGTGCACATCATTGTCCTTACCTGGATAGTGAAACATGGATGCATGAAACCAGCTGTATGTTTATGTAAGTGTGTGCAAAATGGTCAGTTATTAATCCAGAAAAAAAGGTCAATTTTAATCTGTGCCATCTGTATGTCCGAAAACAGTTTCCTGTGTTTAACAATTGCAATGAATCCATAAAACATTCATGCCTCACAGATGGCTGCACATATGTAATATGATTTTTGCGCATCCATTGACTTATGGTCCAAAATATGGAGCACAGTAGTTGAGGCTGTAATGTTTTTACCAGATTTTTTACAAGTAGACCATCGGTTCATGTGTAAAAACGTTTATGTGAACTAGCACATCAACTTGCATTGGTATGTTCTGCATACGGACAGTGCACGGACCAATTATACTCTAGTCTGAAAAAAGCCCTTAGGCTACGTTCACACCTTCAATATTTCACATCAGTGTTTGCAGCCAAAACCAGGAGTGGGTGATAAATACTGAAGTGTTGATGTGTTTCCATTATACTTTTCCTCTGATTGTTCCTCTCCTGGTTACAAATACTGATGTAAAATACTGACCAAATACTGTATGTGTGAACATGACCTTTTTTATCTAGGGAGCTTAATCTAGAGGGAAAACGTAGAAAGCAGTACTGTGTAAGATAGGAGCAAGAAAACAGCGATATTGTGCTGTGATTGAAATAATGCTGCTGCTTCAGTGTATTATATTAATAGTTACACCGTAAACATGGCCACACATTTGCTGAGACTGGGAGGTATTATTTTCATGAATTCTGGTCTCTGCCTTTGGGTTTTGCTAATAATCTACTGATCCGAGAATTTTTTTAATGAAATAAATTGAAGTTTCGGATGTAAATTGCTCTTTCTATCGTTACCTCTAAACTATTGGGGAATAATTCATTATCCCATGTGGAGAAGGAGGGGGCAGTGCAGGCCTCCTCGCTCTCCGCTCTCCACATTGGGTGTCGTTGCCACAGGGCTGACAGAGCTATTGGTGCATTGACTTTACAGGTGTAAAATGGTCCTCTTTTATCATAGTATAATGACTGTCACTATATAATTCCATTCTCCAGATTTCAGAGTCCCTGTGAACCCAATTCTCCAAACCTCTATTAATTCCCTAACCATAAAAAAAGAAATCCCCTCAATTCTTCCTCTAACAGCTGTTAAAAAGGATCACAAGTACAACTCAAAGAGATGGCTGTTTTTTTTTCTTTTGCATGCGTCTGTAATAAAATAGCAAGAAGATATGGATTATACTGTATGTCCCTCAGACACATCCACTCTCTACATTTCTGTAAAATGAATGGATACTTTGTAGAAAGTATTTGAGAATTGCTACATAACAAGAAGATAATATGTTGTAATCAGAACATTTCTAATAAACTACAGCAGTGACCTGACTCTACTGAGACAATCATCCAAATCTACTGCAGATTTCACATATCTTCTGTTGCAGCAGCCCGTAGTCTGTAATCGTATGATGGGAGGCTGCAGAAATCTGGGAATTTCCAGGGCAGTTCTGCAGTTGATAACGGTTCACTCCAGGAAATAATAGTATTACCAGAATTACTACTACTATGTCTCATCACCATTTTTCCACCTAGCCGTTGTTTTTTTTACTTAAGAAACTGATGCCAGAACCAGTGCCATAACTTGCAGCTCATGGGCCCTAATGCAAGTTCTCCAACAGAGCCCCAATTATTGCAAATCTTCAGTAGTAATGGTCTTTTCATGTGGGCCAAAGGAACCATTTGGGCCCCCTAAGCTCCAGGGCCCATGTGCGATTACAACCCCTGCATGTATTATAGTTACAGCACTGGCCAGAACTGATCCTATAGATTAACTAGACCATAGTTTACAGTCATCTGAGGTATCAATAATACCGGATTTTTCTTCTAGCACTGCATACAATGTTTTGTGATTCTTTGCATCAGGTTCAGGCAAAAAATAACTGGTATATGTAAACCCAGTCACTCAATAGGGGCCCGCGGAGCAGGTGCCATCTCCAAAACTATACATCTTTGTTAGGTCCCATGTTTTCTATCTTCCTTTGGGTGGATTTACATATGCAGTGGTCTCCATTTTTTTCCTCATTGCTGGCACTGAAAGGAACCCCCAGCCCACTACTGGTGAATGTGGCAGGACGCCTCTGTGTCACTGTACTGCCGTTGACAGCTGATTAACCAGTGATGACTCTCAAAAGGTTTCTTTACATATATTAAAGTCGGCTTTGAAAAGTTGAGCTACCCCCCACCCCGGTCCTCAGCAGGTTAGAATAGAGGCTTGGTGTATTCTCCCTTGGATCCGCAGACCCCTCCCAGCTCCAGTTCCACTTTTAGGGCAGTTTTTTTTCTACTTGTCCAAATGAGTTTTTTTCAGGAGTATCCGAGTCCTGCCAGGGCTTGTTGGCACTGGGACTGGGGAAAAACAAAGTCCTTCTTGGGCAGCACAAGGAGAGAATCACCAGGCACTCTGCCCTATGTCTGCAGAATAACAGCTTCATCTTCGGTCCCAGGTCTCTGCCGAAGCCTCCCACCCCACAGAGCTGTATATTCGAGGGGCTTTATTTACAGGGGAAAAAAAGTATTTAGTCAGCCACCAATTGTGCAAGTTCTCCTACTTAAAAAGATGAGAGAGGCCTGTAATTGACATGATAGGTAGATCACAACTATGAGAGTCCAAATGAGAAAACAAATCCAGAAAATCACCCTGTCTGATTTGGCAAGATTTATTTTGCAAATTATGGTGGAAAATAAGTATTTGGTCATCTAAAAACAAGCAAGATTTCTGGCTCTTACAGACCTGTAACTTCTTCTTTAAGAGGCTCCTCTGTCCTCCACTCATTACCTGTAGTAATGGCACCTGTATAAAAGACAGCTGTCCACAACCTCAAACAGTCACACTCCAAACTCCACTATGATGAAGACCAAAGAGCTGTCGAAGGACACCAGAAACAAAATTGTAGCCCTGCGCCAGGCTGGGAAGACTGAATCTGCAATAGGCAAGCAGCTTGATGTGATGAAATCAACTGTGGGAGCAATAATAAGAAAATGGAAGACATACAAGGCCACTGATAATCTCCCTCATTCTGGGGCTCCACGCAAGATCTCACCCCGTGCAGGGTCGGATTAAGAACATGATGGGCCTGGAGCTGAAGGGGCGGGGCAAGGGGTGGGGCCAAACACGGCAATTCACAAAGGTCAAAATGTAACGTAAAAGATATAAACAAAGTAAATATATGATACATGCCTAATATAAATACAGTGGATATAGAAAGTCTGTTATGTTATGCTTGCAAATTCCTCAATTGTAGAATCAAGATTAAGCTCATTCAGCAATCTATTTTCAATACATAACAGAGAGAGGGCATTTAAACGCTCCTGGCCCATTCTAGTATATGGTGCAGCATTGAATGTCCCATAGTAATATAGGGCAACATTGAGAGGCCCATTCTAGTATATAGCGCAGCATTGCATGGCCCATAGTATATATAGCGCAGCATTGAATGGCCCATAGTTGCGCAGCATTGAATGGCCCATAATATATATAATGCAGCATTGAGAGGCCCATATAGCGCAGCATTGCATGGCCCATAGTATATATAGCGCAGCATTGAATGGCCCATAGTTGCGCAGCATTGAATGGCCCATAATATATATAATGCAGCATTGAGAGGCCCATATAGCGCAGCATTGAATGGCCCATAGTATATATAGCGCAGCATTGAATGGCCCATAGTTGCGCAGCATTGAATGGCCCATAATATATATAATGCAGCATTGAGAGGCCCATATAGCGCAGCATTGAATGGCCCATAGTATATATAGCGCAGCATTGAATGGCCCATAGTTGCGCAGCATAGAATGGCCCATAGCATATATAATGCAGCATTGAGAGGTCCATATAGCGCAGCATTGAATGGCCCATAGTATATATAGCGCCGCATTGAATGGCCCATAGTTGCGCAGCATTGAATGGCCCATAATATATATAATGCAGCATTGAGAGGCCCATATAGCGCAGCATTGAATGGCCCATAGTATATATAGCGCAGCATTGAATGGCCCATAGTTGCGCAGCATTGAATGGCCCATAGTATATATAATGCAGCATTGAGAGGCCCATATAGCGCAGCATTGCATGGCCCATAGTATATATAGCGCAGCATTGAATGGCCCATAGTTGCGCAGCATTGAATGGCCCATAGTATATATAATGCAGCATTGAGAGGCCCATATAGCGCAGCATTGCATGGCCCATAGTATATATAGCGCAGCATTGCATGGCCCATAGTATATATAGCGCAGCATTGAATGGCCCATAGTATATATAATGCAGCATTGAGAGGCCCATATAGCGCAGCATTGCATGGCCCATAGTATATATAGCGCAGCATTGAATGGCCCATAGTATATATAATGCAGCATTGAGAGGCCCATATAGCGCAGCATTGCATGGCCCATAGTATATATAGGGCAGCATTGAGAGGCCCATTCTAGTATATCGCGCAGCATTGCATGGCCCATAGTATATATAGCGCAGCATTGAATGGCCCATAGTATATATAATGCAGCATTGAGAGGCCCATTCTAGTATATAGCGCAGCATTGCATGGCCCATAGTAATATAGGGCAGCATTGAGAGGCCCATTCTAGTATATAGCGCAGCATTGAATGGCCCATAGTATATATAGCGCAGCATTGAATGGCCCATAGTATATATAATGCAGCATTGAGAGACCCATATAGCGCAGCATTGAATGGCCCATAGTATATATAGCGCAGCATTGAATGGCCCATAGTATATATAATGCAGCATTGAGAGGCCCATATAGCGCAGCATTGCATGGCCCATAGTATATATAGGGCAGCATTGAGAGGCCCATTCTAGTATATAGCGCAGCATTGCATGGCCCATAGTATATATAGGGCAGCATTGAGAGGCCCATTCTAGTATATAGCGCAGCATTGAGAGGCCCATAGTATATATAGGGCAGCATTGAGAGGCCCATTCTAGTATATAGCGCAGCATTGAATGGCCCATAGTATATATAGGGCAGCATTGAGAGGCCCATTCTAGTATATATAGCGCAGCATTGAATGGCCCATAGTATATACAGGGCAGCATTGAGAGGCCCATTCTAGTATATAGCGCAGCATTGAATGGCCCATAGTATATATAGCGCAGCATTGAGAGGGCCTCTCAATGCTGCCCTATATTACTATGGGCCATTCAATGCTACTGATGGAATTTGTCAGAAACCACACACTTTACAACACAAACCTGTGCAGAGACTTCAGGATTCTCCATCTGCTTTCACTGTAATATGGCTGGGATTCTTGTAACAGCACACACACCTCTGCCTGTCTGTCTCTAACTCTCTCCTCCAGACAGGGACCGTCACTACAACACTCTGAACACAGGGCAGGATGCCAATAGGCAAAGATGTAAGAAGACAGTGCATGTATGAGGACAAGTGAAAGGTGAGCTGTGACTGGCTGCTCTGTGGTCACATGTTCTGCCTTCATTTACATCCTGCTTCTGTATTGGGTGAATGAGATAACACTGTGCTGCTGCCGACTCCTCTCCTACAGTACTTTCAGCGGCAGCTTTCCTCTCTCCCCCTCCAGCACACAGTCTCTCCTGGCTCCTCGCCTCCCCCTCCACCACCAGACTGACGTCAGCAGCACAGGGAAGGGAGGAGAGCAGAGAGCAGCCGCGGATGGGCCTATCTCTAACAAGGGGCCTGGAGCTGCAGCTCCATCAGCCCCTACGTTAATCCGGCCCTGACCCCGTGGGGTCAAAATGATCACAAGAACGGTGAGCAAAAATCCCAGAACCACACGGGGGACCTACTGAATGACCTGCATAAAGCTGGGACCACCGTAACAAAGGCTACCATCAGTAACACACTACGCCGCCAGGGACTCAGATCATGCAGTGCTAGACGTGTCCCCCTGTTTAAGCCAGTACATGTCCGGGCCCGTCTGAAGTTTGCTAGAGAGCATTTGGATTATCCAGAAGAGTATTGGGAGAATGTCTTATGGTCTGATGAAACCAAAGTAGAACTGTTTGGTAGAAACAAAACTCGTCATGTTTGAAGGAGACAGAATGCTGAGTTGCATCCAAAGAACACCATACCTACTGTGAAGCATGGGGGTGGCAACATCATGCTTTGGGGCTGTTTCTCTGCAAAGGGACCAGGACGACTGATCTGTGTACATGAAAAAATGAATGGGGCCATGTATCGTGAGATTTTGAGTGCAAACCTCCTTCCATCAGCAAGGGCATTGAAGATGAAACGTGGATGGGTCTTTCAGCATGATAATGATCCCAAACACACCGCAAGGGCAACAAATGAGTGGCTTCGTAAGAAGCATATGAAGGTCCTGGAGTGGCCTAGCCAGTCTCCAGATCTCAACCCCATAGAAAACCTTTGAAGGGATTTGAAAGTCAGTGTTGCCCAGTGACAGGCCCAAAACATCACTGCTCTAGAGGAGATATGCATGGAGGAATGGGCCAACATACCACTAACAATGTGTGCCAATTTTGTGAAGACTTACAGAAAACGTCTGACCTCTGTCATTGCCAATAAAGGATATATAACAAAATATTTAGATGAACTTTTGTTAATGACCAAATATTTATTTTCCATCATAATTTGCAAAATAAATCTTGCAAATCAGACAAGGTGATTTTCTGGATTTGTTTTCTCATTTTGACTCTCATAGTTGTGGTCTACCTATGATGTTAATTACAGGCCTCTCTCATCTTTTTAAGTGGGAGAACTTGCACAATTGGTGGTTGACTAAATACTTTTTCCCCCACTGTAAAATTCATATATACTGCTAAGAAGAGATGTAACTGCATGTCATAGGTGCATGTTTTGATGAATTTAATCAGAAATGTTAGACTTAGGCTTAGTACTATATACAGTTAGTCTCTCAATGGATTTCATTATATAAAAATATATAAACTATGACTTCCCCAGATGCCCTCTACTAAGGCTCATTCCCCTCAGTATATGTGCAGTAATTACATGGTAATATTAGTTTTCTCATTTGTGGTTTGGTAACCGATATATTATAATTATTCTGCCCTCACTGTAATAGAAACAGTCTCTCTAGGCACTAACTTTACTTGTGAGCCTGTGTTGGGCTTGTGACTATTCACAGCAGCCATACAGAGGAAGCAGAGCTGCATGGCATGGAAGAGGCAGGGAGCAGCAGCCTGTACCAATGGGGAGATAGAAGGCTGTCTCAGACTACTGCAGACTTCCTGTAAGCACAGTGCTATACTGTAGTCACAGATCACAGCTCTGCCTTGATAGAGTTAAAGTAGAAAGTTTGTGAATTTTGATTTCTTGTGCAGTTTTATGCATCTATTGTAATAGAGATAGATGTAATGTAGAATTGCTACAGGATTTACAAGGCTGGGTGGATGGGAAATTTTGCTAACTTTTATTGTCTTGCTATTTAAATGACAATATTAGGGGATAGCACCTAGTTTGGATTATATAGATTTATTTGAACAATTACTTTGGCCCCAGATAGGACCTTAACAATCAGCTAGAATCTGTGGCAACCTGGCAACAAATTTTTAATTTCCCTGCACCACTACCACAAGGGAAATTAAATTTTACATTTTTACTGTGCTGCCTCTACCCTGTGCCAGTCCTTGCACTTCTCCAAAGTGTGCCAGTCATTAAACTGCCTCTACCTTGTTCCAGTCCTGGCACTGCCCCAACCTGTGCCTGTCACTGAACTGTCTCCGCTCTGTGCCAGGCACTGTACTTCCCTTAACCTGTACCACGGTCACTGCACTGCCCTCACTCTGTGCCAGTCATTGTACTTTCTCAACCTTGTGCCAGTTACTGTACGTCTGTTCTGTTACAGTCACTCTATCACCCTCACCCTGTGCCAGTCACTGTACAGTCATGGACAAAAGTTTTGAGAATGACACAAATATTAATTTTTACAAAGTCTACTGCTTCACTTTTTCTAATGGCAATTTGCATATACTCCAGAATGTTATAAAGAGTGATCAGCTTAACAGCAATTACTTGCAAAGTCAATATTTGGCTAGAAAATGAACTTTATCCCCCAAAACACATTTCAACATCATTGCAGCCCTGCCTTAAAAGGACCAGCTAACCTCTTTTCAGTGATTGCTCCATTAACACAGGTGTGGGTGTTGATGAGGACATGACTGGAGATCAATCTGTCATGATTAAGTAAGAATGACACCACTGGACACTTTAAAAGGAGGCTAGTGCTTGGCATCATTGTTTCTCTTCTGTTAACCATGGTTATCTCTAAAGAAACACGTGCAGTCATCATTGCAATGCACAAAAATGGCCTAACAGGGAAGAGTATCGCAGCTAGAAAGATTGCACCTCAGTCAACAATCTATCGCATCATCAAGAACTTCAAGGAGAGAGGTTCCATTGTTGCCAAAAAGGCTCCAGGGCGCCCAAGAAAGACCAGCAAGCGCCAGGACCGTCTCTTAAAAGTGTTTCAGCTGCAGGATCGGGCTACCAGCAGTGCAGAGCTTGCTCAGGAATGGCAGCAGGCAGGTGTGAGTGCATCTGCACGCACTGTGAGGCGGAGACTCTTGGAGCAAGGCCTGGTCTCAAGGAGGGCAGCAAAGAAGCCACTTCTCTCCAGAAAAAACATCATGGACAGACTGATATTCTGCAAAAGGTACAGGCAGTGGACTGCTGAGGACTGGGGTAAAGTTATTTTCTCTGATGAATCTGTGTAGCCCAGCTACGCAGGCACACATGAAAATCCAGGAGAGTGCACAGGAAGGTAACAGCAACGCTTGATATTCATTCACTGTCACTCACTCTTTCAGACACACCCATCTGAGATATAAGAGGGAGTGACGCGTATCTGAAGTGGTTATTCAGTCAGCCAACCTAGGAGGAGAGTAGTGGAATCTGGCTCCTGTCTACGGACGGATCAGTTCAGTGTCAGTCCAAGTGGGACTTAGAGGATACTGAGGGCTACTCAGCGAGCCCTAGAGAAAGCTGACCACGCCATTGAAAGTACAAGTGTTTATGTTAAGAGCGTGAAGCAGGGCGAAGGGCGCAGTGGAGAAGACAGAGCAGTGCTACAGGTATTGGATTACCTGCACTAAATTGCCGGACACCGGGGTCCGAAGCGTTGCTACAGTTTCAAGCTTAGTAACAAGAAAACCGGAGGCATCTGGACTACAGGTCGCAGAGAGCAGCCCTAAGTGTCAATACGTAACCGGAGTCAGGTGGAACAGGGACTTTGAGTCAAGTGCACGACAAAAGTAAGGACTTAGTTTCATCACTTAGAAGGCTCCACCACAACGTTGGCCGGGCAGTACAGCTATTGAGAAAGCTGGAGACTCAGAGTTAACTTCGCTTCAGGCAAGTTGGACTCACATGTACATTGAAGTTAAGGAGGCCTCTAACCTGCTCAGCTGTTACCGGACTGTGCATTCTCCACCCCGACCAGCTCCCCGGGATCTACATGAACCATCTACCAGTAAAAGGTATGAAAAGAAGCTATTTCGTGTGTGACTGAATTATTATCTATACCCTGCATCATCATCATCATAGACTTCCAGGGACTTGTCTCACCTGTGGGAGACTTACTACCAAGCTGCCCCATAACATCCCCTGTGAAAGTCCTTAGAGCAGCGCTGGTACAATTTACCAGAAACCGCAGGTGGCGTCACGAACTACCTATCCTAATAATCCCTGTAAATACCCCCCCATTGGATGAGCGCCCAGGGCCACGGACCGAGCCACCGCTACCAGTGACAACTCCCATAGATTTCCATGGGCTCGGCTCCGAGTACCCCATTGCCCTGGTACTAAGTGCGACTCAAATCTTTGGCGTCACGAACAGGATGCGAAACTGGCAAAAATTGTGAGTCCTGTGTGCCTATTGAACTGTTTGGTGAAAAAGACTGTTTGCTGTATTTGGCGCCAAATTCCGCCATTTTACCGCCAAGTTGGCGCCCTGAGGCGCTGGTGAAGAAGGTGGGTGTGCATTCGTGGGCGTGTACCCCCCTGAGGCGCGAAAGATATGGCCGCCCTCTCCAAATGTTACTACAATGTGCGGTCCTGCCCCTCTGCTAAAGAAATCCGCCTCCTCTTCATCCTCTATGCGAAGAGGAGGAGACGCAAATCCCGCCTCCACGGAAGAGACCAGATTGTTCCTGATGGAAACTACACTCTGGCCTGGGATGAGGTGGCAGAAGGACAAGAGCAGCTATGCAGTGGAGCGGTGGAGCACAGGCCCTGCTCCCCAGAGAAGCTGTTGTTTGAACCGGAGCCATCCCTAATACAGAAACTTCAGCAAACTATGCTGGAGTTGCAGAAAGAGAATGCGGTGCTCAGAAGATTAATCCAGCGTCATGCAGACATGCAGGAGACGGAGAGACGCTGGCGTGCCCAGATACAGCGGCTGCTGTGGGACGCAGTGCTCTCTCCCACAAGCATAACGCCGTCACCTGCTTTTCCAAGTTCCCTGCTGAGGAAGGCTGAAGAGAAACCGGAGGCCGGCTCCAAAAGTGCTGATCCCGACTCCACCGATGATGCGGCGGGAGAGAAGGAGGCTGAGGAGGCCCTGCTCGTTCCGGAGTGCCAGCCAGGCCAGGGGGCCGCAGCGGAGTGCAGTCCCCCGGTAGGGACGCCGGAGGAAGCCCAGCCGTCTGTGATGGAGCAGCGACAGCAGCAGGTTAGTGCGTCCCCAACTGAGCCATTGCGCACACCTGCTTCCTGCTCTGCATCACACCAGCATTGTGCGTCCTATTCTGCATCGCAATCTGCGACCTACTCTGCATTGCAAACGGCGACCTACTCTGCATCGCAATCAGCGACCTACTCTGCATCGCCTTACTCTGCATCGCAATCGGCGACTCATTCTGTATCGCAACCG